>VCAU01000001.1:161411-595315 GCA_015844325.1 Aspergillus nanangensis | reverse complement strand
GGGGGGGGGTATAACCTCCCTAGTCTAACCTACTAGATAGGTACCTAAGGTAGCTTACCTAGGGAGCTCCTAAAAAGTGCACCAGATGTATCCTTGATTCAGATACGCATACGTGCCTGTTTTTCTCGCCAAGCCGAAGGCTTTCCCCGATTTTTTAAGAAGCTTGATGCCGGACAGAAACCTGAATACCCGTAGACATATCCTAAAGCACTTTTTTATGGTGGCCAACAAAAGGAAAGCTAAACAGCCTCATTCAACACTACGTACATTGGTTGTAGCGCCCACCATTGACCTCAATGCCATGTCTGTCATCAATTACGCTTTCCGACACTTGCATGTCAAGCAAATTATTGTCTGCGGTCACTATAATCGCGGTGGAGTTAAAGCAGCGTTGGCCCCGACTGACCTAGGTATCTTCAATCCTTCTTCGTAACATCCGCGATGTGTATCGATTGCATGAACAATAACTAGACGGGATCCAAGACGACACTAGGTCCAACCGCTTAATCGGACGGAATAATGTGGAGATTTGTAGAAATATCGTCAAACGGCTGTTCAGCAGAGCTACCAAGACAACCAGTAGCATCCCCACAAACGCGCCATCTTCAGCTTTGGCCACAGACTGCTGGGGGTCGTCTACGGGACAGCGGCCATTGTCTGCTATCTTCACAATCATTAGGACCCATGGTCCATCGCCCACCTCATGGAAGATCGCCGTTCGCGAGTCTAGCGTGATCACCTGCCGAAGACAAGGGCAAACGTCGGCCTCAGCCTGGTACACCAGGCGTTCCTCATGGTTGGAACAGTCTGCCCGGTGCAACACGACAAGGCAATACACCTGTATCCCTCTCAAGGCCGCAAACACCAGGCTGTGACCGGTGTAGAAAGAGACCTCCAGCGCCTTTCCGCCTTCCGGGGGGAGATATCTGAAGTATGCACGGCGTCTGGTAAAGTTTTCGGTGAGCCGTAGCGAGCAGTTCTCGCTGTTGCAGGCTGGGCTGCAATCCGTCCGCCTGGCGGAGGATCAGAGCCAGGGCACGCTGGTAGAGGTCCTCCGCCGCATGCTGACTGCTAAGGGGATCCAGCAGGGAGGGCTCCGCGCCGGGACGCTCGTGGCACCCGTCCGGCCCATGGAGCAATTTCTCGTGAACGTACAGAAGGCTACAGTCAGCCCGGTAAGGCCACATTCACCGCTCGAGTGTCGGAGCACACAAAAAGAACCCTGGTGCTTCCGGTGCTGTGATCCAGTGCCAGCAAGGCGCGGAGAACCCCCTGCGTATACGCCGTTGTCCGGCAGTGCAGCTCCTCCATGGGGTGCCGCACCAAGCCGTACCGTTCGAGGATCTTCCACAGTATCTAAGGCAGAACCCACGGCTCCTTCTTCAACTCCAGCCAGATAATGGCCGAATCCTGGCGAAGGGATTTGGTCAGCGCAACCTGGTCTCCCTTGCCGATGGCGGAAACGGCATGGGCAACAGGGAGAGAAGACATTTACCTCTTGCTGACGGCTCTCTTCGCAATAGGAGACCCCGGCCATCTTGGAGCCACAACTGAGTGCGGTCCACATCTTCCGGGCTGTAGCTTCGGTGACCGCTCGGTCAGCTCCCCGCACGTCGACGGACACTGGGTGGTCATAAAACAGCTGCAGATTCCCTTTCTGCATCTTAGCGCGGATGGGACTTTTCCGGCCGTTTTATTGCCCCCGTCATGAAGGATTCATCGCCAGAAATTGATAGTTTATTACTGGCAGAGGATGAAAAGCATTCTGACGCTCGTATCGGCAGTGAAAGCCGTATTGTTGGCCGATTTTGGTCATTGTCAAGCTGACTGATACAAGACGATCTGCGTCCATCAGCTATCTCACCATCTACCGGATCAAAGCCATCACATGGTAAAATAGAGGGAGGCGGTATTGGGTTTTCGCTGTCATTGTTCATCACGAGGCAGGTCAGTCTATTTATCACGCTGAATTCCATCTTCAGTTTAACGCTATAGACGACAGTCTTGTATGTTGTTTGGATTTCGAAATTGTTCGTGTATTCTGTCGCGAGAAGCGAACAATCCATGATAATAACAATGACATTGACGAGGACCAGATGGATCATCACGTTCCGGCCGTCTCGGGCTTTGCGAGCCATGATCGGTTTGAGCGCCCGTGAAGCGTGCCAGATGTATAACCCGGAGATGATGGTCTCTTGGGTAGAGAAACCCGCAAGCTGGATCTTCTCATAGACATTGAATGGGCCAACAAAATGATTTTGGCCCGCATTGCTTCCTAGAAAGAGAATAGTCACCGGCACATGGAACACAAAGAAACTCGTAATGATCATGTACAACACCCAGCGGATTTGTCGAGGGTGATGGACGATAAGATGTAATCGAGACCATAGCACGACAGACTGGCCTGTGACCATGCCATACCACCCAAGACAAACAAGGACGCTCATTGGAAAGGATGGGGCAAGTGCGAAAAAACGGAGCACAACCGAGATAGCATGGAGGAGAATGCCTAATGTCGCCACCAGCATACTCCAGAAGTATAATCCTCGGCGACGCTGGAATGTTATGAAAATCGATATCAGGATCTCCACCACAGCAAAACACGTAATGCCAAAAAATGCTGCCATGGTCATGGCTATGGGCCGTGACACCTTGATGGCTCCGGATTCACCTGCCATGATTCAAATGCTGATCTTTCAACGCAGGAAATAGAAACAGTGTATAATCGGCAGAGGGGCGACGCGAATGTTCGAACCAACATTGAGCTCCCTCATTGTTCTTGATCCCCAGTCCTGTACAGATGATTAAAATCTGTTTGGATGCATTGATGAGACTGTTTAATATCTCAGTCTTCAGTTCTCTGGCTTGTTTCATGGGGCTCTACCCCTGGTTCATCTACAGAAAGCAACCCACGGTGTGATTTGAGATACTACTGTTCACGACCTCCAGTGGAATAGAAGAGCCCGATTACCGAAAAAATGACCTTGACTAACTCGAGTATAGGTTACCGAACCATTCCACTCGCGCCGCGAACCTAGATCTTGGCTGGGCGTCATCCTTGGCTGGAGCTTCACACCGGCGGTACGTCGCAGTCTTTTACAACGATTGCTCTATGCACTTGCCTGTATATCAGCGATTACTGCGCTGTGGCAAAATCTTATTTTACCAGTATTGCTGGGTAGGGAATTTCCACGGTTCATGAAGGGTCGGACTCCGGTACTTTCATGTGACCATTCCCTGGTTGAATGTCTGGCATGTGAAGCAACTTGTAGATATAGAATATTAGTGTTGTAGAGGCTGGGGTACCGACGTCATGACTCTCACCCTATATGCAGAATCACGTTGGAGCGGATCTTATTAAATGCTATTTACTATGGCTGGAGCCAGGACAGTTCAAGGAGATCCATGGAATAGCTGGGCAATAACCAATTATAAACAATGACCTTGTTCCGTTTTTTAATCTAGGATCGCCAATATAGAGCTTATAAAGAAAGGTATGTCTCTTGGGTTTCTTGGCCAAATCCTATTCTTATTGCTGTAATGTTGCGCGATTGTATTTTCACAGGGGGGGAGCAAAACCAGTTTCACCACCTAAAACACTCTTGCTCTATCTCAGCACCACTTACAGGATACTAGACACAAAACAGATGCGCAAAATGTAATTCCTATATATATATATATATATAACACAATTGGATATCGTGTTGCGCAAGTCCAGTGGATGTTGACCTTCGTAACCACAGATCCCGAATAAACATTTCACTACATAGCGAGTAACAAATGTCAAACGTATTGTCCTCTTGCTAAGGCTGAACTCGAACATATGTATGAAAAAAACTATTCAACTCCATTCCCACCATCACAGTAACTCCACCGGCACTTCCACCACCTTGTCGCGAATATAATCCGCAAACCCCTTTCCAAACCCATCCAGCCGACTAGAACTACTCACCCCCCGACCCAAAATCCCATAAATCACAAAGTGCACGGCGTGGATGTGCGCAAACTCTACCCTCTCAATGAAGAACGAGTCATCCCAGTCCTCACCCAGTAGACTCCTCATTCTCCCAATCGTCATGTACTGACGTAGCCACTCCCAATGGCCAGGGTTCGTGACGAAAATCCCGCAGTTGAGGTTGGCGCCCTTATCACCAGATCGGGCGAGGGCAATATCGCCCAGCCGGATCTCTTTGGCCGCCACTCCCTCCTCCACCGGCGGGGATAATACTACCTGGGGATCGTAGCTTTCGCGCGGCGCGAGAGCCTGATATTGCGATGGTCTGGGGATGTCGAAGGAGGTCTTGTTCTGCCCGTCGATAAGATGGATTGTCTCCTTGATATCGGCCTGGTTGACGAGGGCTGGGTAGTACGCTAGGAAGGGCCGAGGAACCGCAGTGCGCATGTCAAGCGTCGAATGGAACCCTAAATGATGATCAATATACGCAACACAAATGAAAATACCATCGATGCGTTCAGGACGGAGGGAACTACCTGAGAAGTGCTTCAGCGAGATGTCGCGCATGGCGACCGACACGCCGGCGACGGAAAGGACGGAGCGGGAAGCGATGAAGATCCGAAGATACGTCGTGCTCTGCAGCTGGGATGCTGGGTTTGGGGCAGGGACTCCAACTCTGATATGTTCTTGTTAGTTGGGGATGGGTTGGTTGTGCAAAAAAGATTCGTGCTTGCCTCTGAAATTCCAGTGTTTCGAGATCGTCGAGCACTGCCTTGGGGATGAAATGGCGGAGCTGCTTTTCGATCAGGTCCCATTTCTTCGACGTTCCGTAGCCAGTAGCGTTCAGCAGGAGTTCGGCTTCAAAGCCCCCTTGATAGAAGACTGCGAGTTTCGTGGTGGGGGGTGGAGGGGCTCCGGTAATCCCTGATACGCGAACCCTTCCATTATATTGCTTGTCAGTTGCATCGAGACGCAGTTAGTTCTATCCCAGTGGGGGGAACTCACCGATCCGTTCCAACCTCCTCAACGACGACATTATCAATCCGAGCGCTCACATCGCTGTTCAGGTAGATACTCCCCTGCAGTTCGTAGAGGAACTGACATCGAACGGTGTCCGTAGTGACCATTCCCTGGGTATTGGGATGTTTCGTGATGACGCAGGAGCCATCGTCCTCAATCTCTGCAATGGGAAACCCTGGGGCGACCAGATTATCCAACGGGTACCGGTCAAATCCGCTGAAATTCCCCCCAGTCACATACGCGGAGCACTCAATCAGATGGCCTGCGACAAGAGCACCGGCCAGCTTATCATAATCCGTCTCAGACCAGTTATGCCAATACCACGCCGCCGCGATCACCGGACTCGCGTCGGCAACCCGGCCACAGATGATGATATCGGCTCCTTCACGGAGGCCATGCACAATGCCTCGAGCGCCAAGGTATGCATGTGCGGACACCATCGGCACTGGCTTGCTGTCGGGGGTGTTGAGAAAAGCGAATGTCAGGTCCGAGGGCGCCACCGATGGGTGGCCGGAATCTAGATGCGCCAGTTCCTTTCGCGAGGTGGGCATATTCGGTCCGTAGTTCGGGTAGAGGTCGTCTCCCGATAGATATCCGACCTTGATGTTGAGGTTTTTTTCTCGAGTCTATCGATTGGGTTAGGTTTTCGTAGAATCCCCTTGTTATATTGACTGGTAGATACTCACCATCGCGTCAACCTTCTCCGCAAGCGCCTTGGGATCTAAAGCCCCGCCGTTAATAACGACCCGGATTTTCTTTTCGGCAATGACTTCAATGGTTTGTCGGAGTCCTTCCCACGCTGTCTCTTCGTAGCCGGGATGATGGCCTGCTCGCCATGCTTCGGCATTGTTCGCCATATTCACCTCTGCGTTGTGCCATCAGCATATAGTAAGGTATAAAGGCAGCTTCTATTATCCGGTGCTTACCAGCAAGATAATCTCCGGTAATAAAGTCTACGTCGCCCAGTGTGGCCTGGCGGTACATTTCATATGCTGGGTCGCCTGTGTTTCTCGTGTAAGTTAGGATGTTGCAGTTAATCATGGGTTGTTGACATACCATGGTATCCAGAGCAGTTGGCCACCCGAACTGGCCGTGATCTAGTCATTTTGTATATAATCTGACGCAGGCTGGAGAATAAATGTCGGTTTTATATGGAGCTTTCTGTTTCTGGCCTATGACCTGAGAATAAAGCGGTGCGAGGAAGACATATATATATGTACGTGGATGCAGCGACAGATTGTCCACAATAGAAAAACGCAAACGAGGTTAATTCCGCAAGCGTATACTGCTGAAGGTGAATACGGCCATTGGAAGGTTTTTAATATCCATAGCTTACTATGTATACCTTGCCATGCTGAGGGGAAGGCGAGGCCCGAGGGATTCGGGAAAGCTTCTCCTCGTCTACCACTGAAGTGGGGGTCAGTCACGTAGATCAGCCATTGTGGTGAATGTAGGAATGGGATATATATCCATGATCTGAATTCTACTGAATGGATGTTTCCAGTGGAGCGGATTGATTTGTATCTGTCTGTTTACTCCAATTGGCATCAGCAGTACATAAGCTCACTGTTATACACGAGTTATGCACCAAATGTAGATGACGTCACGGCCGAATGTTCCACTGTTGTGCGGCATTACCATGATTAGCTCATGTGTGGAGTGAGACTGCACGTGATCGACCCCACTCAGTTACTGATTCACCGCCTGCTGAATCCAGACCCCAAACATGAGGCATCGAAACGTCACACAATAAGCGATCGGCGCCGCAGGCTTTGGGCATGACTTGATCCTTCTGGGGTGCCTTATCTTGCACACCTAATTCCCCTCTTGAAGCAATTCCTAATCAGACATTCCTCCCCCACGAGTTTATGTCCCCCCTGGTTTGCACGGACCGCGAATGCAACCGACCCACGGTTGCTCATCGACCGACAGACCATCGTGTCGACCTCTAGTCGAAAACTAGTTTACAGATACTTGATAACTAGTTGGACTTTGAGTAGGCAATTGGATCACAATGCTGGCTGAAAGCGAGATCCAAGCTCTAGATGGCAATCTGGGTGCGGCCGTGCGGGAAATAGACAATCTTCAGAATCTAATGGAAAAGTTTCGCTCGCTACTGGACAATTACAATACCCTGAAGAGTGACTATGAGGAAGAGAAGGAGGCGCGGGAGAAGTACAAGAAATTAGCTAGAGGCCAAGTAAGCTGGCGTCTGATGATGACCAATCTCTCGTATCACTGACTGAATATAGGATCGCAACCCATTTGTTTTGGTTTTGGTCGACGGCGACGGCTATCTTGTGCGTGTTTCTTCTGGGCCAATATAGTCCATAGAGTTCTAGCTAACAAACAATCTAGTTCAAGGACCACCTCATCAAAGCTGGCAGTGAAGGGGGAATCACCGCTGCTGCTCTTCTCAGTGACTCCATTAAAGACCTTCTTCATGATCAGCTAGGAAGCCAGGCAGAACAATGTCGTATTATGGTCCGCATCTATTCCAACATCCTTGGACTGTCGAAACAACTAGCTCGCTGTGGGTTACTGGGAAATGAAGCCCGGTCTCTGTCGCCCTTTGCGGCTAGCTTCACTCGTTCTCGTGATCTCTTCGACTACATTGATGCTGGCGACAAAAAGGAGGGGGCAGATTTCAAGATACGGGGTGAGGAAGAATCGATCACCATGCCCCGCTGCCTTCTGTTACTGACTGTTGATAGAAATGTTCGGGCTGTTTGCCGATAATCACCAGTGCAAACATATTTATTTCGCGGGCTGTCACGACCAAGGATACCTCTCCTTGTTGACCCCCTATCGCGGCAAGGCTGACCGTATCACCCTACTCAAAGCGGCGTCGTACCATCCCGAATTCAACCGACTGGCTCTCCCCACTAGGGAGCTGCCGGATGTATTCATGTCGACCCCAACTGGTGGAAGTACAAGTGTACCACCACCTCAACCCCCAACGGGACCCTCG
Source organism: Aspergillus nanangensis (assembly GCA_015844325.1). Taxonomy (NCBI): domain Eukaryota; kingdom Fungi; phylum Ascomycota; class Eurotiomycetes; order Eurotiales; family Aspergillaceae; genus Aspergillus; species Aspergillus nanangensis. The sequence goes on along the minus strand of VCAU01000001.1, from coordinate 587,369 downwards.
TCTAGACAGGTCTGCAAACATTTCCAAAAGGTGAGCCTAGAACCTGTAGCTGCTCCTCCCGAGTATATTTCTAAACATATCAGGGTATCTGCAAATTTGGCGAACAATGTAACAAGCTCCACGTTATGCCAACCTCTAAACATGTAGAAGATACCGTCTCAAGACCCTGGATTAGCGCGGTCAAATCCCGGGATCATGAAGATACCGCTTCAAGACCTTGGACTAGCTCTATCAAAAGCCGGGAGCACGACTACTTCAAAATCCGAGAGCAGGATTACTACGCTAAATATCTTCCTAGGATCACAGAAAAGGCCCAAAACTCTATCGCGATCAACCTAGACGACGAAAGAGTCGACACATTCTGTCCCATGCCTTCCCAAGAAGCATGGGACTCTTACAGCCGTCGCGCCAAGCGGCAACGGATCTGCAACAAGCTCCATCTTGGCGGCCAATGCGGCGACCTAAGCTGCGAGTATGATCACAGTCCGGTCGATGACAGCATACTGCACGTTATGCGGTATATTATGCTGCAGCACCTCTGTTCCGGAGGCGAATACTGCCGTTTCCTTCAGTGCTATCTCGGACACCATTGCCAAAAGGACGGGTGCAAGGGTACTAAGCCTTGTAGATTTAACCGTCATGCACATACGCTGGACTTGACAGTCTGGCAGTGGATTGCACCTATTAACCCTGAAGCTTCGAGCTCGCCCATCACGGAACATTCTTTTCGAGTGGACGACTTGAGCACGGACCCGGACCATACATACCCCTACACCAGCAGCGATGATCTTCTGCCCTAGTCAACTTGAGTTGCATGAGTTGCAGCTAGTGTTGCTAGGGGAAATGCTCGACTTGGACCACGGAATTTCTAACTATCCGTATTATCGCAGTTAGGGGAGACACTTATCTATTTCGAACAACAAACCCAAAAAAGGGGCGTTAAACGCTGGGATATTAATGAGCAATGTTGTGATGAACATACAGGTGTTTCGCAATGTATGGATGCAAAAGCGACTATCAGGGGATGACCAAAAAGAAACACGAGACAAATGGCTGGCTAGATACTGTTTGTTTAATCCCTTCAGGATAACTGTACCTTGGGAAAGATTAGTCCGACTAGATGGAGTAATCTCGGCAACCAATATTGGGATATCATGTTGACTTTAGTACTCTGGCTATCTCGTAGTCATCTGTGATATGTCCTTGAAACAGCCAGCTAGGGTAGACTTCGGAATGATGGACTTGCTTCAAGAATATTTGGATTACTGCCTCATATCATTTAACATGCCTGAACGCTATCTTCAATGCAGAGTAAATAAACGCCATTCAAACCGCTGGCTTTTCCACATGTTCCGCGTCCCCAGCAAGCGACGACGAGCGCCTCCCCGCCTTCTCACCCATAACACCCCCCTCATGGTCGAAGACATGAGTTCTCCATTGCCGCACCGGAATCTGCTGCTGAAAAAACAGCGAAATCTCCAAGTTTGTCCGCCCCGTCGTCTCCCCAACATAGAACCACACCCAGGCCAGCGAGGTGAGGGTCGTCGCCGCATACACAAACCCAAGCATAGGTCCCAGATTCGCACTATAATAGAGATACGGCGCCGTGAATGACACCAGCCACGTGACAAAGTAAAACAGAACAATCGCCGCCGACATGATCTTATTCTGGTTGACGCCGACGGCCATTTCGCGCGCAATGGTATACGTCAGCGGCCCCTGGCCGAAGTTGTACGCGATGATCACCACGTACGAGAACACCACAATCACATACTGTGATGCAGTGGTAAGCGTCTTCTGGGTGCCAATCCCGCCGATGACAATGAACGCAAAGAACATCACTGCAGTGGTGATAAGGAGATTAGACCGCCGGTGCACCTTGTTGCCGGTAAGCACACAGGCCGCGACGGCGAAGATCTGCAGAATATTCGTGATGAGCTGGATGAGGAACGGCTCGCTGATACCGATGGCCTGCGCAAACACCACCCCGTAGTTGTAGAAGAAGAGGATGCCGCAGATCTGCTGCGCGTACATGGCGCCGGCCGAGGCCAGCAGCTTCCGCCTCTCGATGGGGTCCAGGACCAACGCCTTCCACGAGGAGGTTTCGGCCTGCTGGTCCTCGATGCGTTTGATTTCCTGCAGCATGTGCAGGTCGTCGGACGGGTCGTAGTCGGCGTGGCCTTTGTTGATGGTGCGGAGGGCCTTTTCGGCGTCCGCCGGCCGGCCTTTCATGATGAACCAGAAGGGGCTCTCGGGGACGAATGGCAGCACGACCAGTAGCAGCAAGGGGAGGATGATCAGCCCGCCCATGGGCAGCTTGTAGGAGATGGAGTTCTGGACCCCCTCGGTGCCCTGGGTGATGCCCGAGGCGACGAGCTGCGAGCACGACTGCAGGAACTGGTACATCATCAGCGCCGGGCCGCGGATCTCCACCGGCGCAACCTCGCCGATATACAGCAAGGAGGTCACGGTGAATTGACCGACCCCGAGGCCGATGAGGATGCGACCGAGCACGATGACACCCTCGTAATGCGTGTCGGCGACTTGGGCGACACCGCCGGCGATGACGCAGGCGGACGCGAACCAGAATACCGCCTTGCGGCCCCATTTGTCGTTGATGGGCGCGGAGATCAACGCGCCCAGGAGGTCGCCGATGTAGATCGACGAGGTGGTTAGGGAGGAGAAGCTGACGGCGAGGGCCTTCTGCCCGTTCTCGAAGTGGGAGCCGTAGTCGTTTTTGAATTCCTGCATCGCCAGCACCCCGTTGTAATACGTGTTGTCGTAGCCGTAGACTAATGCTCCGATGGCACTGATCGAGCAGAAAAGCAGCGCTCGTCCATTGTGGCGGAATTGAGTGGTGATTGTGCCCAGGAACCCCATCGTGAAAATAGAGATCAGAGGGAGAAAGGGAAGAAACAAAGAGCAATGAGAAGAGGGATAGATAGACACAGGGCGCTCAATTCGCTTTCGACCACTTTTGTCCGTCCAATTCGCGAGTATAAATACTCGCCGGGGCCAGCAGAATCAGCTAACCAACCCACCATTTCCTCGGCATCTAATTCAACCCTGCATGTAGGTATTTATTATTCGGTGTATACCCGAATGTCGCATCATTTCCCAATCCAGCTTCCCCCAGTTTTCCCCACGCTTTCCCCGGATTGGGGCTAGCCGTGGGGGCCGAAGCGTCTGTGCAGCCTACCAGGGTGATGGAGCGTCATTTTAGGCAGGTTGGGGTAGAAGCCATTCGATGCGATGTGCTCGGCAAGTGGCCAATCGGAGTTACTAGGCGTGGTTGAAGTGGGCGCTGGCGGGCAATTCTCCGAGATAGAGACGATGGATGACGGCACAGGGTGTCACTGTAGCCGTCACCTTCGGGGGTCGTGAGGACTGGACCCACTTGAGTTGGATTGTGGGAGGATCAGGCCATTTTTACCATCTCCTTACAATGGATTTGTGTCGTGGTGTTTGTCGGATTGCTCATGATGGCTCCTTCGAGGCTGCTGTCGGTTCACGTCGTGGTCGACACGGTATGGCCACAGATAAAGCACAGATATGTATGCGAATGCTGTCAATAGTACACGACGTAGAAGATTTGGGGGATGATCTGTGCAATTGACCTGGTTTGGGCTGGCAGTCTCGAAGGGAAAGTAGGTTTCCTCCACCGACTGTGTACGACCATGGGCAATTCTGTTCGTGATTCGGTGCTCAGTTGATGTGGTAGATTCCAGACAAGAAACCTCTTCGTGAGACCAACACAGGGGGTGTTCATTGAACTGGGCGAGGAATATAACTCTTCATCATGGTGACTATCAATACCTCCTGTCAGGCCACAATCTGTTCCATGTTTACTGGGAGGTCGGAAGAATTAATTGCGAAACTAGATCCGATCTGACTAGATAGGAGTAAACTCGACCGAGGCTGGCCTCAACCTGATCTGAACGATTGTATTATGATGAATGGCGTGGTGGGACAATTTCCAGCACTTCCAAAAAGAGTGCAAATAGACGATTCCTGCGAAAAAGATTAAAGCAGAAGAACAAGTGTATTTGGATATAACTTGGCCCTGACCAAGCGCATGAGAGAAGAACATAAAATATGTCATCTCATGCTCCTCCCGTATTGGTGCATAATTTCATCCTTCAGCATCGTCTTTAGCCTATACGAGCGAATGAGGGGTACGCTTCTCCAGAAACTCGGCTCTTATTACTCCGAACCGCAACAAAAGTCGTATACATAACGGGGAATGTTCTTTCTCGTGGTATAATGAACAAACTGTGGTTTCAGAATGGCTCGCATAATTGCATTCGCATTTCTATTGCTGTCGGCTTCAGTCTTCGGAAAGATTGACCGGTGAGTATCATAGGGTTCAACCCACACAGAAGCTATACCAGGCCTAATTCATGGAAGACAGCAAGTAGTCTCCAGGTACAATGTAGTCCGCACAGATCTGATTGACAATGCCACCACGCCTCTTCAAGTGGGCAATGGGAATTTCGCATATGGTGTTGACAGTACTGGGATGCAGGTATGACATGCAAAGATGCGTTGAACAGCGGGGAAACGTACTAATTGAACCCCCGAAAGACTTTTCTGCCGTTCAATACATTGTCTAGCTGGGCCTGGCATAATGATTCCTTGCCCACCAATGGGTATCTCTTCTTCCAGGGCATTTCGAGATCGTGCTTTGGGTTGACGGAAATATAGTGAAAAAATCAGCGATTACACGGGGGTCCCCATGTTGACGCATGGAAGAAATGTTTCTTATGACATCCCCGATTCATCCCTACCGCAGGCTTCTCAGTGGCTCATAGCAAATCCCAACCGCATCAACCTTGGCCGGATTGGTCTTCGCTACCAAGGCGCGACACTCACTGCATCCCAAATAACTAAGCCACGGCAGGAGCTGGATCTATGGCAGGGAACAATAACATCAACGTTCAAAGTCGATGGCACAGATGTAAAAGTGGTAACACAGGGAGACTTTGACTCCGACTCGGTGGTATTTAACATTGACTCTAAATTGATTGCATCCGGGGAATTGACAGTGGAACTTGACTTCCCCTATCCCCCCATCCATTCGACGAAATACAAGTACGAGGTGTTTGTGGGGGTGTATGATTTCCCATTGAATCATACGACCTCCATCGTTGGAAGACATGAAAAAGATGCTGCACACATCTACCACGAGTTAGACGAGACGAATTATTTTGTGAACCTGGGATGGCCGTCAAAGTCCCCACTGCATCTCTCTCAGACCAAGAATTCCACTGTTGAGGAAACCCATCGCTACATTCTCACGCCCGTGAAACGGTCGTCGAATCTGAAGTTTACAGCCAACTTCTCGCCAGATAAGCAGACCCCGGACTCTCCGTCTTCGATAAGTCGACGGAACTCGAAAGAATGGGGCAGATACTGGAGCGATGGTGGATTCGTCGACCTTACTTCCTCCTCCAATTCCAAAGCCGATGAGCTTCAACGTCGAATTATCCTGTCACAGTATCACGTAAGGGTCAACAGTGCCGCCAAGGGCCAGTCGCCTCAGGAGAGTGGGCTGATGAACAATGGGTGGTATGGTATGTATAGGACATTGCCTATTCTAGTTGCTTTATGTTAACAACAAGTTCAAGGTAAATTCCACATGGAGATGGTCGTATGGCACAACGCTCACTGGGCAACCTGGGGCCGACAAAAGCACTTCGACGATATTTTCCCACAGCTCTACGAAACACTTTTGCCCTCGTCTATTGCGAGAGCGAGATCTATGGGATGGGATGGAGCTAGGTTTGTATGCAGCCCGGTAGTGTCTCCCTGATACTTACATGAGCTTAGGTGGCCAAAAATGACGGAGACTGAGACCGGAGAGAGCTCTCCAGGAGGTATCAATGGGCTACTACTGTGGCAGCAGGTTTGTGATCACAAATCTTAACCCCTGCTGCCAGCGCCGTCTACACTACTAATCGTCGTTCACTCAGCCCCATGCCATGTACATGGCACAGCTAGCATACCAGGCTTCTCCAACGCGGAAAACACTTGCGAAGTGGGATCGTGTTATTACCGCCACTGCGGACTATATGGCTTCATATGCTTGGAAGAATGAGAGCTCGGGTTATTATGATCTAGGGCCCCCGTAGGATATGATATCCAATAATCCGACGATCAACATCTAACGCTTTCATAGGGCGTATGGGGTGACGGAGAACACTCCACCAGCCGAGACCCTGAATCTGGCATATGAGGTGGGATCAAACACAAGTGAAGTCTTATAAATTTCAACCACTAACTGCCTCACTTGGTATGACCTAGATTGCATATTGGAGATACGGACTAGATGTCGCTCGCGGTTGGAAAAAGAAGCTAGGTCAAACGGTTCCAGCAAAATGGACAACCGTTGCCCAGAACCTGGCCCCTCCCCCTCAAGTCGATGGTCTTTATGCAGTATACGAAGGATTGAACAGCACTTGGTGGGACGACGAGGAGCTGAATGGAGACCCTCGAAGTCTTATCATGTTGCAGGGTATCCTGCCCGATACTCCGGCTGTGGACCCTGAAGTGGCCCTCAAAACTGCAGACAAGGTAGCAGAGATCTGGACAGATGACAAGATTCGAGGCTGGGGGCGCCCTATCCTGGCCATTAATAGTGCGCGAATCGGAAATCCTGAACGGGCGATCTATCACTTGACGGCCTATGATTACTGGACTTTCGATGATGCAGGTACGCATTCTAACACTCGTCTGAACCGTTTCATACTGATAGTGTCTTGTATTTGATAGGATTCGCTGTCCGAGGAGGAGATGGTAAGCTCATTCGATTCTCCTACCGTTGATACCCTGTCTAATATTTTCTTGGATCATAGGAGGCACACCTCCCCCATTCATGCCTGGAAACGCCGGATTTCTCTATGCAGGTGCGTTAGTAAAGGAGCAATTTGCTCACCTATTTTGTCACTGACATACAGCACAGTTGCTTACATGGTTGCTGGTTGGGATGGGTCCAAGGGGGGTGCACCTGGATTCCCAGAGGGTGGCGGATGGGTGGTCAAGCAAGAGGGACTGCGCAAGGCCCTTTAAGCCAAGACAACTCGGTCAGTAAGTCAGATGGAAGCAGTGTTATCATAACGGTAGAATAGTATTTACCATAAATCTTATTCCATCATCTGGTAAAGGGATCTCGCCTTGACGAAAATCAGTGGGGGTTAGGATCTGAAACGTCTTCTTCCAATTTTCCGGCTAATCCGTCTGAACCCTTGCAAGTAACATCTTGTGTCCCCTGTGATTATCCCTCAAACACCACTCTACAAATGATCGTCAAAGCCCAATACTTCCCTGTTTCAAATATCCGCCAACTTACTCGTTTCGGCACGGGAACGGATGAAATGGAGAACAACCCCTGCCATCATCACCGTCTCTTTCGCGGCTGCTCCGCCCGCGTAGCCGACACCCAACATCCAAACAATATAAATACTGCAGAAAAGTATCGTCTTTCCCTCTTGGCAAGAGCAAAAAAAGAAAAGCTTAATCCAAACTAAGTCACACCCAAAATAATCTTCACCATGTTTCTCCACCTCGCCACATCCGCCGTTATTCTCGCGCTTCAGGTATCCGCCCAAACCACCGCGACCCCTACAACCACAGCCCTGCCCACCCTGGAATCCGGCTGGTATTGGGTCCGTGCCGTCGAGGAGCCAAACTACCACAGCTACCTGCAGACAAAGCCCACCGCTACTCCTGGGGCCGCTTACCTCGACGCCGGCGCCAATGCCGGCCAGTACAACGTGGTTGACGGCCAGCTTGTCTACCACACCGGCGGCGATCCGCTGTATATGAACGTGGAGAATGTGGCGGACAAGACGCAACGCAAGCTGCAGACGTGGTTTAACGAGACCGAGAACGCATACGGCGAGTTTGGATTCCAGGGCGATACCCTGACTTGGTCCGTTGCGGATATTAACCGACCTAATACGGCGGCGTGGTATGCGTGTGAGGCCCAGCAGTTGTATATCAACACGGGGGCGTACTTGTATCAGACTCCCGAGGGTTGTTCGGATGCGACGGTATGTTTTTATTTTGGATATCTTGCAGGATTATCTTGGGTGGTTCAACACTAACGTGCTGTTGTAGATCCATTCTTATGGCGGCTCGACCCCTGACGCCTAACGCGTGAGGTTGCAGTCTATACTGGGATGGCAAGAAGGAGGGATTTAATGCCTGCTGTCGTTATTCCATAGTTTAGTCGAATATGAATTATTTCGTCTTCGTGGATGAGGAGAACTGACGCGGCTCCTTAGTATATATAACCATGTCATCTCTAAGTCACTATCCGTCAGTGAAATCCCTTGGGCAGGAAGATGTATTCATCTACAAGGAATCAATAGAAAAACGTCTATCCAAGCTCAATAGAGGTAAAAGCGGAATATAGCGAGATATTTCTCTGATATTCGATCTCATGAATATGACGAGTGAGCCCCGAGGCACGTGACATCTCTTCTGACTCACCGCAAAAAGAAACAAAAGGATATACAGGAGATATCCTAACTTACATCCCAAGATAAATACCCACCTGAAAAAGAAACAATCATGTCCGCTCAACCGCCAGGCCCCCAGGTGACATCGCCAGCAGCGCAACTGCCATGCGAAACGACCCTCAACGGCCGCACAGTCCAACTGGTCCGTTTCAACGCAAAGCATGCAGACGAGCTCTACCCCCATGTCACAACGGCATCACTGTGGCAATTCTTAACAGTCGACCCCCCCAAGGATGAAGCCGACTTCCGCACTAGAGCGCTGCAATTGTCCACCTCACCGGATCCGTTCTACTTTGCCGTGATTGATCAGCGCCAGGATAAGCCGACCACGGGCAAAGCAGTGGGCTACCTCACGCTCATGCGGATTGTTCCAGAACATCTCTGCGTGGAGATCGGGAGTATCCTCTTCTCTCCCGCGATGCAAAAGAGCGTCTGCTCCACGGAGGCTGTCTATCTGTTGCTCCAGTACGCGTTTGAGACACTCCGGTACCGGCGGGTGGAGTGGAAATGCAATTCGCTGCACGAGGGATCTCGACGTGCGGCGTTGCGGCTGGGATTCACATTTGAGGGGATCTTCCGCCAGCACATGGTCATTAAGGGGGTAAATAGGGATACTGCCTGGTTTGCGATGCTGCGCGAGGACTGGGACGGGTATTTAAAGGAGTCTCTGGAGAAGTGGTTGGATGGTGGGAATTTTGATGCCAGTGGGGTACAGCAGAAGAGGCTGGAGGAGATAATGGATGATTTGAAAGGCTAAGTCTACTCTGATTGCCCTGTTGCTCGCTACGACTGAATAGAACCTTACTTTCGACTAAGTCGACGTCGCTGGCGAATCACCCGCTCCCTCGTGCAAGGGACTGTCTCTTGCATCGGGGAAAGCAAGCACAAGAAAATATATCCTGTTTGTAGGAGTAGGTCGACGAGATAACCCCCCCTTACTGCACATCTACGTCGGCCACCAATCCCCTGCATCGGAATTGTACATCGATTGTTAAAAACACCCATCGGGGTTTTTTTAATCTCCAGTTTTCCACATTTTATACGTCAGCGTTCCGATCAAAGGGCAGGGAAATCTACCTTTCGAACGGATACCAGGATGCTCTTCATATTGTTGATCGGCCTAACGATTCTCATCATCATTCGGGAATTGTTCCGCCGTCTACCACAAAAGTGCAAAGGCCTCCCGACTATCCCATTATACACCAGTGTGTGGGAGGTATGCCGAGGGGCTGGACAGGTCGGACTGTACAACAATCGAGTACGGCCTGTGATCGAGAAACACGGGGCAGTCAATTTCTGGAACGCAGGGCAATGGACAGTCCTTGTCACCAAACCACAATACCTAAACCAGATATTCCGAAATGAAGATGTCATTGCCAAAGCCGGGTTCTACAAAAAGGTACCTGGATTAGAGCTGGCTCATTTGTTTGGAGAAAACATTATCGATTCCCATGGTGATGTGTGGAGGAGCTTTATTTCCATCATGCGGCCAGCGATTCTACAACGCGCAGACATAACCTCGATGGTTCGTCGGTCTTCCAAATTAGTCTCTATCATCGCTAGTCAACAACAACGTCTGTCGCCGGGCTCTAGTATCAACGTTACAGGCCTCGTGGGACGATGGACGATGGATATCTTCGGCGAGCGATTCCTTGATGCGGAGCTGCATTCCCTGGAGAACGAAGATGCCGCGCTCGAGACGGCCCTGCAGACGCTTTTTACCGCACTCAGTGGACCATTACTCGCACTATTTCCCACCTTGGAATGGGTTTTTGGGTTCATGCCATCTCGTCGGTTAGCCATGAAGTTGACCCAGCAATATGAGGATGTTCTTCTCAAACAGGTGGGCAACCCACCACAAAAAGATCGAACCCTATGCGCGGAGAACACACACCAGGACAAGATGATATACCGGCTCCAAAGGGCAGTGCAGGAAGGAAAGATGTCGGAATTCCACTACAAATCCAACCTCAAGATCCTCGCCATTGCCGGGTGGGAGAACATGAGATCTTCGTTCACGTCGCTACTATGGCAGATAGCAGGGGAACCGGATATCCAGCGCAAACTTCGCGAAGAGGTCGACTCCCACGTCCCATTATCCTACACGGACAGCGACTTCAAAAACCTCCCATTGATGACGTCGGTCATTTACGAAACCCTCCGCCTATATCCCCCGCTTAGCCAGCTGATCAACCGCGTCGCTCTCGAGGACTTCCGTCTGGGCGACGACATCGTGATATCCAAAGGGATGTGGGTGGGATGGAGCGCCTACGGTGTTCACACGGACCCGAATGTTTGGGGCCCGTCAGCGGGTGATTTCAGTCCTGAGAGGTGGGGGAGCACGATGGATGAGATTAAGGCCGCGGTTCGATCGCACCAGGCTGCAGGGAGGTATATTGCCTTTAATGCTTACTCTCGGAAGTGTCTCGGGGTGGAGTTCGCGATGATGCAACTGAAAGTCGGCTTGTGCGAGATGCTTCGACGTTTTAAGTGGGAAAGGGATCCTCATCAGCAATTGCTGATCTCGACTGTAAGTGCGACGAGGTTGTTTATGAGATCTTAACTGACTGAGTTAGAATGCGGCGTTGACCCCAGAGCATTGCTGGCTTGTGATGAGCCCGCGAACGGGATAGCTTAGGTATCCTTCTAGGCAGGCATTGGGATGATTGTGGGGGTTTATGGTCGAAATTGATCGGAATTGATCGGTAGTAAAGTACACACGTTTACTTGTTTGATGATGTATGGGATATGAAGTATTATGCCACTTCCATGGATATGTTTCCTGTTGAAATTATTGTTGAATTTGAGTTGCCTCTTAGAATAGAGTGAAGGACTGAATTTCAGAGAAGGAGAATGTCCACCCATAATTACCCGATGTCGGCTACCACCATACCCATGATCTAGGCAAGGGTTCTTCTTGGCCTTTCTTTTCTCCCATCAGATGACACCAGCGATGCCAAGGAAAGGCCTAATTTATCCGTGGAGAGCGATTCATTCTTGGTCAGATTTGTGTACTGCGAAAAACACCGTAATCCACCTGGATCCATCTGTATTAATTTATCTTTCCGTTCCGAACCCCCGTCGTCGTGTGTCGGTGATGGGTACCAATATGGGATAAGGACAAAGTGTTCTATCCACAAAGAAATATATATACACAGCGCCAGTAAAAGTCACCCCTTCGATCAAAACACCTCGAAATTATTGTCTATCCTACCCTGAACCTGCCTCATACTTGCAACGTACTGCTTATCGCTTTCCTGTACTTGGCGCAAACTTGAAACGCCCTTTCTTTTTCGTCATGAAAAAAATGGACGACCAACCGAGACCGATCCACCTGTCCAGTTCGGAGGAGTTCTATATGTCAAATGAGCAAGGAGAACGATATCTGATCCAAATTTCTTGGCCACTGTATTGGCAAGAAAATGAGATCGCAGACCGCGGGCCACGTCCCATTATGCATGCAAATCCAAACTCCTTTTGGATAGACGGCTTCGCTTACCCATGAGGATAGATATATCGTGGACGGAAATTCCCTGTTTTTGACAGCGACAGAGAATGCCTGGCTACGCGCGACTTCTCCACATTATACTGGTGGAGGGATTGTTGTATCCATCGGATATCCCCTGAAGGGAAAATTATTCGACCATCTCCGCCGCAGCTATGACCTTACTCCCCCGACAGTAAATCCAATTGCCGGATGCGGAGGGGCAGATGTCTTCCTTGATTTTATTGAGAAACGCGTTCGACCCGCCGTCAAGGCTCGATTTCCACAAATGTGTGTCTCAAGAGAAGCGCTTTACGGACACTCCTACGGAGGGCTGTTTGTTTTACACGCATTGTTTACTCGCCCTTCGTTATTTGACTGTTATATGGCCAGTAGTCCCTCAATTTGGTTTAATGATCGGTGTATCCTGCAGGAGGCGGATGCCTTCCTGGGGAAACAGAATACTACGGACGAGAAATTGGCGTCATTCATGGTATTCTGGGGTTCTTTGGAGCAATCGTGTCCTCGGCGGAACAACGAGTCTGACGAGGAGTATAGAAAACGAAAAGAGGCTGCTGAGATGGTGAAAATGGCGGACAATATCCTCGAGCTCTGTGGGATGCTGCGTGGTTGCCAACGGCTGCATACTCTCTTAGCACATGAATATGATGGGGAGGAACATACCAGTGTCATGGCGTGCTCGATGAGTCGAAGCTTGACCATGTTTTTCGAAGGTTGGCCTCTGTGTAAGCAATAAGGCGGTCGAGGCGAGTTGTCGCATTGGGGTTTCCGTCTGAAATCAACCTACTGCTCCTAGCTCCACGTAACTGAGATGAATAGACGGGCCCATTAACAACCGTCCACCCCGAGATTCTTCTATGTAGTGCGAACACTTTCTAACTTCCGCGCACATGTAAAGAAAATAGATTACCCCGCCGAGATGTTTTCGAAATACGGGCCCATTATGGTGCAAGTGAAATACTGTTTCCGGCAGCTGATTCCTGGCGTGGGGCTGATGATATTGAACAGCCAGTCAGGGTGAGGTTTGGTTGCGGGTTGATCCGATATCTTCCCAACAAGGCTTAGATTGCCGAACCTCGGAGATTGATAATTTCCTTTTATCTAATCTGATCATTTCGTCCCCAGTAATGTCTCGATAACTGTGGGCGCCAATACTCGTCCCTGGTTCAGCTCTACTGAGTTCTGGTTGGATATGAGTCAATCCGTAGGATCTTCTAACGGCTCTGAACCATACCCATAAGATTGGAACTGGTCATGATTTCGGCTAGATTCAATATGTTCTTCTGTCTACTCCAACTAGCTGTTGTATGCTGAGAAAATTTTCCTGCTTGGCAACTCTCAGTCATCTTGGCTATTACTTGCAAATAATACAAACTCAGACTAGCCGACCTTACTTCCTTCCTAAATCACGTACACCGAGTCATTTCGTGGTCTGGGCCTAGTGAAAGTGCTTGGCGAGACTGTTAACGGGGACTTCTGAGCGGTCTCAAGACCCTAGTAGTTGAAGCTATCTGTGTCTAAAACGTGGTAAAAACTCTGCTATCGGCCGGCTAGCTTGGGGTTTTTGATTATGGATCTGGGTCGGACATCAGCCAGCCCATTATATATTAAATTCACTTGGCCTCTGATCTTGTCCATGGAACCACTCGACGTTATAGTCGTTCATGTTGAGCACTAACACGGTTTAAGTGAGACAAAGGTCGTGAAAAACCCCTTTAGCGTATATTATTTGCCGATTATTCGCATTCCTTTAACTTCCTCTTCTATGACTGTTAGAAAAACCAATTTTTAGTGCTGCGGAACACATGCGCTAGACTGGTATAAAGACCGATAACCATCTGCACCGGAAGAGAGAAAAAAAAAAAAAAAAACACACGACCGGGTTTCCTGTTTTCCCTCCTATCGAGTGTGGTTGACCGAAGGCGATAATCTTTAATTTGCCAGTAGTGCAACAACGACAACAATGGACAAACCCCAGACCTTTATTGGCGGCAACTCCGTCAACGAGACGCCCCTCGGGTTCGTTGATGACCAAAATGCCATACAAGCAAGGGCCGACGACAAGGAAGCTGCACATCTTCCCATTGAAGAAGTGATCAGTAACGAGAAGGAAAAGGTGACGCCGACCGAAGATGCCCAAGCCGGGGTTAAAAAAATCGAGGCCGTCACCCTGGCCTGGAGTAGGAGGACGATGTATGGGGTATTGGTGCTGTATGACTCTCCTATCCTCGAATGTACACTAATGTTATCCTATATCCTGTACCTCCACTTGGGTACCTAGCTGACTTTGTCCTCGACCAACAGTATCTGGTTCCTCACACTCGTCAACAATATGAAAAGCTCCGTCGTGCTCAGCTTGCGTCCCTACGCCACGAGCTCCTTCTTTGGTCATTCGCTGTTGACTGTCATTACGATCGTGGCCTCGTCTATGGCAGGCGCCGTATATATTCCTATGGCTAAGGCCCTGGATCTCTGGGGTCGAGCAGAGGGCTTTCTGCTGATGATAGTTTTTTGCATCCTGGGACTAGTACTCTTGGCTGCGTCCGAGAACATCGCCACCTATTGTGCTGGACAGGTAAGAGAGAATCGACAGCTCTACGTGCCATGGGAAAAGTAACAATTGAAAGCTAATAGATCTCAGGTTTTCTATTCCGTGGGATTTGGAGGCCTTTCCTATAGTTGGAACGTGCTGGCAGCTGATGTGACGAATCTGAGAAACCGAGGCCTGGCGTTTGCTTTCACTTCGTCGCCGGCCTTGATATCCGCGTTTGCTGGCTCTAAGGCCGCCGAGGGGTTCTTGGATAATGTGAGCTGGCGATGGGGGTATGGAGTCTGGGCAATTATTCTGCCCGTCTTCGCTATGCCGGTCTATTTCATGCTGGCCTTCAACCTGCGCAAAGCTGAGAAGCAAGGGATTCTCGTGAGGGAGAAGAGGAAGTGGAACTTGAACGTGGAAACAATCTGGTGGGCTGTCAAAGAGTTCGATCGTGAGTGAACACCGCAATATACGCCGTATTCCGCCATTATTGTATACTGACCATTCTCGCCATCCAAAGTGCTGGGAGTCGTTTTATTTGCCGGCGGCATGGTCATCTTTCTTCTTCCCTTCACCTTGGCGAGCACTGCCCCGAACGGTTGGCAAACTGGATATATCATCGCAATGATTGTTGTCGGTTTCGTCCTATTCGCTTTCTTCGGCTTTTATGAATTTTACATTGCACCCGTGCCATTCTTGAACTATAAGCACTTGACCGATAGGACTGTTCTGGGCGCATGTCTCTTGAATATGACATACCAGGTCTCTTACTTCTGCTATGCCAGTTACTTTCCCTCTTTTTTGCAGGTGGTGTACGAATTGGACGTCGCCACAGCCGGATACGTCAGCAACACCTTCAGTGTGGTCTCGTTCGTCTTCCTGTTCATCGCCGGTTGGCTCATCCGCTGGACAGGCCGCTTCAAGTGGATCCTCTGGGTGTGTGTGCCGCTGTATATCTTCGGCCTGGGCCTGATGATCCACTTCCGTCAACCCGGAGGATACATCGGCTACGTGGTGATGTGCGAAATCTTTTTCTCCGTTGCCGGAAGTATCTTCATTCTTTGCGTGCAGTTGGCGGTTCTTGCGTCCGTTGACCACCAACACGTCGCCGCGGTGCTCGCCTTGCTCTTTGTGATGGGCAGTATTGGGGGCTCGATCGGAAGTGCGATCTCCGGGGCCATTTGGACGAATACATTTTTGCCTCAACTGCAGAAGAACCTACCGGCGTCGGAAGTTGAGAATTTGTACTTGATATACTCGAGTCTTCCAGAGCAACTCAGTCATGCAGTGGGAACCCCAGCAAGGGATGCCATTGTGGCGGCGTATGGCTATGCCCAGGCAAGGATGCTTGCTGCTGGTACTGCGTTTATGGTTTTGGGTTTCCTCTGGGTTGCCATGATTAGGAACTTGAACGTGAAGAATATGACACAGACAAAGGGCAACGTGCTGTGAGAGAAGTGTTGCTCTTGTCCCCGTGGCGATAAACATTGGTTGTTAAAATAAGGCGATATCTTAAGAAATAGATTTAATATTCACAATTTGACACATTTACAATCAACAAATGCCAGCTAGCAGATACATTCAAATATATCATGCCCCCCACATTATATTTCCTGTAATATTGCCTACTTACCCTGGTGCTTCCTCCACCTACACTCATAGCGTGTACCTAAACCCCGGAGTATTCTCCAGCACCACACGCCCCTGCGCCTGCTTCCTGTTTTGGCAATACATATAAACCGAAGTAACACACACCGAGACAATCCCAATCGAGACGCCCACAAAGCACATGGCCATTCCTGGTCGATACTCGGGGGCATCCTGGGCCCTGAAGCCAAAAGGAGCCACTACACCCCCAATTGTGCCAAACCCCACAATTGACGCGGACGAGAACGCTCTCTTCCACTGCCCCACCACATTGTTGGCCTGGTATGATACACAGAGAGGCGAATTGGCCGCAGTGCCCGCCAGAATCAAGTACGTGCCAAAGTACCGCACATAGGGTTGGTGCGCGTAACCTACAAGAGCGACACCCACAATCTGCAGCAGCCCGTTGAAGATGAGAATGGGGCCTCGCAGACGAAGTCGGTCTGAGAGCCAGGCGAGTGAGATGGAAATGAGACCCGCGCATGCGTATACCTAGAGAGGAAGGGTGAGTTGGATGGGTGGGTTTTCAAAGTGGGTTATCGCTGGAGATCATTCTTACCGGTGCGGTGAGACACAGCGCGTACGTGTTCGAGAATCCGAGCATTGTTTTCAGAATGATGGGTAGGAAGTACTGCACCGAGTAGGTGATGAGGGCCGTGGAGAAGAAGTTGAGAGAAAACGCCCATAGTTTCCAGTCCAGGCCGTGAGCCAGATAGCTCTTGATGTCGAAGGGGGTGATATCGGCGTCGGCTCGATCTCGCCGGACTCGATCCATGACAGTATTCAATTCGGATGGCTGGAGGAATTTGAAATTCCGGTGCGCATCTTCGGGGAAATCCACTAGTGACAGATACCCGATGATGGCGATGATGATGGTGAATACTCCTTCCCAGATGAAGATCCAGCGCCATCCGCTCTTCCCACCCGTACCGTCCATTTGCTGCAGCCCGTATGCGATGAGGCCACCGAATCCCCCAATCACTAATCCTAGGATGTAGAAGATGGCCATGCGTGTGGCAACCTCTTGCCGAAGATAGTACCTGTCACGGTGGTAAGTAGCTGAGATATGCTACTTGGAAATCAAGCGACTTACATGCTGATGAGGAATGTGGCCGAGGGGAAGTAACAGCCCTCAAAAAGCCCTAATATGATTCGAAGCCCGACCTGATCCTTCCACGAGTGGCAGAGCCCAATCCCGATCACAATCAAGCCAAAGCTGAACGTGATGGCCGGCAGAAAAAGACGGGGGCCTATTTTTCGCACCATTACTGTCGCGATTGGAGTGGCCAAAATGTAGAATGGAAAGTATATAGAAATGGCGAGTGTGTAGCGGTTGTCTTTGTAGTCAAGCTCCTCCTCCATTCCGGAGATATACCTGATGTATGATATTAGCTACTATAGTGGCCATATCTGAGGGAGCAGGCCAACTTACGCATATGATATATTCCCACGGTCCAACTGGTTGGCCACGTACATGACCGCCAGGGCAAGGGTCACCCTTAAGTCGACCCTCAGTCTGACCTTGTTCCATGCATTGGTGGTGTCAGTTTCTGAGTCGATATGCAGTGCTTGGTCCTCAATCATGACATCAAATGGGCCTTCGCCCTTTTCGGTTTCCGCCGAAGATTGTTCATGGTGGTTCAATTCTGCTGATTTGGCCATGACTTAGATAACGGATGATATTCGCTGCTACTGGAATATTTCCACTGGCCTGGGGAGGGCTCTTTAAATCCGGCACCAGTTCCTATGGAAAACCAACGTCGGCGCCGATCAATGGATTTTGCGGGGTAGTGGAAAGCAGAGTTCGTTGGTTTATAGCCTAATGAGTCCGGAATTGTACTGCACTGGGACCATGATTCATGCAAGAAGTATGTAGATCGGTACCGAGAGTGATGAAGAGATGTGCCCACAGAAGTGCGACGCATCATCATTTCTACACCATCAAGTCCAAGTCTGCCTTTATTCATTTGGAACTTACAGCAATTGTCTACGGAAATTGGCAGTGCGATTGTTTACATTCTTGGCCCATTCCTGGATGCCTTTGATCCGAGACAATCAATCTGTTTCCAATGGGTAGGGCGTATAAATGTATGTACCACAAACAAAATGACCTCACTCCTGTTCAAATGGCTATATACCTCATATCCCTCGACCGCCATCAACATCAATAGTCGCACCGGTTAACATTGTCGCTTCATCACTAGCCAGCCACGCAGCAGTGTTCCCAATATCTTCCGGAGTAGAAAGTCGACCGAGAGGGATAGTTTCTAGCGCCTTTGCACGTCCATCAGGCGAATCCGGTCCGGCATTCAAGGAAGCGGCCCTATGTATCGTTAGCTTTCCCAAGTAGATGCAAGGGCTTCATGATATCCACGTACATTGCTGTTTCCCCTAGAGCTGGCTGAATAATATTGAATCGAATTCCATGAGGCGCCCATTCCACAGCCAATGCTCTACTAGCCGTAGTCAAAGCAGCCTTACTCGCGGCGTACCAAACTAGGCCAGGTCGAGGTCGCGCGGCAGAGATGCTCGACACATTGACAAATACCGCTGGGCGTTTGTTCTCAAGGAAGTATGGAATGGTGGTCTTGGTACTGTGGTATAAGGATTTGACGTTGACCCGTAAAAGCCTGTCGAGTGATGCTTCATCGGTGTCAATGCTGGGACAGGCATTATTGACCACGCCGGCATTGTTCACCACGATATCCAGACCGCCGAACTTTTTGAGAGTGAGGTCTAGAACTCTCTTCCAGTCTGCTTCAGAAGAAACATCTGCCTGTAGTGCTACCACTTGCGTTGATGGGTATTGATCAGCAGTCTTCGACACGGCGTCTTGTTGTATATCTGCGACGACGACTTGTGCGCCCTCCAAAACAAACTTCTTGACGATTCCGGCTCCAAAGCCTGATCCGCCGCCTGTGACAATGGCGACCTTACCGGCAAGCTTCCCAGAGACTGTCATGTTGTATACTGTAAGGACACTTTAGTTTGAAAAGATAGGGCATCCAATGCGGGCGGTTGTCGACTTAAAAGTGAGGGGTTCTACTCGGTATGGTGATGCATCCCCACAATCCTCGGCTTGTAGGAATGTTTTTGACTCGATGCTATGAGGGGAAATCCAGCTGATCGAAGCCACGGGTAAATAAATCCGCATTCTCATGGCCGAGAGGGTTTCGGTACCGGGGAAGAGGTAGCATTCCTCGTCTGCGTTCATCCCATGTATAGGGAAATAGTTTCCTTGACCTCTATCACACTTTGTTCTCATGCTGATAGTAGTAGATATAAGGCAAGAAAGGATTATTATCCTCAACCCTGAAAAATGTGCCATATCGTCCAAACAAGCTAGGAAGTAAAGCAACATGGATAGAATAACTAACTTCTTTCAAACCCACTTCTATACAAAATGCCACTACCGAAACATGCTCTTCTCACCTCAGCCACCGGCACCGAGACAACCATCCTCCAGAACATCCTACGGCCCAAGCAGACCCAGCCACCCATACTCCGGCCCATCCACCAGATTCTGCGCCAGCAAGTCCTCAAACCACCTATCCGGAAGCACCTCTCCCATTCCCGTCGCAAACCCTCTAGCAGGATCGAATTCCAGCCCCGGCGACATCAGCGAGCTCCGTTGGCCCTGGCTTTGTCGCCAAGTCGCAGAGGAGTCCGGTAGTCGCCCCCCATTCCCATGATCCCCATCAATCCCAAACCCCAGCCGATCAATGACAGCCTCAAACACCCGACACGTCCATTTAGCATTGCGCCATCGATCCTCCACCTCGTGCAGATATCCCAGCACCGTGTGCGTCTGTGTTCGTGCGGCTACCCGCTGCGCCTCGTTTCTAGTAGCGTCCAGTGCAATATCTAGCTGGAAGGATAGCAAATGCGATGCGCAAATCAATCTCCGGAGAGTCAGTCAGTACTGTTTAGGTACCGGTCATGTAGGGGAGGAGGAATGAGAGACAGGGAACAAATAAACAACTTACAACGCAGGAGGGAGATACTGCGCTACTTCATGAACAATAGCCCGCTTCACCGCCGTGTCGAATTCGAATGTGCAGATCAAAAACTGCCCGTTAGCCCACGCGCAAGCCTCGGGGTCAGACCCCTGGGTACGCTGGCGGAGCATCCGGTAAAAAGAGCATTCGAGCCGGAAGCTCATCGCCCATAGAAAGAGGACCCATGCGTTTCCGCTGTTCCACTGTCCCGTGCGCTCGATCAGGATGTCCTCTGGGAGGGATTTCCGCCACGTTGTGAGGGATTCGGTGAATTCCATGGAGTCCTTCAGGGAGGGGGGAGGCTGGTTGCAAGGGAACATGCGGAGGTGTCGCGCGCCTGGTTTTTGTTTTTTTTTTAGTCTTGATATCATTTGTATGATAAGGGTAGTTGGACACGTACCGAAGATGGCCAGTTGACAGTTCTCCTGCAGAAAATGCCGGTGGACAGAAGTTGCCTCCGGGATGAGATCCGTGTGGTTGACGATACTTGACTCGTTGGCCCAGTCATCGTCGCACAGTGTGTCTACGTATGGCTGATCTTCATGGATCCAGCGCGTATTCTCGAATCCCGCGAGGCAGAACCATACATCACGAGCCTTTTGAGTCGGGTTGGTTAGCGGGTGCTTTCGTTGGTTTCGGGTTTGACGGTACGTACAAACAGAACCCACCAGATCCGTCGCACGAGGCGATGTGTCGATGTATCCAGATATTGGGCTATATCTCTGTGCGCGTATATTGTCACTATTCGTAGTCGAAGGGTTGTTTTTGCTGTTGGGATGTAAACCCACCTTCTGTTGAAACCCATTTGCGTTGCCATGCGCACCGAGTTTTGAAACCAAAACCGCCAGTCCTTGTCCAAGTTGAACGAATATTGGATGGAACTCAGGAGGAGAGATCCTTGGATCAGTGTGAGCTGGGATCGTTCACAGCCGAAATCATACAGCAGCTTCGCCTTCGTGCAACAGTCCTTCTGGGCGGCATAGCTATCTGCCCAGCCGACTCCGTGCAAAAGGTCCGGGGGTGCGTAAGGAACCGAGACGGCAAGTATTGACCACAGAAGAAAGGTAGGGCAATCTCCCTGCTCATGATCTTCTACTAGCTGCTGACGGTCTAGTATTGGGGTGTATGGATACACATGTTCGAAGAAAAGTTGAAAGATCATCTGGCTTGGTGTCATTGGTAACGGCTATGGAGGTTGAATGAGAGAGGACATCCCACCATTTGCTCTTCTCCGGAAGGAGATGCACTTCCCTTGATCGCAGGTAGTCTATATCTGTTTGGTCTAGATAAGAGAGCTCCCTTTGCTGTGCGCCGTTCGTGGGCGGACCCGGCAGATCAATGCGAATTAATCGGCGCTGGGACTGCCCCAGAACTTCGCCCAGCAGGGTGACCGAGTTCATGTCTCCATAATACTCTATTACCTGTTGCCCCTGGGCCGGGTATGTTAATGCCATAGGCGATGGGACGCTGGGATTCTCGTCGTGCATTCGACGTAAGGTATGCAAGTGCGCGTCATCGTCGGATACCATATAATCCACAGGCCCGGTCGGCGGATCTACAATCTGTCTGGGCTGTAATGATTCAAATGGTTCAGGCTGTGCGATCTGCGATGAAGCAGACTGGCTCCATGGGGACCCTTTTGGAAGCCCGGCGTCTGGCCTTGGGGTTAGAAGTCGCGTATCCGGCAGGGTTCCATCAGTCGTGCGGGATGGTGAGGTCTATAAACTACCGCATAGCGATGGATTTTATCAGTTATCTGGCTTTAGGTACAGAAAAGATGTCCATCCTGACCTCATCGGCATCCAAGTGTGGTACTTGACGTCCCTGACATTGATCTTCCAGAGACAATGGCAAGTCAATTACTGAAGTTCGCTTCCGCTTGTTCGAGACCTTGCTGCCTCGTTCCAGTAGTGTACAAGCATTCACTCGTCCTTTGGTAATACACCGAGTACATGGGATGTCGGTAGCGACCAGGTCACAGCGCACCTTGCGTTCATGGCAGGGCACACAGGCCGTCGGCTTTTTGCCCAGCGGAGCTCCCTGTGTCATGTTTGTGAATAAGAATAGGGAATATTCCTCTCATAGAAAACCGAGCTGATAATCGGCGGCAGAATTAGCCACCTCCAAATATGGCTGATTTCTGCCGTGGACAATTTGATCGACATCCCTCGGCTATGCTTTTGCTGGACACAGGATCCAACGAGGGGAATTGCGGAGGTGGAGACGGCCATGCATCATTATGCATAGATATTTTTGGTATTTTAATTGATCATTGCGGATGGCAATGTTTGTCTACTCACTCGTGGTCTGGATGTCTAACAACTGTAGACCTGAAGCCATTGCCATACAAACCAGGTTGCTGGAATTTGATAGCCCCCCTGCCGAAATAGTAATACAAACCCCCCCCCAGGAATGGATCTGGTGTAAGAGGTCCTCCAATTTACAATACAACTATGCTCATCTTATCCACTCTCTGTGATAGAAAGAAACTTAGAGCGTGAAGTCATCCTTAGGCCGGCTATCTTCCTGCGGGGTTCACGACAGCCCCGGTACCGGGAGACCTTCGGTACCGACCTCATATCAAGGATCTCTGGCCATGCATACACACGCCAATAGCGCACTGATCCGGTCACATTATCGCAAGGAGGAGACGGCAGAATGGCTCGGGCTCGTGTCCGACCGGTACATCTATGGTCTCCAACAGCGGGGTTTAAATATGCCCTGATCCCACCGGGTCGGAGATCCATTGTCAGTGAACAAACATCGAGCCTCCCAAAGCCCTGCGCAATCGAAAGGAATATATCAAATAATAATAGGCGCTGAGAGCCACATACGACAAGATGGGTTCTATTCCAGCGCACTTTAACTCCACCGCGAATGGAGCCAATGGCGACCACAAAACAGAAAGTACATACCACATTCGAGAATCACCAATGGGCACGAAGCGACCTCTGAAGGTGATATTCATGGGGATGGGGGCCGCGGGCATCAACTTCACTCACTCCATGCTGCAACAAACCCAGAACATCGACTTGACCATTTACGAGAAAAACGAAGATATTGGCGGGACATGGCTGGAGAACCGATATCCCGGCTGCGCATGCGACATCCCCAGCGTCTGCTATCAATTCAGCTGGCACCGCAAACCGGACTGGTCACGGTATTACGTCGGTTCGCGGGAGATCCATGAATACTTCAAAGATATCACGGTCACCCACAAGCTCGAACGGTTTGCAAAGTTCAACCACCAGGTTATTGGCGCCGAATGGCTGGAGAGTTTGTCGAAGTGGAGGATCACGATTATGAAAAACAACGATCCCAAACAGGTGTTCGATGATTACGCCGATTTCTTTCTCAACGGGGGAGGCCAACTGAACGCATGGAAATGGCCCGATATCAAGGGTCTGACTCGGTTCCAAGGTCCTCGCGTGCACAGCGCGAACTGGGACGACACAGTCTCTGTCGCTGGCAAGCGAGTCCTCGTGATCGGCGTGGGAAGTTCTGCCGTGCAAATCGTGCCCACCATCGTTGACCAGGTGGACCAACTGCATGTTGTCGCTCGATCGCCGACGTGGATCACAGCCGGCTTTGCGCCCAAGTATGCCGGCGCTGGCGGTGCGAACTTCACGTATTCCGAAGAAACACGGCAGAAATTCCGCGACGATCCTACGTTATATCTGCAATACTGTAAAGCGATTGAGTCGGAGCTGAACGTGCGGTTTCGGATGGTGATCAACGATTCGCCCGAGGCGACGGAGGCGCGCAAGTTCTCCATCAGCCAAATGCAGCAGAAGTTGGCCAACAAGCCAGAGTTGGTGGACAAGCTGATGCCGAAGGACTTCGGGGTGGGCTGTCGACGACCGACCCCGGGGAATGGCTTCCTCGAGGCTCTGTGCGAGGACAAAACCACCGTTTGGACGGAGAATATCCGGGAGATTACCGAGACGGGCTTCGTGGCAGCGGATGGCAGCCATCACGAGGTGGATATGGTGATCTGTGCCACCGGGTTCGATACGACCTTCCGGCCTCGTTTCCCGTTTGTCGTCAATGGCCGCAATTTCCAGGATGATTTCACCACTCGCGATGTGGTGGGTTATCTGGGCGTGAACATGCCTGGTATCCCGAACTATTTCATGTTCAGTGCGCCGTACGGACCCCTGGGACATGGGTCTTTTCTCCCGATGATTGAGGCGTTTACGAATTATATTCTCAACATCATCACTAAAGTGCAGGTGGAGGATATTCGAAAGCTTCAAGTGAAATACTCGGTTGCCGAGCAGTTCACCCGGCATGCAGATGCCTATCTTCAACGGACGGCGTGGATTGGGCCATGCAGCTCGTGGTTCAAGGGAGGTCAGGTCGAACGGAAGCCTGTCATTTGGCCGGGCTCGAGAATCCATTATCTTTCGGTGCTGCAGAACCCACGATACGAGGATTATGATATCTCCTACATCACCGAGAACAGATTCAATTATTTGGGAGATGGCTTCCACGTTCGTGAGTACGATGGGCGGGATCTCACTTGGTATTATGGACTGTTGGATGGGGAGGATAAGCAGCCATCGAGTTTTCCGCCGCCGATGTTTTGATTATCTAGAACATTTGGTCTTTAATATATTCTTTTTCTGGTTTCATACGAAAGATAATCGAGTAAAATGCATAGGCATCACTGTTGGCTGTGTAGTACAGCGAAAGCACATGAACTCCATCTTCAAGGGTCATCTGATATTGACCTCGGCATGTGCATGAATGTCGTGGCTGGGTCTGGTCAGGTCGAGACTTGCTACTATGTCCCAAACAAACCTCCAGTAAAGTTACATTAAATCTAATCTGAAGTGTGATGTCGAAGACGTCATCGTGCCCATACTTTCGCGTCTGAGTGGTGGATCCACCAAAACAAACAAGAGCATCGAGAACATAATAAATTGAGCCCCGCTGACGAGGGTCACTGTCAACCCCGTTGTCAACTTCCATCATCCTGGTTGCTTGGTATTACACAAATCGGTGCACATATCCTGCTACGCCATCATGCTGAACCTGAGTATCCTGGACCTTCTCGTCCCCATCCTTGGCATCATCCTGTCCATTCTATATGTCCCAGTGACACTACTCACCCTGTTGGTACACAGAAGATTCTCCGAAATAACAACCTGGAGATCCTTCCGGCAAGCCTGGTTCGGACGATTCTGGTACTGTTTCGGATGGGCGTCACGCGCACTCTTCGCACCCGACGTGGAGAAAGTTCTCGCCGGAGCCCATGGGGTTGTCCTTGATATCGGAACTGGCTCGGGCGATTGGGTATATTTATTCTCGAAGTCAAGAAATAAAAACATATCACATATATACCTGATTGAACCGAATGTTACTTTCCACTCCATGCTACGAAGCCGGGTAAGAGAGGCGGGTTTAACCGAGAACTGTCATATCATCCAGGGCGTCGATGAGCTCGAAAGATGGGGTGTAAAGCCTGGTACGGTTGATACCATTAGTACAGTCCATGTGCTGTGCAGTGTTCAAAGCCCGGCGTTGTTAGTTGGAGACTTATACCGCTACTTGAAGTTGGGCGGACGGTGGCTGGTGTATGAACATGTCAAGGTGCGGAGGAAGTGGTCATTGACCGCTGGGTTCCAAGGTGGGTATATATCTGGCTTGATATTATGCGACACTAGTTCATACTTGAGCCCGTTAACTCATTTTTATCAGCTATGATCAATATCGTTTGGCCTTATTTCTTCGATGGTTGCTCGATGACCCGAGAAACTGAGGACCTCCTGTTGCATAGTGGCAAGTGGACCTCGGCGGATTTAAGACCAGCACCAAATGAAGGGTGGTTCAACGCGCTGCCGCATACAGTAGGAGTTTTGGTAAAGTAGGTAATAAGTTGTCCTTGGGTTGTGGAAGGAGATGGGGGTTTATGAAAATGACCATGTTACTGCTTATGTGTGAAACACGCGGTGGTTTAATTTGCATCTTGTCATATGGTACGAGCAGGCTTTCTTATTACTTCAAATGCAAAACGTAAATCTTTTATTAAAATCAATGATAATAAGCGAAGTAGAAAACAATATTATAATTAAACATTAAAGGCCAATCTTGTGACCCCAAAAGCACAGACTGGAAAAACAAGAACCCTGAACACAGCGAAACAATACTTAGCAATAATATATGAGTTTTTTTGGTGGACACAAAGAGCGCCCTAGCCATTTGCATGTCTAGAATGCTGTGTATCATCTGGAACTATCAGCTCAGATGAAGGCAAGGCCGGCAACGGCAGCGAGGATAGACACCACGCTCATTCTAGCCCGAGCGGCAGTACCACGGAAGGGAGTCTCCGGAGAGACGCCGCTTGGAGCGGAAGTCTCAGGGCGGACAGGAGCAGGTGATCCTTGGGTAACAGATGTAGTGATTGACTGGCTAGGCTTGCCAGGCTGTTGACCAGGGACACTAGGGACGGCGGGGACACTGGGAACACTGGAGGCACCTGGGGCGGGATGGGCGCTCGGTGCACCGGGAGCACCAGGAACACTAGGAGGGGCACCAGGGGCACCGGGGGCGCTAGGAACTCCAGGAGCTCCAGGAGCACCAGGGGTGCTGGGAACACCAGGAACACCAGGGGCACCGGGGGCGCTAGGAACTCCAGGAGCACCAGGAGCACCAGGAGAACCAGGGGAACCAGGAGAACCAGGGGAGCCAGGGGAACCAGGGGCACCAGGAGCACCAGGGGCACCAGGAGCACCAGGGGCACCAGGAGCACCAGGGGCACCAGGAGCACCAGGGGCACCAGGAGCACCAGGGGCACTAGGAACACCAGGGGCACCAGGGGCACTAGGAACACCAGGGGCACCAGGGGCACCAGGGGTGCTAGGTACACTTGGAACTCCAGGAACACCGGGTACGCTAGGCACACCAGGGGCAGTGGGAACACTAGGAACACCGGGAACACTAGTCTGCTGCGCCGGCTGACCAGGCTTACCAGGTTGTTCAGTCTCACCCGGAGGAGTCACAGCGGTAGTTCCAGGAGCTTGAGGAACAGATGGAACACTTGGTTGGCCAGGCTGAACAGGCACGACTTGAGAAGGAGTAACAGGAGTAGATTGCCCGGGTGGAGGAGATTGGGCAGAAGGAGTACCCACAGGCACGGCAGGAGTAGACTGGCCAGGCTGAGGAGCAGTAGTAGGCTGACTGACAGAAGGAGAAACACCAGGAGCAACAGGGACAGTACCAGGGGGCTGAACAGCAGTAGTAGGAACTGGAACCCCAGGCGAAGTACTCTGAAAGACGGAGGGAACTGTCTGGCTCTCTGTCTCGGTTTCCACTTCGGGGGTCTGGGCTGGAGTAGTTGGTACGCTGGGGGTTTCCGTTTCCGTTTCCACTTCAGAGGTTTGCACTCCAGGAGTAGTTGGGACACTCGGGGTCTCGGTTTCCACTTCTGAGGTCTGTACCGGGGTAGTTGGGATACTCTGGCTTTCGGTTTCGATCTCAGAGGTCTGTACGGGAGGAGTAGTCGGGACACTCGGGGTCTCGGTTTCCACCTCGGATGTCTGTACGGGAGGAGTAGTGGTGATATTCTTGCCCGGGGTAACCACTGGGGTGCTTTGTGCGGGAGGGAACGTGGTGACGTTCTGGCCCGGAGTTACCACTGGGGTACTCTTGGGTGGAGGAACAACGGTGCTGCTCTTCCCCGGGGTCACCACTGGAGTACTTGAGGGTGGCGGAATAAGGGTGCTGTTCTTGGGCGGAACTGTGGTGCTCTGCACTGGGGTGGTGGTGATATTCTGCGTTGGGCTGATCACCGGGGGCGTGGTAGTGACATTCGGGGAAATGATCGGAGGCGCAGTAGTACCGGTGACGATAGGAATAGACGTAGTCACTTCTTCAGTTTCACAGACAGTCGTAGTTGTCAACGTAACAAGGCTAGTTTCGGTAATTGGAACCGTCACAGTTTGATTTCCAGATGTTATGATTGTTGTAGTGACTAGACAATGTTCAGGTTAGCTATCGAGTATCATTATTCGAATGGCAAAGAGAGCTACCCACCTGGAAGACTGGTCGATACAATCGTCGTTGTCTTGGTGATCAGCGATTCCTTCGGAGTCACTTCATGAGTCTTGGTCACTTCATGCATCTTGCTGGTAGGCTGCTCGTGGTGCTTTGATGGCCATGATGTAGTGCTTTCCTCATGTTTTCCCCACCCCCACCATCCAGGATCTCCCCATTGATTGCCCCATTTGTCAGGAGAGGCCGTTTCAATTTCTGGGGACTTCGAAGACCAGGTTTTGTCAGGTTTACCGTCCTGCATTGGTCCGGCCAAAGCCGAACCAGCAAAAACCAACAGGAAAGTAGTGGATGGGATCATTCTTGAACGCAGTAAGTTGTCGGTAGTTGTAAATGATAATCAACGCAAAGAAAAGACTTGAAAGATTGTGTTGGAGACAAAGATGGATTGAAAGACAGGTTAGTTCCTTGAATTTATATCTCTTCTCGTGGGATTAATGCCTCATAGAAACCAGCGATGACATCCCTGGTTCCGCTCCGATGCATCTTTGCAAAGTCGTAGGGTATGATTTTGAATATTGTTGAATAGGGGCGAAGGTACCTTACGCAAAATTTTCAGTGGCCAAGATGATAGTGGGAGATCATGGAACATGGAACAGTGGACACGCGAAGGTATGGTTGCAACTCAACTGTTCCGTGCTGCTAACTTGGTAGCACTTTGGATATGGCTACCAGTCATCCTTTTCTGGGGGGCCCACTACATCTTAGCTGCGTTTCAGGGGGGGGTTTTATTGATCTATCCCGTTCCTAAATGGAGGTTTATCGCGATTCTGGGTGCCCCTTAGAAGATGGCCGAAGCGTTGGATCTATAAATGTCCCTGGCCATCGAGTTGAATGTTTGCTGTATCGGTCACATCAAAAGGATACCCGGCAGACTACCATGTGGAGGTTCCTGTACCTGAATTCTAGATAAATGTTTCCTGTTCCTATTGATTGAAGTCATCGTACAAGGGCTCTTTGAGCCGTAGAAAACAACCCAAGTGTACCCGTACCTGCTTGGCCTTTGCGGTTGACTTCCCCCAACAGTCCACTATTATGTTTTCTCCATTGACCGAACCTTGGGAGAAATCATTCCCTTGATTGTGGTAATGCTACCAGAGGTTCAACTTGGTTGTTCGAAATGTGACAATATACCCCATATAACTAAAGTCACAGTACCAGACTACACGAGCTGATGTGGTTTTGTTGACCTGCATATTAGTGGCTGGACGATTGTCCCCGTTGAATGTTCCACTGCAACTGTAGCGACCACCAATCAACTTCATCCCAACCGCTCTTGCATGTTGAATACATGGAGAAACCCAGTCTCCCACATTGCATGGGGTAGATCAAAGCAGATAACAGTAACAAAAATGAAAAATTTCAAGGCAAAGGCTGTGGGGAAATATCGTTCACTTCCAAGCTACCATGATCATTGTCGGGTTGCGTCTGGTTACTTCTCGCCGCCCATCGGAATGTCTCGCATGCTTTAGACAGTCAACAGCCCTGTTGATTCGGTTTGGGGAAGACATCACACCAGGCGCAGTTCTCCATGCTGCGTAGACAATCGCAATCGTCGGAACGGAACGCAGTCGAGTGTCAAAAATACCGGCAACCAGGGTTGGGTTATTTGCCACCATAATGTTCCCGAAGACTTCCGCCAATAAAATGCGTATTCTTTTTGATTTACGCCGCATATTACAAGCTGTCTGGGAGTGATTTTGAGTTAGCTCTTATGACAGGCCAGACTGCCAGAGACCGTTCCTAGAGATTGGTGTCCTCGGGTAAATTATATATTATTACATAATGTTCTGGGTGAACTTGTCAGCAATACACAAGGTAACTATAGATTTCTTTCATGGTATGTGGCTACACATGAAACGAACAAACGAAGAAAGAATGCAATTTTTCTTCAGAGAAATAATGTTATCGTTGTACATTTGAGCCTAGGCTTTGATCCATTCTAGTTCTAGAGCGCCCTTGATGAAGCTCGGTCGGAGCGTTTGTATTTTCTCATGGACTCCGAATTAGGCAACGGGATCAACCCCAAAGTACGAATCACGATCAGCGGACTGGAGGGAGAGAATGTGCCAACGATGTAATTTGAACCACATCTGATCTTCTCGGAAAACTTCTTGAATTATTTGCTTTGTTTCGCTGTCTTCTCGTTGCGTCGAAGCAGGCTAATAGGAGGATTTTCCATCCGGGGGAAGCAAGGGGCAATGGTATGGAATGGAGATAAAACAATCCCTAGATTCCTCGTCATGAGAGGCCTGGAAGACAGTGGTGGCTAGTTTCTCTGAGTATAAGATGCATTTTGTTTATTAACAGGGAGTTGAAGATAGAAAACCACGCTCTAAAAATTCATTTCAGTCCTTGTATGGCGGATGTGATATGCGATAAAACCTCATTTTTCATTTTTCTGACTCCCGGCATCTGATCATCACTATGTACCCTTATATCCGTTTCTCCAACTGCGTACCCATGTATTGGTTCATTGTTTGGGTCGTGATTATTAAAGCTGTCACGTCGGCTAGTTCTTATACCCAGAATACTGAACCGGTCACCGATATTTTCAGCTTCAAGGAGAACGGATCGTTCGTGGACAATGTTGTAATGTCTGGAGACAAAACCCTACTTCTGACCCGCATCGACGTCCCCGAAGTTTGGTCTGTCAACCTCCAAACAGGCTCTGGAACTCTTGTCCATAGCTTCGCCGGGGGCAGCAGTGAAATCACCAGCTGTTTTGGAATCACCAAAATCAGCCCCAATGTGTTCACAGTGGTCGCGGGGAAGTTCGACCTGTCTAAATTCGCGGCCCAGAAAGGGTCATTTGGCATCTGGAAGTTCGATTTCAGTCCACGGGATGATACGACCGCGACCAAGGGAATCACATGGCTATACCAACAGCAAAGGGACAAGGAGAAGAACCTAAACTCTGCCCCAGTCGTGACCAAAATCGCAGACATCCCCGAAGCCGTCGCTCTGGGGGCTTCCACCCTGTTCAAAACAAGGACCTCGCGGTTCTTGCTTATATCCGACAGCCCCGAGGGGATCATTTGGAAACTCGACCTGGATACCGGCAAACATGCGATCGCTTTCAAGGACGATTCGATGCTGCCGGTTCCGAATGGGCCGCCAATGGGGGTCAATGGGATCAAGGTGTACAATGGATATCTGTATTATGTCAATGTGAGCAAGAAGGAATTTCGTCGCGTGGCCATCGACCGTACGGCAAGTGGAAGTGGCCCATTTGAGTTGGTCAGCAGCGAAGTTACACCTGATAACTTTGACATCGCTTCTGATGGGACAGCATACTTCGCAACAAATACAGAGAACACTATAGTGAAGCTGACGCGTCAGGGAGAGGTCATACAAATTGCTGGAAACAAGAATTCAACTACATTGCCTGGACCGACATGTTGTGTCTTGGATCGTGAGGAAGAGACATTGTATATTGGGACAAACGGAGGGTTGACAGGCCCTGTTAATGGGGTATACAAGGAGCCTGGCAAGATAGCTGCCATTTCCGTCTAGTCTAGTAGCTGAATATTATCCTTCCTCTTCCCCAGATTCCGGGCATGTGAAAAGTTAGATTAGAGTTGGTTGGACTGCTCTAGAACCTTTGCGACATGCTGTTATTACAATGGTTGCCACACTCACAGGGCGGAAATGACCCAAACGCAAATGCTGTCTTTTTAACGTCAATATCAGGGTGGATCAAGGAGCACTGTACTCCGCTCTCCGAGACAAAATCATCGATAAATCTACCATATAGATCAACCATGAGAGGCCATCGCGCTACAACGCGGCGCTCCCCCGGGACAACGGAGGCCTGGATATTGGGGAGTGGCACCGCAGCGTTGGCGTCAGCACTGTACCTGATCCACGATGCTCAAGTCCCTGCTTCTAAAGTCCACATCTTGGATTCTAATAAATCATTGGGACAAGCCATACATAACAAAGGTGACGCTATCAACGGGTATGACCAGTTTGCCGGATGCTTGCCTGTGCCCGTCGGGACTCTGGTGAGGGATATCCTTACATCTATCCCATCCGCAGAGTCTCACGGCCAGTCAGTGTTCGATGAGATCAAATCCGTTCAAGATGGTGGTCTTGCTGATGAGGACACCCAGCATCCATGTTTTCTAATCCAGAGGGACCATGTTTTGAAAGAAACACCGACGAAATCTCTCAACTTGAGCTTGAAACACCGACTGGCTATCTTTCGCCTGATACTCATGCCCGAGAAACAGCTGCGAAGGAATCAGATCAGCGATTATCTACCGGAAACTTTTTTTCGTAGTTCTTTCTGGGCAATCTGGTCTGCCCAGTAAGTGATCATCAAAGTGATCTCCCCATTTTTGTAATTATTGGTTGATTTTTTCTAATGGAATGGTCGGCAAACTCCCACAGATTCGCCTTTCAACCCTGGCACAGCGCCATCGAGTTCAGACGTGCCCTCCGCCAATATCTTCGCGAATTCCGCACCTTAAGTCTTCTAAGCTGTCTCGATATTACTGGGTACTATCAGCATGAGTCTATATTCCTACCAACCTACCTCTTTCTCCGGAGCCTCGGCGTGGATTTTCAGTTCGACACGAGGGTGGATGCCATCACCACATCAGTGATAAATAACCAGTTGACCGTCGACCGAATTCAGCTCATCCAAGGTGGGCTTGGGGTACAGAGATATATTGGCCCCAACAACATCGTAATAGCCAACCTGGGCTCGACGGTTTCGGGGTCAAACATAGGACATGATGATCAATTACCTTTCCGGCGATCTATTGAACCAACTCGAGATCTAGACGAGAATTGGTCGTTATGGCTGGAGCTTGGAACCAAATACACCCAGTTTGGCGATCCTTATACGTTCTGCACCCGGCAGTCGGAGTCAATGCTGGAATCCTTTACAGCGACTGCCACGAATTCACCTCTTTTCGATAGGCTATGCTCTGTTTCTCATTGCTCGAGCAGGGCTGGTGCCTTTATCGCACTACAGGAGAGTCGATGGAAGCTGAATATCTGTCTCCCCGTACAGCCAGTTTTCTCCGACCAACCACATGACGTGAAGGTCTTTTGGGGCTTTGCAACAAGGCCGGAATGCGAGGGGGACTTTGTCGATAAACCAATGGTTCGGTGCTCGGGGACGGAAATTATGACGGAGATCTTGAAGCAGGTGGATCTCGACCCGGCGGTTTATCTCCGGAATGTAATCACCATTCCGCGATTCATGCCTCGGATGAGCTCTAGTTTATTGTCTCGGGCTTTCAATGACCGTCCCGAGGTGACACCACGCAACACATCTAATATCGCCGTCATTGGCCATTTCGTGGAGATCCCTAATTATACTTCCGTAGATTTAAACTACGGAGTCCGCACTGCAAAAAAGGCTGTGTCGGACCTGATGGGATTGAAGCCACAAGAAACCGTGGGCTGTGACTTGCCTTTTTCGTTTTACCTCAGAATGCTCTTCTGGAAGTAGGCGAACTCTCTGGTTTTGGTATATGGAAGACGGTGAAACTACTCTTAATTGACATGCAACAACTCAGGGGCATTCAATCCGACACCTGGTCCCTTGGAAGACCAATGATGGGGATTATATGTGCAATATCGCCATTACCATCTACATGTCTTAATGATTTGTTCTATGATAATTTCTTATTGGCTCGTACACACGTATTCACAGAGTTACCTAATTATACAAGTCCACCGTATCTTGCCCTCTATCTTCTAATCCTGTCACCAACGCTACTTAACCCTACAGGCGAGTAGCTTCTAATTTCTGTTTATCGGTGACTGACTTACGCCGTGGTCGCCCTACTGACGCCCATTTCTCCAATGCATCCAAATGAGTGGTAGAACACTGATGGCCACCAATCCGACCAACAGCCCACTGGACCCGTTAAGTCCCAATGTCTCAAACATCGGGGGAAACCAAAACGGGCCGATGAAGCACCACGTTTGTCTGATGAAGCCAAGCACTACGGAGACCGAGGAAGCGTGTTCCGCATGGATCTGAAGAACGTCTAGAAAGTCCGGTTAGTACCCTAATATCCACACTTGGCATAGGAACGGGAGACGAACAATTAATGAGGAAATTCGTAACAACTTGATTCCCGAATCCCGCAATGCCAATTCCAACAATCGGACCCACGTTGTAAGTGGTTGGTGTTGTTTTAGCCAACAACACGCAAAACAACACCAACCCAGCAATCATACATAAGAACCCTAAATAGCTCGCGACGAGATAGGAAGTAGGGTTTGCCGCCGGAAGATGCTGCTTCGACGCTCGCCGCCGCAAGTACTTCAGGACAACAACATTGGCCGTCTCGCCGACGATAGTACCCACAATAATACCGATGAACTGCAGCCCAATCTGCTGGGCATTGAAATGGAAACGCTCGGCGAAGAGCTGTGGAATCTCCACCGTGAGCATCGCAGCTGACAAATTGAAAATCATACTGTGCGAATATATCGGAATAAGCACGGTCATGTACTTGAGCATTGTGAATGGCCGACGGAACTCCTCGAGCGTGAACGGGGCCGGATCCACACGTCTGAATGAGAGATATTTCCGTATCCAGCTGGGCCGGGGAGTGGGTGTTGATTGTTTGATGTACTTTGTCTCTTGGCTGAATATGGCGTACAGGACAAATTGCACGGCGCTCACGATGACAAATGTCCAGTAGATCCATTGCCAGCCTGCTCTTTGCGCGACGAACCCCATGATAAATGGACCGAGAGGAGGGCCAAGAGTCACCAGCGCTCTGTGAAACAATGAGTGTCTATTGTTAGCATGGCCGCGTGTGGAGAGAAAGAAAGTGACTTAACATACGTCCAGATACCCATTTTCACACCGCGTTCATTCTCTCGATACATTTCCACCACGACTGGTGGGCCCAGAGCAATTGGCGAGCTGAGAAACAGAGACCCCAGGATACGACAGGCCATCATAGTGCCGTAGCTGGAGCTTTTAGCACAGCCTATGTTGAAAGCAGCCGTGAATAAGGTGGAAACGAGCCAGACCGGTCGACGACCATATCGGTTCGAAATCGGAACGAGAATAAAGGGAACGAGTCCTGTGCACAGGATCTACCATTCATTAACAATCAATGAAAATTGATGATGAAAGACGGGGACATACGTGGATAGACGTGAAGTAGCTGATGTCCTGGACAGACTTGCCGAACATCTCGGCGAACACACTGTATACGGGGATAATGCCTGCGCCAACAAAGTTGGTCATCATGGCGTGGAATGAGATCAAAGCCAGGTTTATATCTTTCTGTTGGGAACATGTCAGTTGATGTATCCGTATGTGGTTCAGGATGGGCAAGTTACCTTCCACTGTGGCCAGTTCTGGGGGTTGTTGATATCCTCTGGCTCGACCACATGAACGTCTCCTTTCTGCTCCCCATGACGAGCATCTTCGATGTGGTCACTATCGCTTTCGAGAGACGCAGACTTCTGCTGACAAGCCTCCATATTTTCTGTCTCCAGGTGTTCAATATCGGCCATGCACAGAAGGTAAGATGGAAATGAATACGGGGAAAACCTGGGGCAAAAGAACGTCCGATTGTCAACTATTTACATGAACTGGGCCAAGGTTCCCCACAAAATCATTCATGGGGTCCAGGGTCACCAGAGGAAGATTTCAAATCATGGTGGACGAAGAGATTGGAGGCGATGGGTCCGGCGGAGGAACCAGATGCGCCGCTTTTCTTTTCCGCCGCGCAGACTCGCAGCCGGTGGATCCGCCCAACTTGATATAGACCAGAACAGGTGATGTCGATTAACCTCCTTATAAGACGCGGTTCCTCGACGATAATTAGAATAATTTAATTGTAATCACTGTACTGTATTCAAACTGCCTGCCGTGGATATTGAGAAAATGACCGTAACACAGATTCCCTGGGAACGCCTGATCAGATTTGTCGCCACCGATGGACGAATCTTACACGGAGAGCCCGTCCTGCCCTCGTCTGATTTCGACCTAGGAACAACAACGACCGAGACGATGTTGCAGGCAAAAGTGATATCCGGGTCGGACATATACGATACCACCGGCGCAACCAAAGTGACCGACGAAGTAGTCACAGTCGAGAAATTGCTCGGCCCCCTCAAGCAAGAGGACGTACCTATCCTGCGGTGCGTGGGACTGAATTACATGACACACAGTAAGTTCTGTCGCGTTTACCTGATCAGTTTCGTTCAAATACTAAAAATATCGAACCCCAGTCCGCGAGACCGGCCGAACTCCTCCCCCAACACCATCCATCTTCTTCAAGCCAAGCACAACAATCACAGATCACGACTGCAATGTAGTCATCCCAAAGATCGCGCAAGATGAGCAAGCTGATTACGAAGGTGAACTGGTAGGCAATTCACCCATACCCTCGTCGATAATGATGTTGTTGCGAGGATGCATGCTAAAATATATACCTCCCCAACTAGTGCTTGATCATCGGCCGAGATGCGAAAGATGTCTCCGAAGCCGAGGCCCTCGACTATGTCGCGGCGTTCACAATTGGAAACGATATCTCCAGCCGTAAATTACAGATTGACCGGACCATTGCAGGCCCCGTGCCGCAGTGGGGGTTTTCAAAGGGCTTTGATACCTATGCGCCTCTTGGTCCATGTTTGTTGCGAAGTGATCTTGTTGGTGATGAGAAGGAACTTCGTCTGCAGACCCTCGTCGATGGAGAGGTGCGCCAAGATGCGCTTGTCTCCGACTTGGTCTTTGGATGCGCGGCATTGGTTTCGTACCTTTCTACTGGCACTACGCTGCAAAAGGGGAGTGTTATCATGACTGGGACACCGGGTGGTAAGTTTCTGTTGTTGATTTTTTTTTTCACTCTGCGGAATGGTAGATGATCGCTAACGTCAACTCTGGAATAGGCGTTGGAAACGGGATGAAGCCTCCCAAGTTTCTGAAGCCAGGGAACAGGATGGAGGTTAAGGTTAGCAAAATTGGGACGTTGAAGAACGGGGTTGAGTTTGTGTAATCATTGCCTTGTT
Organism: Aspergillus nanangensis; assembly: GCA_015844325.1. Lineage (NCBI taxonomy): Eukaryota > Fungi > Ascomycota > Eurotiomycetes > Eurotiales > Aspergillaceae > Aspergillus > Aspergillus nanangensis. Next base: position 550,103 of record VCAU01000001.1, on the reverse strand, counting down.
ATAGAAGCAGTTTGTTACTGAGATTTATGAGAACGATCTTCAAAGACCTTTTTATAGACCCAAGCTTGTTTCCATGATAGGCTGAACAATGACCCCGTGACCGAGGCTGCATTGCATGTAAGGCTCTGTGCTACCCCCTTTATGCCATCTGTCACATCCACCTGTTCTTCTTCCTTCTATATATGCACCATGTCGTCCCCATTCCTCACTATCCAAGGCGATCCCATCTCGGAAGACCAAGTTCTTGGATCTGGTCGCTCAGGGGTAGTTATAGTTCGAGATGGCCTGGCAGTCAAAACCCCGCTCCGTTGGCTTTGGAGCTCGGACTACGACGTCGAGATGAATATTCTGAGTCTGAGGCGCGAACAAGATGTCTACCGTCGTTTACAAAGTGATGAGGATCATCGCTCCATCGGAATTGTTCGTTCCATTGGGTTTCCTGACGATGCCATACAGCTTGATCATATGCCTAATGGCGACCTTCGAACGTATCTTGCCAAGTGCCAGTGGCGGCCATCTCCCCGGCGCCAATTGACATGGTTCCGGGACCTCGCCCGTACACTTTCCTACATCCATGATAGACGCGTGCTGGTTGCAGACATCGCTAGTCGTAATTTCCTGCTTGATTCCGATCTATCTATCAAATTTTGCGACTTCTCGGAAGCATCGCTCCTCGCAGTAGATTCTAATATGGAGACGGTGGATGACAATGGGTTTACCGCTCAAATTGATATCGGCTACCTCGGAGCAGTCATATATGAAGTCGTGACTGGCACCAAGTGTGAAGTCGACCTCTTTACATACAACGATTCCACCAACGGCCGAGCCCACTGGCCCAAGAGGGAGGATTTACCGACTACGCAAGGCGTGTGGCTGGATTGCATCATTGAGGGCTGCTGGAAGGGTGAATTTCGCAACGCGCATAGTCTATTGCAAGCATTAAATGCCGTGCACCTGGCCTCTCCAATGGCCGAATCACGGAAATAGATGTCATCCATGGATCTGTGAGTGGAGTGGCATGAGCCAATAAGGAATAGCCTATTCGGGGCGAGATCGGCTGTTGTTCCCGGTCTTTCCCCGGCGTCCCCCCAGCATGTCAATCTCCCCAGATGATTTTCACATCCCCACATCTTCGTCTCTCCAACCAACCTCAATTACCTTAAAACACGTAGTATTTGTGATGCCTCGTTCGCGGGCTTCCCCCGGATCAACCTCAGGCAGCAAGACGACATGCACAGCGGTGTCAAACACCAGGCAATTTGTTGTGTGTAATAGTTGCAGGCGGTAGGAGTCATCCCAGTCCCCAGAAATTAATGAACGGAACGCTGACTCCTAAATTATCAGACTGAAGAGAAAATGTGCCCCGTCCCCTTGCTCTAGCCCATTACCCCCGCTAATCCTATTAGGTGATCGTACACTTCCTAGTTGTTCCAGATGCCAGCTGGCTGGCACTAGCTGCCACTATGGTCAAGAGCGCAAACCGCCGGGACCAGCCAAGGGGGCCGTGAAGTCACAGACTCGAGCTTTGATGGAGAGAATCAGTAATGTTGGACCCTTCATATTCACTTTCCTGGCTAATAGTTTTCAGGTCAATTAGAGGGCCTGGTGCAATCTCTATCGGAACGGCCGGCTGCCATAGGGCCAACTCCTGCCTCGGTTGATACTGACACATCTTTAACATGGTCACCAGACGTATCTGAGGCTTTCGATCTGCCCGAGTCTCTCGTCATGGCATCTCCACCAGAGAGCTACGTCCCCTTCAACACCGAATCCCAGTTCCAACTCAGTATACCCAGTCCGACTATCCAAACAGTACCAACCTTCGGCGGATTGGATACCTTAGAATGTCTTCCTGCCAGCTCGCTATTACCAGCCACAGAACAACTTTTGTAATATTTTCCACTGCTTATGATGGTTCTCTCGCTGATAAACCCCAGAACTTCTTTGTACTTCGACCACATCCAACCCATATTTCCGCTGTTTCGCAAGCCAGTGTTCTATCAACAACTCATAACCCACGGAGTTCCAGACATGCTTCTAGCAGCAATGTTCGCGATTTCCTCCCGATTCATCCCCCCTCGAAGAATGGATGAGCTGTTCAGCGCTATGTCTAATCCAGGGGATCATTTTTCGCACATCGCTCAGCAGAAATTAGAAAGGCGATTGAAAGCCAATTACCCTATCACTCTGATAGACGTCAAGGTGGCGTGCCTTCTCGCTCTGTACGAATATACGAAATCACCCAGTCGCCAGGGATGGGTCCTAGTAGGCAATGCGGTGCGTCTGGCACTCATGGCCCAACTCCACCAGGTTGACTGCCTGGACTCGCGCGCTTCGGGGTCCCCAGGGGAGATGGAGGAATGGCGTTTCGTGTGGTGGACTATATGGAGACTTGACTGCACGGTAAATGTAACCGCATGCACACCGTTCGGCATCGATAGGCAGATGATTGGGACCAATCTTGTCACCACAACAGTCGAGGACTTCACAGCAGGGAATGTTGAGGCCGGTGTTTCCATCTTCCCGGAGATGGATCCGGTGAAGTTTTGGACTTCGCCGGCAGGACCGCAGCTGTGTGACGCGGGGGATGGGTTTAACACGCACCTGTTCGCTACTTCGCTGTTGCGCGCAGTGTCGGAATGTCAACAACGGCTGAATATCAAACCGAGCGAGGATGAGATCAAGCGCATTGCGGAGCTGGATGATATTCTGTCGTCGGTGCATTGTATTCTGCCGGATAGTTTCTTCCATTCTCGTCGACAAGAAACCGAGGGGGTTCATTCGCATCGGCTGCGTCTGGAGACCATTGTCATGCTTAATACGTAAGTCGCTGTGTGATCCCAACCATGTTGTTCATGTGTCGCTAACCGATTCTTAAAGGGCACAACTCATCATCCATGAGCCGGTCAATCCTCTGATGATGACGATGGCTCTCCCCCCGGACTCTCGCACCGTCTCCCTGAAAAGCTGGCAGGACAGTATTACATTCGCCCGGGCAATAGCTGATGTTCTTAATGGATGGCCGCCAAATTACTTTGCGGTATCCGACCCAATAATCAGCTGTGCCATCTGGCATGCGTACTGTGGGTTGACGCTCTATGGGATGTCGGGTCTAAAGGCATCAACATCGGGGTCGACGGTAGAAGAGTCACTGCATATTCTACGGACATCTTTGGAGAAATATACCACCTACTGGCCAATCGCCAGGGTACTTCAAGGTTTGTCCCTCCCAACCTCTCATATCAATGAATTTGGGATTGACTTATTTTTAGACTCGCTACAAATAATGCAGGCGTGGAGTTGGGCCACGGTAGATATTCGAAAGCTCGTAAGTCTGATCAGCCACACAAGGAAAGCGTTCAGTCCTTATTCCAGCGAACCGGGGAGCGTTGATGTGACTGTATTATGTGACGCTGTTCTCTAGTAGGTAGCCGGATGTAAGTCTCAAAATATAAATATAATTAACTCCAAATTTAATACCGTACATCCAATGCCGAAGCAAGGTCATCTGCCTAACACAACCCTCAAACAATCACACAAACGTCGCGCCAACATATCAAGCCTCGAAGTATTCCTTGACCTGTTGAAGGTTCCTCTGCAATCCACTCACGTCCGTTGAGGTAGAATGAATGAAAAAGTCCGGGCGCAGAAGAATATATTTAGTTGACGGGGGAAGGCGGTTCTGAATGGCCTCTTTCTGGTATCCAGAGATGGGCGTGATATCGATGTCCTGCAGTTCACTGCCAGAACACGGGCGCCAGGCCACATCATATTCTTCGCCCAACACACCATCCTTAGACACGTCCAGGTACGTAATGCTGTCTTCCGTCAGGATCTCGTCCGGTATGCCAGATTGCTTGATAACCTTCGCCAAGGTTGATTGCACAGCATCGACAGGAGACCTGACCAACACCACAATAGACAGTCTCGATAAATCTCGCAAAAAGACCTGATCAGACAGTTGTGGCACTCCCTGGCCCCTCTGTGATACCCAGGCCTGTGCAATCTTCCTCCCTCCACCGGACTGCTGGATGAAGAACCCATCCGGACATGTCCTATCATTAAACACAAGCTTATCCTTGAAGGCCCTACGTGTCCTCCACCGCGCACCACGACGAAACAGCCACAGGAACCGCATCCATGTCGCATATAGCCACCCGGACCAGAACGACGTCTGGTTCACAATGCTGCCGTTCAATTTCGTCGACAGTGTCGCGGCTTCCCAGGCATGGCGCCTTTCCTGACTCCATCCGGTCAGGATCCTCTCGCGCGTTGGCTGTGGAGTGTTCATCCGGTCCATCATCGCAAGTCGCCAGCCTAGCGATTGCGCATCCCGAATGCCTGTCGCGATACCTTGGCCTCCGAATGGGGGGAATACATGTGCGGCGTCCCCGATCAGCATCGTTTGGCGACAGAACCACCGGTTGACAACTTTGGTAGCGAAGCTGTAGACTGTCAGTGGCATGTCTCTTGAGGGTAATCTGGGGTAGGTGTTTTATGCGCACCGGAATGGTCTGCATCGTAGGATCTTGATACAATCCTGGGGGTAGGCAATGGCGACTCCCTTCAACTTTGAACTAAACCGGGAACCGGGCAGCACCATCCACGGAGAAAAATGCGCCCAGAAGTCTGCTTCGCAGTCTTCCGGCTCGTCTTCCATGCCGATTGAGTATTCGTGTCTGTGGAAAAATCAGCTATGTCGATTAATGGAATAAGTACCAGGTGGGTTTACCTCCAGAACCGAGTGTGTTTCGGTCCAAACCGTCCACTGACCGCCGGTCGGACAGGATCATTGCAGAAGCTGCCCATGTTAGTTTGCGAAAATCGTCGAGACACAAATAGGCGAGACTGACTGAAACCCGGTGGGCCAAAATGCGGCATGTACTTCTTCGGGTGTATACCCCAGCTCCCATAGAGGAAAATCTGGATGCGTCTTTGGTGTTGGTAGATCCACCTCGAGGTTGATTGCAATCCATGTGCCAACGTACGGCCATCTAGGGTGAATGAGCTGTCAGTTGGATGTCTCCATTCTCTTGGCCTTGGGATGGTCCTACACGGCATCAACCTGCTTTACACCCTCTGGCTCCAGGAATCGCTTTCGAATCACACCACGTTTCCCATCTGCGCCAACTAGCCATGATGTTCGGATCCATTTGCGTTCCCCTTCAGAAGTAATATATTCGACCTCGGTGGCGTTGTCTTTTTCTATCCGGTTGACCACCTCGCAGCCGACTCGGAGGTCGCATGATGGTACTGTTTTCAGGAGAGCACGGATCTCTCGTTCTAACAAGCAACAGCACGTTAATTCAGTCTCCTGCAAATGTGTAGATGGTTTTAACGCACCATAATTCGGCTGAAACTGGGTGATATTCTGCGACACAGAGTGTTCCGCCCAGTCAGTCAAGAGATCGAAGATCATAAACGGACGCGTGCGGAAATTCCCCCGGTGGAAATTGAGCGACCCAATGTCTAGTCGGACAGGAATAAATTAGATCTGGCAGGACACTTCGTACTTCGCGCAATACTAACCGCTGCCGATCTTCTTCGTCAATCCTTCTCCAATCCCAACCTGGTATGAGATTCGGACGGCGTCGCCATTAACGACGATTCCGCGCGGGTCCTCACACACTTCAAGTTCTTTCTCCAGGATGACTACCTGGTTTTTGTTCGTTATAAACGCAGTCCGCACGGCAGGATGAGGATGAGATTTACCTTGACGTTCATACGGCCAAGTAGAGCCCCAAGGACCAGGCCACTAGGGCCAGCTCCGACGATAAGAACACTCGTTGTCTCCATTGGGATTCAGTTGGGCAGTGAAAATGTACGGGACAATTTTACACGTATTTGCCCCAGACCCTGCAGGATATATAAACATACAGTCTAATTAACGATGATAGAGGGACATCATGGCATGATCTGCGGCTTCAGCATCCGCGGATGAACTGTCCAACTCTCCGCCGCAGTGTATCTTGTGGACGACGATCAACGGGGCAAGATACCAGTGCAGTTTCCCCAAAACCAACATCTACTCCTACACCATTAGCTTAGAATTGCACGAACTTCCCGCTGAAACCAGTCAGACGACCTAGTTGCGCCACCATACACAAAGAGGCGGAGGATCCAGTTCCTCCGCATCGGCGAACCATCCCCACCACCAACCACCAGAAACATCAGAATCAATATAAATCCAGTAGCCGACCCAAAACAGGTATATCCAGACATACCCATACCCCCTAACACACATCGAATACTCACCAGACCACAATGCCCAAAGGACGCATCCCCCCCGTTTCCAACTCGCCCAACAAAATCCAACTCGACCGACTAAGCCATGTCGCCTTCGCTCACCCTGACTTGCAAGAATTCGACGCATTCGCCCATGCCTTCGGGTTCGAAATAGCTCACCGCACAGAAACCACCATCTACTACCGTGGCTGGGGGAAGGATGCGTACGCGTACGTTGCGCACAAGGCGGACGAGAAGAAGTTCCTCGGCGCTACATTTGTCGCCAAGACACAGGCGGATTTTGAAAAATGCGCCCGTCTAGAAGGGGCGTCAGTCGTGCGGGAGAACGAGGGACCAGGGGGTGGGAAAATCGTCACCGTTGTGTCGCCCTCGAAGATGCCTATGCATGTCCTCTGGGGGCAGGTGGATCGGCCGCTTCCCGAGAAGCCGGTCACGGCTACGGAGATCCATAAGGGGGAGTATAATACTGCGTTGGTGAAGCTGCGGAAAGGTATGTATCTTCTTGATTTATCTAGCCGGACTGAGCTTATTCATTAAATATACCGGGGCTAATATCGGCGGGGGGGCAGGGGAATATCAACGGTTTAAAGTCGGGCCTGGGATGATCCATAAACTGGGCCACTACGGGTATCTGACGAGGACGTTCGACGAAGACATTGAATTTTACACAGGGAACTTCAATTTTGTGCCGTCGGATATTGTCTATGAGGAGACGGACGGGGCGCAGGTCGATACGCTGACGTTTATGCATCTGGACCAAGGGAAGGACTATGTGGATCACCACACGCTGTTTCTGTCGCGAGTTCCAGATTCGTACCCGGAGGAGCATCGTCTGCATCATTGCTCGTTTGAGGTGGAGGATTTCGATACACAGCTCCTGGCTCATGAGCACCTGCTGCAGCGGGGATATAACCTCGTGTGGGGTGTCGGTCGACATATCCTTGGTTCGCAGATCTTTGATTACTGGAAGGATCCGAGTGGGTTTACCATTGAACATTACGCAGATGGGGATGTTGTCAACGTCGATAATGCAACGGGAAGAGAGAAGAGTGAGGGGGCTGCATCGATGTACATCTGGGGCCCGATTCGACCGGAGGCTGGGGTTGCTACCTGATGGGATGTTTATAAGGTCCACGAACAAGATACATGACCTCGTTATTAATCGATTAATCGCCCACTAGTGGCTAGGGATGAAATGCAAACAATATTCTTCGGTTACACGATAGTGCATAAACTCGCAAACAGTGATTTTCCACGCCAGAGGGGTTGAGTATCAAGCTCTAGAAGCTGTAGCCTGCTCGGAGAGGGAAGTCCGATTGCCAGCGTAACAGCCTTTCCTAACGTACATCGACATATCGGGAAAGTTATGAAACCTGTCATACGGGAATGGTAGCTGATCATATTCCATGTGTATCATCTGTAGGACGCGTGGAGAATCTGGGTCGGACCTATTGCCAACGTTAACGTCCATCTTCGCAAGAGACAAGCAACACATACAGGTTAGGTGGGGCATGACCTTGGGTAATATCACGCACGGTGTTCAAGATCAGAATCGCTGGACGGGCGATGTCCGCAATGATCTGCTTGACGCAAATATCCGCGTCGCTAGAGAACACAAGCGAAGTACCATCCATCTGTAAAAATCCCCCCGGGTTCTCCTGCACATTGATCAAAAAAACCATCAAGGATCAGGTTATCTGTCCGCGTATAGCTTAGATCTTGGACATAGCAGGCAACGCGAGCATTTTCAGGAGCACTTCTCTGTAGATATTCAGCCAGTTGCAGGAGCAGCGCATGTCGAGCTGCTCCTCTCCACTTTTGCCGAAGGTCGACCCTATCAGTGAGCTCTCCACATCCCATGCCGATGACTTTCCGGATATCAACTTCCAGATTCAACGACGTCAACGTAGATTCAATCCACGTCCATATTGGGGTTAGTTTCCAATGTTGTCGAATAGTGTTCAGAAACCCCTGTCCGAGGGCGGCCGCGAGGTGGAGGCCTTCAAGTGATTCCTCATGGGGTGCTACATTAAGAGAGTGTGCGATGCCGATATTGATGTACGGTTGACGTAGAGACCAATATTCCGGGTTCTTTAGGTCTTCGATTGAGCGGTAGGTGACGTGAGGAGGGCCACTTGAGAAGTTCATCTGGATTTAGCCGAAAAGCACAACTAAGCTAGGCAGCATATCAATGTGTAGCTGGTTCAATAACCAAGGTGAGAATAGAATGAACAATACTCCCAGGGTCCATTCCACCAATTTCCCAGTCTCATACCCATCAACCTCTTCACGCAACTCCACCTTTTCGCCGGTTCTTACGGGGTAGTGATAGTCCTCATTATCGAAGCCACGCACACGGATCAGAGCACCTCTGGCCGGGTGCTCCTGTAGCTGATTATGCACCATCTGAAGGACATGGCGTGGAAACAGCGGTCGTCTGGCGAGATACCATTCATCGATGTTCCTGTCTAGGTACCCTCTATAGGGTAATATAAATGTGTCAATGCGCATTCCATTCCAAAAGGGATAGTCAGGCTGGGACCGCGGCATCTTGGTTGGAAATGGTATGAAGCTATGGGGTGACGTATAGTAGAATAAGTAGAATAAGTGGATTAAGTAGAATAAGTGGAACAAATAGAATGGGTAGAATAAGTGAAATAAGTGGGAAGGGAATGAAACGGGAGTGAAGCCTCCCCCCCCCAGTTGTATCTCGATCAAAGAATTGCCCACTCTCATCGTGGCAGACGGGGAAGGAGCAACTTTGATCTCGGGCGTGAAAACAAGTTCGTCTTATTCAGGTAGGTATGCAGTGGATGCCCATATTCCGTGTCCTTGTGGGTTGGAGTTGCCATTTGTGGGGGTTGCTGTGATATATCATGGTTAATGAGTTATGGCCTGTAGGATCGGTGGAAAATATAGCGAAAGGAGGTAAACAATTTCAAGACAGCGAGCTCAAATTTCCTATTTACTGGTATTTAGTAACATGTTGTTATAAATATAGTTATTTCGTTCATGACATCTCCCAAAACAGTTATATATATTATTTCACCGTCAGTATATCGAAAAGAGATTGTGGAAAATATTTGCTGACTTTATCGATAGTACTCTTAATACTAGTATCCATAATATACAATATCAGGAGAATTAATCTCCCAGAGTAGTGAAGAGAATAATTAACACACAGTTGGAATGAATAATTATTATCCCAAAAGTCAGAACCTCCATTGACACACCCGGAGTGATCTGTCATATTTTCTAATTCGAGTCACCTTCACATGATTGGCGTGAAGCTGACCCAAACCTGCAAGTCACAGAGACGAGGAGCACGCGAGCCGCCGATCATGACCAGCACGTTCTTGAAATTTCTCTTCGCCTCTTCGCCTCTTCGCCTGGACTGGTAATCTCACCTGTCTCCACATTGCACTGCGCGGCGGACTCTTAAGTTGCAGCTCGACCGTGGTTCACGCAGCCACTGAAAAGGGGGCCTATCCCAGTTTCAACCCCCTGCACCCTGCAATAGGAAATTACAGGCTCGACTCTTCGCCTGTCGTCGGCGAATTCCGCCCATCTTTTGGTTGTTCCTGTTTCTGGGGCAGCTCCGTCTCACCAACCCGCCATACTCGATCGAGAGGAGATCATCCTGTGGATTCGGCGCGCACTCCCGGAACAACTTCGTCCGATATGAATGTTGGTTTAATTTTGTTTTTTTCTGTGTGACCCCCCCGTGGATAAAAGACCGATTTTCGATAGGATCATCACCGATTCATAATAAAATCGCGATAGCCCATCGCCAAAGGGAGATAGATCCACTTGGAATCCTGCCGGTGGAGCACGTAAGCTTTAAACATTTCTAAATACGAATGCCCAATGGAGCCCCATTTCCATGGGTTCTTGCGCCAACCTGTATTTGCTTAAAAAAATTGGTTCCAGACTTTTGGTGGTAGGGAGAGAGCAAAAAAAAATATTTATCCTAAACCATCGCCTGTCTCCTTTTTTGATCGATTTTCTTGGATTTTTCTTTTTGGCAGTTTTCCAATCCCCTCAGCCTGATTGTTGCCAGTCAGCCATGGCCATCTTTGCCGATGATGCGCCAAATTTGGCCGGCAGCGTCATTATGCTAACAGTCCTCGCTTTCTCCTCCTTTGGGATGCGAGTGTACTGCAGACTGTCACGGAACTCATGGAGCGCGGAGGATTGGATTATGACGGTCGCCTTGGTATATACATCCCCCATTTCGCTGGGAAGGAGTCAATGCCAGCTAACAGCCCCCCCATCTACAGATTCCTTTCTCGGTGCTTGTGGCAGGCTGCCTGGGCGGTGCGTTCAATGGCATTGGAGTTCATATGTCTCGGCTCCAAGAAACTGCAAATGTGAAGTATCAGGCCGAGGGACAAAAGGTGGGAACCACAGTGTTTTTCTTCAACCAACGCAGGATTGATAGAAACTCCAGTTCTTTGTCATATTCGAAGTTGGCTACTGCGCAGCCATCATCCCCATCAAGCTGAGCATCAGTTGGATGCTGGTTCGCGTGGCCGAGGGCCGCAAGGCCTATGTTTACATCCAATATGCGATGATCTCGATCTTTGTCGCCATGAACGTCATTGCGTTGATCTTCATTCTGATCAACTGCATTCCCATTGAGTACGATTCCAAATCTCTAAAATATCGGAAATCTCTAGCACTAATCGACCTGATAGAGCGGCCTGGGACCCGAGTCTCTTGAAGAAGGGGGGCTATTGTCGCCCTGCCTATGTGCTTGCCGATATTTACTACGCATGCACCGCTGTAAATATTGTCACCGATTGGGTTACAGCTCTGATGTATGTCCCAAAAAACATGATCCTATCATCGGAGACCCCCGGCGGCGAAACAAAAACTAACTCACGTCAGGCCAATCCCCCTACTATGGAACGTTCAACTCGACCGTGGAACCAAATTCTCTATCTTCGGGCTCATGAGCCTGGGCATTCTGTATGTGGTTCTTCCCCCCTCCATCTTCCATTCTCAGCTACTAACCAAACAACCCCCGTCACAAAAGGGCGTCCTTATCTGCCTGTGTTCGCCTCAAATATACCGTCAACCTGACCAACCAAACGGATTTCCTGTATGCCGTGGCGAACGTGGTGATCTGGGGATTCGCCGAAAATGCCATCGGGATGTTGGTGGGGAACGTCGCCACCCTCCGGCCGATATTCCGCTCCTTTCTCGACCGAACATTCCGGAAAACAACCAACGGGTCTCGCTCGCGATCATATCGCAATGGCACGTCGAGACTGGGGTCTGGATTCGAGTTGTCGCAGCATGGGAAGAGCGATTCGAATAAATATCCCACGGCATTGGCGGAAGTCCGCGGAAACCACAGGGATAGTTTGAGTGATGGCGGTAGTGAGACGCTGATTATGCAAAGGCCGGAGGGAACGGGTCAGTCGCACATTGTCGTCAGTCGGCAGATTAACATCATGTATGAATAGTGAGTCATTCTCGTTGGGGATGCAATTCATGAATAGAATAAAAATTGTAATTGAGACCGGATTGACGGGTGATTGATTGTATGGGAAAACATCTCCGTATGATGCAAGGTACGGAGTATTTCTCTCTCTTTAGCCTGAATCGGCACTGCCAATGCGGAGATATTGTCGAGATGGATGAATGCCTGGCCTCATCATAGTCTTGGTGAGGATGGATTTCCCACAAATCATCGAAACCGCTCGGGATGCCCCCGCAGGGATCAGCATGGGAGATGATATCCTGTGAAACCTTGGCATGTCTATACAGGAACATAAGATGCATGCCATGGACAATGGAACTAGCAGAAGAAACCAAAACAACCATCCACCATCGAGAGAGACACAAGTGACTTATATCAACCCCACCAACTATGAGACCCTTGTCCATCGCAGCAGGCTGCGCATTGCTGGCCTCCTGTGCTGCGGCCTTGAAAAACCCCCTTCTCCCCGGGTAAGCTTCAACAATCGATTCCACAACAGAGTTGAATGAGCAAATTGACCTCGCCAGATGGAACCCCGATCCACACGTCCTCCGCGTAGATGACACATACTACCTCGCCGTCTCATCCTTCCTCACATACCCCGGCCTCCCAATCTACCAGTCGAAAGACCTCTCAAACTGGGAGCTCGTCTCGCATGCCCTCGACCAACCAGACGTAGTCCCCATCTATGGAGTTGGCACAGACAAAGGTCAGTAAACCTACCTCCTCCTATGCAATAAATAAATACCCAATCCCTACTAACAAACCGCAAGGAGTCTGGGCCCCCTCCCTCACCCACATCAACGGCGTCTTCTACATGACCTCAATGGCCATGTGGGGATCCGACCCCTCATACCGCACCTGGCCACGGATCTTCTGGCGCTCCTCGCTCGACCTGCACACCTGGTCTGACGTCGTCTGGGCCGAGCCCTACGGCATCGACCCGCATCTCTACCGCGACCCCGTCTCCGGCAAAGACTACCTGACCCTAATGGGAGTGCAGAACGGCTACGAGAGCTGGTTCGGAATCAGCCAATGCGAAGTCAACCTGGACAGCGGGAAATGCAAGGGCCCGTATCGGAATATCTGGAACGGCACGCTGCCGATGGACGCAAAGGCACGGCCCGAGGGGCCGAAGCTCTTCCGCAAAGATGGGTACTATTATCTTCTGGTTGCGGAGGGGGGCACGGGGGTGACGCATCGGGCGACTATTGCACGGTCGAAGTCTCCGGAGGGGCCGTGGGAGGGGGCGCCGACGAATCCGTTGATTTTCAATGGGGCGGATACGAATTTGACGATTGGGGCGACGGGGCATGCGACTTTCGCGACGACGCCGGAGGGGAGGTGGTTTGCTACGATCCTGGGCAGGCGCAATGTGAATGGGTGGTCGTTGGGGAGGGAGACGTTCTTTGTTCCTGTGGAGTGGTCGGAGGATGGGTGGCCGACGATGAATGAGGGGGAGTTTCTCCTCCCCAGCCAGACCTTTGACTATGGGCCGGACCAGGTGCGGCCTCCGGCCCTGTTTGAGGATCGGTTCGAGGGGCCAGACCTCGGGATCTCTTGGTATCAATTGCGATCCCCGTATACCGCTAATTACAGGGTTGGGGATCGGGGTTGTGCGGGACAGATGACCGCCTGTGGGAATATGACCGATGGCACGGGGGTGGTCTTGCGTCCGAATGTGTATACGCTGAGTGATAGGGATTCGCCGGCCGCAATACTCAGGAAGCAGGTCTCGCTCAACATGACGTTCTCGGCGACGTTGCTGCCCTCGCACAAGACACTGGGTCCGTCGCAGTCCGTCGGTGTCTCGGTGTATAGCAGCGGCGAGGCCCATATCGACTTCGGTCTGCGGGGATGTAGGAATTCAACAGGGCTTTGCGTGTTTATCGACAAGACCGTTGACTCGCCAGGTCCGGGGACAGCTCCTAATGTGAGTTTGATATCGTTGTGGAGGAGATATTGGCTACGGCTGAGCTGACTATTGCTTTATAGAGTACTGAGGAAACCCTGGCGATCACTTCGATCCCCGCGGACTTTACGTTGCATGTTCGTGCTCTGTATGACAAGTATGCGCTGGGATACTCCGCCGGAAGTACCGATGCAGTGCACTGGATCTTGGACTTTCCGAGCGACCTCGTACCAACTAACTTCGACGGGATCATGTTCGCCCTGTTTGCAAGTGGGAATGGACTGCCTTGGCCGTTTGACGGGCCTGAAGTTGGCTTTAGCCGCGTCAAGGAGGTTTACTACGCTGAGCATTGGACTGACTATCAGAGCTAGAATTAGATACATCTAGCAGTAGACGGACTAGTGTACGTTCAAATTAGGTATCTACCTACTATTAACATTAAAACATTACTCCCCACAGAACCAAATCTTAAGCATGCCTCGGCCACTTCCGAAACAAATCCGCCACCTGATCAAACGGCGCCGTCAACAGCCCCACGGCCGTCTCAAAGGGCACGTTATGCGGTGCCCCCGGATGCGCTCTCGACGGCATAAAAATCTTCGTTCTCCCAAACGACCGCGCCAGCTTCTCACTCTCCTTTTCAGACAGCGATTGCTCAAGTTGCACGAGGTCGGTGGATTCTTCCCCATGCACGTGCTGCGAAAAGTCGCCCATTAGCGCCGTGATGGCTGGCGTGAACTCCGGGTTAGATGGGTCCAGGTCTTGGAATTTCTTGAGATCTTCTTTCACCTGGGGTGGGAGTCAGTATATAGATAGATCCTTTAGGGTATATGGGGACTTATAGGCAGGAAGGGGATTCTAACGGTTTGGTTGATGTGGCGGTCCCGTTCGGCGGCGACGTGGCCGTTGAAGACATGTTTCTCGATCGCGGGATAGACGACGAGTTCTTCGCCGACGAGCAGCCGGGCGAGGTCCCATGTCAGTAGGTTTTGGAAGCGGATTTGTTCATCCCGGTCGGTGGAGTGGATGATTTTGTAATAGCATGCTTCGATTTCGCGGTGGTCTTCCTTGATGGTGTCGCTGATGCGGGATTTCATGGTGGAGGTCGGGTGGATTGGAAGAGAGAGAGTAGAATAATAATGGACTTGTTCGGAGGAAGCTCTGGTCGTTTACATTTGGGGGAAGGGAAATAGTTGGGTTACTGGGAGGAGGAGGAGGAGGAGGAAAAGTGGCAACGCGGATGGACGGGATGATGTCGTCATGACATTCATTGCTTGGATAGTTACAAACAACCACTGACACAGCTCAATAAACGCCGATGGTTTCTCCAACGACACTGCGGAATATGCCCTTCGGGTCGAATTTCTCTCGCACGGCCTTGAAGCGAGCAAGATGCTAGGAAGTGTTAGACGTGTTGTATAGATATCGCAGATGAACCTGTCTTACATCGGGATCGAGATTCTTCACAGCCATGCTGAAGACTTCTCTTGTGTTCTTGGTCCAGTGCGGACGACAGGGAAACTCCTCAACAAGAACCTTGGCGAGATTATGATCTGGCAGAGTAGTCAGCTTAGCGCCATGCAATAACTTATAGAACAACCAGCGGAGTGAAGCATACAAAACTTCTCGTTAAACCGATCCCCCCCGTTGTCAGGCCGGAAAGTCGGGAAATCCAACATAATCACCCCCTTCGTCCAGTCGGCCCCATCGGCAGTATCATACGTGACCTGGCCAAGGAGATCAAAGTACGGTCTCCCAAACTTGATATTAATCCCCGTGCGATAGGTCGAAGTCATGATCAGCAGTTTCTTCTTCTCCGCATCGAACAGCTGCCGCACGCGCTTCAGCATGTCGTTTGCCAGGGGCATGGGGAACGCGAGTTCCAGCGTATGCCCATGAAGCCCATATTCCCACACGGGCAGTTGGTCCGGATACAAGCCCCCAATGAGGACGTCATAGTTCCATCCGTAGACCGGCCACTTGTCGATGGCCTCGTTGGTCGTCTTCTCGCGGAAGTTGGGCTTTTCCCACTGCCCGAAGAGGATCTCCTCGGCGAGCATATTTGATGTCGCTAGCCATCGCCCGCTGTCCCAGATGCCTTTCACGGCAGTGGCTTCCAGCTTGGTGACGGAGAAGGTGTTCTGGAATCCTTGCTGGTCGCTGGTGTTGGTGGGGACGACGTCGTAGTACCGCCAGTGAAATTTCTTCTTGTATGGCCACCACTTTTGGGTGGTGTTAGTTTATCTTGTTCACGATTCGATAGTAGAGGGGGGCCACGGTAACATACCCAGAAGTTAGCTGTGGCGTATGGGCTGATCATGGCGTTGATATCTCCGTTGAGGACTTCGTCTTCATCGAGCCTGTTCGAGAGGGAGTTAGATTGTACTGCCGTCGTGATTTGTTCCCATTCTACACTACTCACGTCTTCTGGTCCGCATAGACCTTGAAGTCTGGGTAGATTTTAAACTTCATCCGCACAATCACCCCCATTAGACCCAGCGATGTCGACGCCGCCAACCACGTATCATCGTCGTTATCGCGCTCCAAATGACGCAGTTCGCCGTGCCCATCAATGATGTCCAGCGACAGCACCCCAGCCGCCACCATCGAATCCTCGCGAATCGAAGAGCGATGCGCCCCCATTGCCACACACCCGGCTAGCGTGATGTTCCAGTTCACCAGCGTGTAGCCAGCGGACGCGCCCCGTTCGTGCAGATAGTCGGCGAGTTGCAGGAAGGTGACGCCCGCTTCGATCATCACGGTCCCCGCTTCGAGGTCGAAGTCATAAATGTTGTTCACTTCCTCTGTGCGGATGATCACCGTGTTCGGGTCGTCGGAGCACATAGTGTCGTACCACATGTGGCCTTTTCCTGATGCGCGAACCTTCTGGTCTGCGTCTATGGCGCCCTGGACCAAGGACTGGATCTCATCCACGGTTGTTGGGTTGTGGATGGCCGCTACATCTCGACATGCGGGATATCCAGGCCCGTCGAAAGTGTTGTAGGGTTCGCCGTGGGCGCACGAAGCCAAAGACAGCGCAAGAATAGCACCGACCTTTGGAGCTTTCATGGTGAGGACACTTGATTGTAGGAGGCGGACGGGGGTTAGAGGGGAGGGGATATTTGGACAAATATAAACACCGGGTGACTTTCACATGGAAGAGCAATCAAGGCCTGTATAGCCGACGACAGGCCCCAGGGCCAGATGATCGCAACCCCGGGATTTTGGTGTTTCTTTGCGCTGGGTGCGTTGGAGCTGGTCCTTCGCATTCATGTCGATGTCTGTGGATTGATGCCACCAAAACGGCAGGAGGTATTTGCGTAGTTGGAAACGAATGTTATATCCCTCTCTGAAGACCACCACGATGGCCCTTTTGCCGAGTTTCTTTTCTTCATGACATGGCAAGGTCTCCGGTCTCTGCACCATCCAAGCCTCGTGCTGCGGGGAACCAAGACAACAATTTCTTGGCTGGACTGCATATCCCCACGAATGGGGGTGATCATCGCTTGGCGAACTGGTTAAGAGGTCACCCCTGACCATCAAGAGGCGAGAAATGTAACTCCATGACGCTGTCAGCTCGAGGGGAAATAAGGGGGATGATACTACGAGAGAACCCCCAACCCTCTGGAGGGTGTCGGGATACTGGACAGGGATACGCTAAGAGCAAGATTAATACACAGCGACTAAGGCAAACATTCGAACAGGGCATTGAGACGATAGTATTTACGATAATTCACATCAGATCAGCCTATGATTACAAGTTGGGCCTGACCGGCGACTCGGAAGCAGCCTCCTCCCGGATCATCTCGCTCAGCTTAAACGCCATCGCGCCAATAGGAGCAGTAGGATGTCCACTCAGCTGCTCGGGGAATACACTCGCATCCATGACGCGCAGTCGCTGGACGCCATGCACCCGACACTGGCTATCCACCACACTGGTCGCCGCCGACGAGCCCATACGTGCCGTGCCCACCGGATGATACAGGGTGAACGCCTTCTCCTGCATCCACCGCAGCAACTGATCGTCGGTGATCTTATCGATATCGCTACTGGAGTACGGCCACCAGTAGGACCACGGGTCATCGTCGACCGGCACGGGCTCGAGGAACTGCTGCAGACTGGGACTGCGCATGATCTTGAGGCAGACTCGGAGCCCGGCCAGGAGTACCGTCCGGTCGTTGTCTCCCTCGTCGCTGAAATACTTGGGGTCGATGATTGCTATACGCGCACCATGGTTAGTAGGCAGCTAAAACAAAGACTTTAATAGGAAAACCGATCCATCACTCACCGTGGTCAAACGCATCTCTACTACGCAAAGTCACCGTCCCAGAGCTCAGGGGACGAAGCGCGATCGGCACGAGGGTGAAGATGTTCGCCCCATCGAGCGGAAGCTCCTCGCCATGGTGGATGAATGCCAGCGGCGCCCCGATGATCTCCAGATCGGGCCCAACTCCACCAGAGGTATTGTCCTTTGGCGGGCTTCGCTCCGACCCAGCGAAGGGGTAGTGGTCTGCAGCGCGAAGAAACGCCGCAGCCTCACCCGCATTGTGCGTCAAAGGCCCACTGCCCAGCAGCAGCCACCGGGCCAACGCGGGCAACGCGCTCACCGTATTCGCCAGGTAGTCGAGGCTGATTCCGGGCTTCACCTTGCACGAGATGGCCGAGGTGCAGAGGTGGTCCTTCAGGTTCCGGCCGACGGCGTTGCTTTCCAACACGACGGGGATTCCATGCTTGTCGAGCTCGTCCTTGGGGCCGATGCCGCTGAGCTGCAGGATCTGGGGGGTGTTGATGGCACCAGCGGCGAGGATGACCTCGCGCTTGGCGTGCACCTGGAACAACTCGCCGCCCCGTTTGGATTGCAATTCCGCGCCGATCACGATGGGGGACGGGCCGGTCAGACGGTCGGTGAGGAGGCGCGTGACTTGGGCGTGGCATGCGATGGTGAGGTTGGGACGTTTGCGCACTTCGGGTGTCAGGTACGCGGTGGCGAGCGAGGAGCGCTGGCCCTTGGGGTCGATAAAGGTTTGGAAGCGCGTCACCCCCATGGTTCCATTGGGGGTGTTGACGTCCTCAATAGCCGGGATGCCGGCCTCGGTGCACGCGGGGATAAAGCCCTTGTCGCCCATCTCGGACAGCCACGAGTATCCCGTTTGCCAGTCGCCCTTGTTGCCGCGGTGCTGCAGATCGATGCGCGGCCGCGCGGCGTTGGGGGTGAAGCGTTCCATTCGGCGCAGATATGGGGCGAGGTCATCGTATGCCCAGCCTTTGCAGTCGTGCAGTGACGCCCACTCGTCGAAGTCTGACTTCGAGCAGTGGTGGTACATCATCGCGTTCATGGAGCTGGAGCCGCCCAGTATGCGGCCCCGAGGCCAGTAGAGCCGGCGCGATGCCAGCGCGGGCTGTTCGACGGTTTGGTAGTCCCAGTCATGTTCGCTGTGGAAGAGCTTCTGGAAGAGAATCGGCACTTTGGTCTCGAGGACTTTGGTGTTGTCGCCGCCGGCTTCGAGCAGAAGCACCGAGACGTGTTTATCCTCCGAGAGCTTGCTGGCCAGGACACTTCCCGCTGCGCCGGCTCCGATGATCACTGGGATTGATTATGAGGATTTTTTTGTTCTTTCTTCCGATAGATACTAATGTCAAAGTGCGAGAAATGGCTCACCGTAATCATATCCCTGGAGCAATCGTCCGGCGGTTGCGTAGGTCGCCGGTGGGCCTGTGGGCACCTGAGGCGTCGCGTAATGAAGCGGATTCTGTACGGGATTGCGACCCATTGTGAGGATGGTTGTATATTTTTTACCGGGGGGTTTTTTTTAAGAGGCGGGTGAGGTGGGTGAGATGGTCGACGTGGTCATCTCGTATATATTCTTGCCTATTTGGTGGCGAGATGGTTATTTTCAGGCCTCCCCCTTAACGTCTCCCCCGCATCCTTCGGGGATCACATGCTGTGATGATCCTAGCGCCATTAGTACCAAACGGACTCTGCCGAAGCTGAAGCCGTGGAGCCGCTTCTTGGAGGGGAAGTCTGATTCGAGTCTGGTGCTCATCATGGACGGCCGCTAGCCTCAGCACTAAAATTTAGCTTGGTGGGTCTGCGATTGACATTCACGATATTTTGGCGGGCGATGAGGTTCGTCAGGGTTTCATATATTTGGAAACAATGTGGTTGTTCATGATATCAACAATAAATGCACGCCGCCAGTGTTGATTCCACGATATCGACAACACTGGAGTCGTGGGGATATCCCCATTGGCTGGATATATAATCCGTCCCTGACATATATAAACAGTTTGAACGAATGCAGCTGATATTCAACACCGATAGAATATCAAGGACAATGTATATTTCCGCTACTGCTAAACCACTATACCCACCCACAGAGGCCTGGTCTTTGCAGCCTGCTGTCTAGTGACTGGATGGTCGCCGGCCTCAGTAAGTCATGTCACCCGCCTGCAAAACGGTCCGTTCCGCATAATCCACATGTCAGGCTACATTGCCTCGACCGTTTTTTTTTTTAAACGCCACATTGGGAAGACGATAGGCCGTTGCTAAACTAGCCAGGAACCGCCAGGACTCGGGAACTCCCAAGACCTTGCCAGGAATGTGGGAATCGTCGTACCTGAGAGGCATTGACGAACGGTTGTCCGCTTCCGGATGTGTGGAATGTTGACCGTTTTTCCGCATTAGGCAATGGATACATTCCTGGCGTGCCAAAGACAGCCCGACCGTTGTACTTTGACAAGATGCACTGTGGATAGTTGCACAATGTCGCCAGTTCAGGGTTCAAAATGTAACCCCTACTACTCTGCCTACTACCACTTTAGGATGATACTCCACGATGGCCGAGGGGTTTATTTAACGCGAAGGCCACTCCCCACGGGACTCGCCAATATCGGATTCACGTTCTATCTCGCATACTACGCCATTATCATTGGTAAACTCCGTCCGTAAGACGTTAGGCCACCATGGTCTCCCAAAATCACCTCTTTTTGCTCCTTGTGGCGTCTGCTGTGCAGACTAATGCCATCCCGGAATGGTTGAAACTTCGAGGCCTCAAAGCCCTCGCTGGCGATGGTGATATCACCGATATAGTCACTACTGCCGTGGCTACTACTGCTGTCACCAAGGCCGTTACTATCACGACCGATTGTGAGCCCTACTGTGAAATTGAAACTTCGATCCGACAGAGAATTGAGGTTGTAGAGACCGTGACCTCGACGGTCGAGGACTGCGAAGTCCCCACCGATGTCGTGGTCCCCGGGTCCACCGTCACCGTTGGCGAGACCAACTATGAGGACGTTCTGATTACTATCACCATATCCGAGACAGGATCTGAGTGTGTGCCAGGACTATCGACCGGCCCTGGAGTCAGCAAGACTCTAGAGGTGTGTACCACCACCAGCACCTACTGCGAGACCGTCACCATCCCAGGAACTACGGCCACTTGCGAGACACTTGGTACTGGAAGTAGCACATCCCTGGATTGCACCACCATCACAACCCCGATGGCAGTGGAAGAATGCACGATCAGCACTGGCTATACTACAGATACTGAATGTCCACCTACCAGTCCGCCAGGTCCACCTGGTCCTACTGGTCCTACTGGTCCTGCTACAACGACCCCGGAGATCTGCACCACGACTGGAACCACATGCGATCCCATTACTACTCCCGGGACAACGACCACCTGTGAGACTACAGTTGTGCCCTCGGACGGCACGAGCAGTACAACCACGGATTGCAGCACCATCACTACCCCAATCACCACGTCGACATGTACCACGACCACCGGGGAGGAGCCATGTGAAAGCACTAGCACCAACCCTACTCATCCGCCACTCTCAACAACAACCACCAATCCTACTGAACCTACCGAACCTACTGGTCCTACAGGCCCTACCGGTCCTACGAGTTCTACTAGTCCTACTGGTCCCACCGGCCCTACAACATCTACAACGTCCCCCGGAACTAGCGAGAGCACGACACCCCCGGGCTCTGAAACCACCACCGTAACTAGCGAGAGTACTACATCGCCGGGGCCTGGAACGACTACTGAGAGTTCGACGACAGAGTCCACGACCAGTGGCGAAAGTACCACGACAGAGTCCACGACCAGTGGCGAAATTACCACAACGGAGTCCACGACTGAAAGTACCACCACGGAGTCTACCACCAGTAGCGAGACCACGGAGACAACTACAACTCCAGAGACTACCACTACGGAGACAACCACGACAGAGACTACCACAACTCCGGAGACGACTACCACTACGGATAGTACGACCATTGACTGCCCGATTGTCACCAGTACAGCAACGTACGTATCACCCTTTATCTATCATCACAACAAGCCCCAGATTGCATACTAATCCATTTAATCGATCATGTAGATCCACTGAAAGCGACTACACCACCCTGACGGAGACTTCGACTATCTCGGAGTACATTGATACTGCAACAATCACGGACACGGCCTTTTCCACGAGACTTACAACTCGCACTAGCTATCGCTATGAGTACACCACTTCGGATTATGTCGAGACATACCATGAATACTACCCAATATTCGAGACCTTCACCGACACCGAGTATATTGGTGTTATCGAGACGGAGACGGACTTTGAGTCTACGTCGACAGTTACTCAGAGCCCTACCTCGACAGTCACTACAACCTTGACTGAAACTACTACGGAATTCGAAACACAGACCGACTACAATACTATTACCGATATCGTTAGCAGTACAGAGACAGATACGCTTACAGACACCAGTACCAGCCACCACACTGATACTATCACGAATACTCTGACCGATACGGCGACCACAACCTTCCTCAACACCATCACAGAGGTGGAGACCACCGTCGTCGTGACCTCTCTCACCGAGACCGAGAGCGAGACTGCCACAGACTCAGTGACATCAACTGATGTGGTTACCACGACCATGCCCATTACCTCCACATCGTGGACTACGCGGACTTACACAATCACGGAACCCACGTCTTACACCACTGAACCCTATCCAGAATGGGTTTATGAATACGAGACCGAAACCATAACCGACGTCGAAACAGAAACAGTGGCCGCTTTTACTGAAACCACTGAAATCCCGTCGTCCATCATCACCACAGCTGTGTTGCTCACTGAGACTACAACGATCACGATCGAGACTGTTGAGCCCACGACTACGGAGATCACAGCTACCGTCACCGATGTCACCACTACGACCGATGTTGTGACTGAAACCACCTCGACCTCAACAGAAGAGACCGTCACTCTTACAGTTGCCACCTGTATCGAGGAGGAGACTGTCAATGCGGTGCTGACCATCACCCCGAAATTCCACCGCCCTACACCCACCCCAGGCAAATAGTTTTGTCTCACTATTTATCGGGAACGTTGAGTACGTCACTCTCACGATATGGATGTAAAGTTTAGGGCTAACACACAGCATAGGGCCCACTTTTAACGAAAAAAAAAATTGACGTATAGGTATGGATATTATGAGGGAATTTGTAATGTCAAAAATACCTCCTTGGATTTTGAGTGGTTCATTTTGATATTTTATCTTGATTAAGTATGATTAGAAAGCAAAGAATAAAAAAATTATGGAAGTTAGGGTTAGGAGTATTGAATCGATTTAAAATATGACTATTTATAATGCTTCCTTTCAATCGTATATGTAGCCTTTTAAAGTATACAATAACATGTCTCGGAGTTCTTTCTTTCGTATTGACATTGAACTTCCCCTGTGGCATGTGCAGCATTAGCTCACCATAATGTCAAGTTGGATTGAGGGCATGGCTTTATATTTCGAACGCTCACTGGTTGATGATTACGGCCAAGAGAGGACTCATTTCACCCCTCAAAAATGTGTTTGATTGGTACTATTGTTGATTCCATGATAATTAGAATAGATGAAGGCAACCAGTCCCCGATATTTAAGCTACATGTGTGGATTTCTGTCCCTTCGCTATCATTCTATCGTAGATTCCCCCCGCGGTGTAAACACCAGGTTCAGCGGTGGAACCGTGAAGGTAAATATATCTTTGGCTTCAAGATCAAACACCATATCATTTTCATCAGGCGCAAAAGAAAGATCGAAATTGATGGCGATCTGGGGCCGAAAACCAAGACCCACATTGGAATGGAATGTCCACATGTTTTGAGCGCCCAGATTGATAATACGCAATATTATTCACACAAAATCAAGCTTTCAAGTTCATTTCTCTAAGTACAAAACAGCTTCCATATATAAAACAATGATTCTAGCCCATATCGCATATAATATCCGTCGTTATCGTGACAAGTAATTTGTACCCTAATGATACTTCTTCACCCCGGGGGGAAGTTGGCTGCGGCCATTCATTTTTTTCTGCTGACGGAGTTGACGCCGGAGGTCCTTGTTATATTCTGGTGTCTTCATGTACTCCGACTTGCGACGAGCAGTCCAACCCTGGCCGTCATCGATATATCCCCACCAGTAGGGATCGTCGTCTTTACTGGACCCGAAGCACGTTGTCGTTGTGACTGGTTCTGAAAGGATGTGGATGTGATAGTAGATTTGCACAAAAAAAAGGGTATCAGCTGTATGGATTAGAATAGAACATTGCGAATAAGTTGGAATCGTAATAATTAACTTACTTTATGTGATAGTGTGTCCGTAAGCGGTGGTTGAGATGTTGATATATATCTCTGCTGAGGAGGACCAGGCAACAAGTCTTGTCGAGTGTGAGAGATTTATCCAGAAAATTTGAGACTATGTCAATCGGAGATGTTTCTTCCTTTTATCTTCTACGAATGTCCTGGGATTTCATCGGCTAGGTTTCTACATGATATATGAAGCTGTTCTGGCCTTTCTCATGACGCCAGCGAGGCTTAGTTGCTACGCGTAGCTTAATACAGCCACGCGGATCGCTCCATATATCCAAATTCAGTTCCGAAAGGCGTTGATCCGAAGTTTATCTAATTTCTGTTTTAAAGAAGCTGGGAAGATCTTGCGGTGCATCGCCCCTCTTGGCGTATGTCATTGCGCCGTCCATACTGCATCGAGCAATTATCATGGCCAAGAGGCATTCGATCCCATCGGTTTTCTGGATTCTGCCCATGTTGTTCTATTTATTTCTATTTATTTTCTTACCTCACTGCGTCATCTCTTTTAGATGAACCTTTCTTCTGACTATAACAGAGTTGTGGTGAATCCACTGGCCTCCGGACCTCGCCACCAACTACTTTCATCTATAAAACCTGCGCTTTCCAAAAACAGGCCCGAGAAGATCGATATAGAATCAATCAGATTGTATTTCCTCTCTCTGGCTTATGTGGTTTGAGACTTTCCTAATAAATTGTAGCCTGGAGTTCGGACAGATTCTTACACCCCATATTGGCCCATCTAGGCTTTCTCAGGCTGTTTATGGTATCATTCGGCTTAACAGTATTGAATACCTCCAAATGGCTTTGTCGTTCGGGACCAACAATAACGTAGGTAGTTGAGCTATGGAGAGCTTGGTAGCCGTTCATCCTGGAGCCAAGGACCGCAGAGTTAAAACAAACAATGAGCAACAACAAATATCGATATTTGCTTCTTCAAATTTTCCACAATGGGTTAGCCTGCCTTGATAATGCAACCTGATTGGATCATGATTCGTATTTGAGGCAGCGACACGAACAGCATCTGTCGTTGCCTTTTTTTTTGTCCCTCTTGACAACGTCACAACACAACGTGACAAGCCATGTCAAACCATGACCCGTTCGAGAGACTTGGCTTCGATTGCAAAGAGCTGGTGCTCGACTATTTGCGACCGGACGATCTAGTCCGATGTGAAGGCGTGAGCAAGTTCTGGCAGCATATCGCTCGCACCCGCATGGCGAAGGATGGCTCGCGCTTGGATTCAATTACATCTCCAGCGTCGACAGAGGAGTTCATCAGACGGTTTAAACATGCTGGTATGACAGAAATATCTATCTCCTGTTTACTATACCAGTCCTAATCTGCATGACAGCTGCGCGACGCGCCAATCTACGACATGGCAGGGCTTCATCCGTCCGTAGATTCACTACAGACTCTTCGGTATTTTATCGTCCATCGCCGTTTAGAATAGCCGGGAATTTTGTTGCCTGGAAGAGTTTAGATGCGTTACTCTGGGGAACGCTTCTGTTCAACGACGATGGATCCGTGCAACCACCACGGGAAATAGATATGGCAGGCGTTTCATGCTACAGCCATTCCACCAGTGGCCGGGAAGTTCCCAGCCTGATGGTGAATGCTGATGGATATATGTTCTTGCGTACCATGCAGAACTATCCAGGACGGTTGTTAAGGTATGCTGTTACGGGTTTGGGTATGCGGAACAGGGATTAACATTGGTTCTAAAGTGACAGGGTATCCTGTTTATCTACTGGCGAGGTTATTTGGCAACAGGATCTGCCTGAACCGCCTCGCTTCCACGACCCTCCGCTGCTCCCTCTATGCATAGGCAAGAGTCGAATCTATTACACCCGCACCGACTTGACCCCACATAAACTTGTCGCCTATGACTTCAAGAATGACGAAAAGCTCTACGACGAGCCAGTTGACAGTCAGAAGGGCACCTTGAGAGACTGGTATGATTCGCTGGAGCTATTCGTCCAGGGAAGCGAGGAATTCCTTCTCCATATAACCGGATCGTCCAACCGGTCCATCGCGACTCTGTATAGCGGGGCCACGGGGAAGGTCTCTGAGAAATATGAATATACCGGGCTTAGCTTTGTGCGACTATTGGCCTATTCTAGTTCGGATGGATTCGCGCTCATGGCCAGTCCTCCAGCAGGCGATTCGAAACTCATCCTTCTTTTCACCAGGAGTCATGACGGCCGTTTTGCCCATACAGGCACCGAAGCTGTCTCGATAGAATCGGGTCGTGTAAAACTCGATGAAATAGATATCGATCCTTTCCGACTGCTCATGGTGTCCTTCTCCGCGACACGGCCCATTCCGAAGATCTGGACTCTTATAAACTGCACTGACGAGTCTATGTTCCAAGAAATAAACGAGCAGCTGCTGGATACGAACTTGCCTCATGGTATTGTGGACCGACTTTGGGAGCCAACTGAGCCCCATGAGGTTGACCTGCCCCCTGCGCCAAGAGGCAAAAAGCGCAGAATACTTCGTTTCAATCGAAGTACTACTGGGTCCAACGCGCGATTCGTTGACGGGCAGCGCTTGAGTGTTGACATACGAGGCAGTGAGGTTGTGGATGGGCGCTCTGCTGGGGTGCATCAGGAGATATTCCAGGGTGTTTACATATTTGACTTTGCACCTAGGGAATATCGTTAATCATTAGGTCACGCAACAGGATGGATCATTACATTTCAAGACCTGGTTTGTTGTTTATTGAGAATCGAATCATTCCTTGAAGGGAAAGAGGAAGAGGAAATACTAGATACAGGCAAAGAAAAGGGTTAGGCGCTAGTCAGGCAGCCAATTCACCACATTGTTATCAGCTAAGACAGGAGAATTATTAGTAGAGTCACTCGCATATCGTTATCGATGCCCCATTCTGGCTTCTCCCAACTGGCCACGGCTTTGAAGTTTGCTATAAACGTGATATGAGTCACTGTCGCCTCAACCTAAGGTAGGAGTCCGTAAATCATAACGTGGCATCTACTTAGCCATAAGCCTCGGTGCTTGACACGGACCCCTTCACAACATTTTAGTTTCTTGATGTGTATCTAGACCCCTCGCAAAGAAATACATAGTTCGGGCACATGTAAACCGGAAGGCACAGACAGACCACTGGTTTCTTCGTGATTCGTTCCCCCGTTTCTCCTTTGAACAGCCTTCAAATAGGTATATACGACAGTCACTCCCCACTTCCCAGTTGATCCAGCATCATTCATCACGGTGTTATTCATCTGAATATAGCCTTAATTTCGTTATTTCGTTTCTCTGGGCTCTTTTGATCCCCTGATATAACACCAGCGCAATGATATCATCATGGCATTTGGTTTGGTTATGGGCGACTCAGACCCTCGCAACGACCTACATGTGTACGAAGTGCAGACCTCTGGATCTCCAGAGAGCCCCTGGTAAATCAACCCCATTCTGACCGTCTTCTTTCCTGCCATCACTAATACCTCGCTAGGGGTTGGCATCGACTTGACTTTGGCATACGTGTAAACCACAACCACTTTCCCCCATATATCGTGATATCTAACTGGGCATCAGTACAGCGTCGATCCACTTCAAAAACGGTACAACTCGCCCACTTGCCGTTATCAACGGGACAGCAGAATACCGGGCAGCTATGCAGATCATGGTTGAACAAGGGACCGATGTAAACGAGATATCCTGGCCTCTGTACATTCAAGGCCAACAGAGTTCACCTGCATCGTCAAACAGTTGGACTTGGTGGATGCCGAATATATGGGGCTCTCAAGCAGCGGAGGCCATCTCCATCCCGGATCATCTTACCGCAATTGGCGCCATGCTCGCAACCCTAAAATCATCGGTTCTTGATCAACTTGATCCCCCATTGGAGTATAATAAAGTCGCCCTTTCCCTACCAGATATTCTAGGCATGAATTGGCAATATAGGGAGCGTTTTCGAATTCCCTGCGACCTAGCCAATCTGGAAATGTTCGGTAGCTTGATCACGAGTAGGCATCCACTCAGATTTAGGGGTGGACAGGATGAGCCACCATCAAATATTGACCTCTACCCGTGAAACATGCTCACTATTAGTTACAACCTGGCAAGTCTCGGAATAACGCTAGGGAAAACAAATCGTTACGGAATGATAATCCCTGATCGCCCGGTTCATCAGAGCACCCGACTCGGGGCGGATAGTGTCGATGAAATTGGTGGGTATTGGGATGAAGTGCGGAAGCTGCTTGCGGATACGATTGGGGATGCGCCGGTTGACTACATTCAGCTTATAGGCTCCCATGCATATGACAGTGGCCTGGTGCAGGCTCTTCAGGATGTCATTGTGTCCCGTGACAATATAAACCCCGCGGTTCTTGGTCGGTATATGCAGGGTAATGCATCTGAACAAGACAGACAAGATGCTTTGTTCACCTCTGCAAATCATGCAGCGATAGGTGCGAGGTATGGGATGCTCACTGGATTTTATGAGTGTGATATGATGCCTAGGGATTGCCCGGTGGATGATGACAAGCAGTTTGTGTGGGACGACGATCGGTGGATCTTCATGGGCGTTTCCGACTATCTCGACTAGTTATCTCTATGTTACTAGTATCTTTAAATGTTGCCTATGAAGACCTAGTTGCACATGAAATAATGTTTTGCTCGCAAGGTCAAATCGTCCGCCCCACAGCACAACATAAGAATCCTTTTTCTTTCGGTCTCCTAATCTAGATATCTCTCTTCTAGATACAGTCAAAGGCAGGAAGTAGGGCCATGGACGAAACATGGTAGATCGACAATCCACCAGGCTCGTTAGAACTATATTGCTTGTTTGGTGGTATATGGTATTGGTTGACCCACATTTTATGTCAAATCATAATAATCAACTGGAGAGCTTTCGGTTCGGTGGATTCCTGACGTCACACTGATATAAAGTGGAATTCAACCACAAGAATCCATTCGACCTCCATCTACAAAACAGACTGACTTTTTCAGCCATTAACCGGGATGGGTGCGGGTTAGCCTGTTTGTAATTTAGGGCTAGTCATGACGTAGGAGCCATCAATGGTTCGATGGTGGCCAGAACTACTCATATGTATATATATCTAAAATTGTTCATACCGCAGACGATTATTCCACCATGAACTAATCTCGACTGCCTACCTACTCATGCTCTTTAGTACCTTCCGATTCTAGTCCAATCCACTTACCAAACTATATATACCAACCATCTCCAGAGTTACAAGCAGCGGCCTGTCTTATAGCCGAATACTCACAATGGATGCTCAACAGAGTAACTCGCGGTTTAAACTGGAAAATGTTTTCAACCTGAAGGATCGCGGTAGGAGAAAGACCCCACGTATATCATAGACCAACTCATTCACTAAAGTGGCAATAGTTGCCCTCGTCACCGGCGGAGGCTCTGGAATCGGCCTGATGGCAACGCAGGCTCTGGCTGTCAACGGCGCCAAAGTGTACATCACCGGTCGCACAGCAGAGAAACTAGACCGCGTGGCAAATCTCTACTCCAAAGATATTCCTGGCCAGATCATCCCTGTCGCCGCAGATATTACCTCGAAAGAGGCGATTGAGAAACTAGTGCAGACGATCTCGTCTAAAGAGCCTGCCCTTCACATCTTAATCAATAACGCCGGAATCTCTTCTTCCAAACAGAATACGGACGCCCAAAGCGCAGAAGAGCTACAAGAGGATCTCTTCAAGCACCCGTCCGGCTCGTTCGATGAGTGGGACCGTGTTTTTCGCACGAACGTATCCCAGCTGTTCTTCGTCAGCACAGCGTTTCTGCCGCTGTTGCAGAAAGGGACCGATATGGAGCACGGCTGGTCCAGTACTGTCATCAACATCTCGTCTGTCTCGGGGATCATCAAACTCTCGCAGCGTCATTTTGCGTATAATGCCAGTAAGGCGGCGGCGATTCATCTCACGAAGATGCTGGCCCACGAGGTCATGACGTCGAATCTCAAACTCCGCGTGAACAATATTGCCCCCGGGGTTTTCCCATCCGAAATGACAACACAGGAGAGCGACGAGAAACAGAAGAGTGAAATTCCGAAGGAGAAATACGAAGATAAAATGCCGGCTGGACGAGCGGGAAAAGACGAGGACATGGCCGGCGCCGTGCTCTTCACGGCGGCCAACCAGTACGTCAATGGGCAGACCATCGTAGTGGATGGTGGATTTGTGCTCTCTGCAGGGTCTATTTAGAAGCAGTGTTCATAATATCCTCGTAACCAGTCCGTGTCGATCATCCCTTGGCAAGATGAATCCTCTCCTCTCCAGAGGCTCTTCTATATTTATCCCCGCCGATCCTCGTATTCCTCGTGTCCCCAATTTCCCCGTTCCTGCAGGATAAAACATATAAAGAAACCCATCAATCGACTTCCTTTCCCCCTTTCTCATGAATTAAATGAACCTCAACTTCCTGCACACCATGCGCATCACCTCCCTCCTCAGCGTCCTGGGCCTCATCGCCTCCGCCGTAGCCCAATTGCCCGAAACCCCCCGTTTCGACCTCACGCAACCATCCTATGACCTCTTCCGCAGCAAGAAACTCGGAGGCGTGACCGTGCAACAGTCATTCACCTTCGACAATGTCAACCGCCGACTGTTTGTGGCCCAACGTCGCGACGGGTCGGACACGAAAGCCGGCGACCTCACAATCAGCCAGCTAGACTTCTCCGGCAACCTGCTCGGCTCGATGGACCTCCTCGGCTGCGGCCACGGCGTCAACATCGCCGCTCAGGCTGTCGGCGACGCCACCTACCTCTGGACGGAGACCGATACTGCATCCAGCGGGTACGGCCAGCGGCTGTGGCGCTTCGAGTTCGTCGACGGCCTCACCCTGGACAGCGCGAAGGACACGGACATCGAGCGTATTCTCCCCGTCGCGGACGCCGATCGATGCACCTGCACCATTGACCCTGTTTCCAATAACCTGGTGGTGCGGTACCAGCGCGACAGTAAGCAGAACATCGCGGTCTTTGATCT
Source organism: Aspergillus nanangensis (assembly GCA_015844325.1). Lineage (NCBI taxonomy): Eukaryota > Fungi > Ascomycota > Eurotiomycetes > Eurotiales > Aspergillaceae > Aspergillus > Aspergillus nanangensis. Next base: position 518,825 of record VCAU01000001.1, on the reverse strand, counting down.
GGACGAGGCCACGGCGGGGAACTTTTCGACCCCGTTGGCGGATTTTCTCATCCCCGACTTGAACGATTTGTCCAATGTGTTTCAGGGGTATACGGCGTATGGGAATTATATTTATTTCCTGCTGGGGGAATCGTACGATGCGAGTAGTGGCGTACTGAATTCGCAGGTCGTCTCGCTGGATCTGAATACGGGGAAGATTGCCCAGGGGCCCGTCATGACGCGTGCTGGGTCGACGTTGGAATTCCGTGAGCCCGAGGGTATGGCTATCTATAAGACTGTCGCCGGGGAAGTCCGTCTTTTCTTGGGGTTTGCGTCGGGTAAGGCGGGAGATCGTCGGTGCAATCTGTTCTATAAGAATGCTTTGGTGTTTTAGAGCTGGTGTTATATAGGGGGGCCAATGTACATGAAAATGATAGACTAGTTCTGAAACCATCGGCTTGTTACCTCTCCATATAACCAGACTACAGACCTTCCTTGATAATATCAGCAGCTTTCTCAGCCACCGCAAAGACCGTGGCCTGGGTATTCCCCCGTGGCTCCAACGGAAAGATACTAGCATCGACAATCCGGATATTGGCCGTCCCATAAACCCTCAGCCTTGGATCAACCACACCTCCATCCTCCCGCGGCATCATAACACATGTCCCCGTGAGGTGATACATTGTTAGAACCAGCTCTTTGCACAGCTCCTGAGACTGGGCCAAATCCGCCACCGGGTCCGGGGTGTGCAACCGCGTCCCTCCCGGTTTCAACAAGGAAGCCATAGGCTCCGTCTCCGCAATTTTGTCCATCCAAATATTGTGTCGTGCATGCAGCTCCAGATCAACAGGATGGCGCAGTATCCCATGGTCGATCCTGGGACCCATACGTGGGTCAGCCGACTGGATATGGACCGATCCTCGGGAAAATGGATGGGACAGGAGCGAGAGAATGCTGATGAAAAAGCCCGGATGCGCGAGGCTGAACAGATCTCGCGCCGTGGACCCTTTACGAGGAAGAAGCTGGGACGGCGCAAGAATGTACATGCTCGTTGGCTCGGTGGGATCCTGCATGATCTTCCGAAGGGCCTTGTACTGCTGTTTATGCGTGCGGGAAATGTCGCCCTCGATCTGGGTGTCGATCTCCTTCAGAAGCCTCTCGTGGTCCTTGTTAGACGTCTCCAAGCAGGGCATGAAGGCGGACACGAACGGAACCATTCCCAGCGGTCCAGAGCCGTCTTTTTGATATGCGGCCATGGCGGCCGCCGCCACTGCAGGGTCTCTGGACATATCGCCCGATGGCATTCCATCGGCAACTTCGTAGCCAAACGACACAATCCCATGGTCTTGCAGGTTCTCGCCGACGCCAGGGTTATCCACCACCGGAGTGATCCCATGCGACCGGAGCAGATTTGCATTTCCAATCCCCGATAACTCGAGAAGCTGGGGGGTCTGCGTCGTGCCTGCTGCCATGATGACTTCCTTGCGGACAGGAATCGTGAATGTCTGGTCGTCCTTGGAGAACTCCACCGCAGTTGCAACCACGGTGTCATCTCTCGGTTCGAGCACGAGTTTCTGGACCATCGCGCCCGTCACCACGCGCAAATTGGATCTGGCTTGCACCTCGGCGTTGAAGTACGCTACACCGGCGTGGCTTCGCGTGTGGGTAGCAGGATCGACAGCCCCAGCACTGACAAACGCCCCCGTCCCTGCGCCGTTAATCGTGTCTTCTGTCTGTGGGAATCCTAGGTTTCGGAACGTTTCCATCCAAGCCCCATGGAACGGCATGTATTCGTCCCCGAAGGAAACACAGACGGGTCCATCTGTCCCCTGGGCTTTGGCGTCATATTTTATATCGCCGAAGAATTGCCGCACTGATTCCGACGGCGCGGTACCCGTTTGAAACTTGCGTATATAGGGGACGACGTCATCCCAGCCCCAGCCGGGATTGCCCAGCTCCTCCCATGCGTTGAGTCCAATCTTGGACGGATACACGATCATTCCTAGATTGATAGCGGAGGACCCACCGAGGGTTCGTCCCTTGTTCCCGAGAAGTTGGCGACCGTTGAGTTGGCTCTACAATTACTCACCCGAGCTTCTTGTCAACAAGAGTTGTTCGTCTACTATAAATTGGGAGGAAGCGTACCTGAGGCGGGCACTTGAAATCCCAGTCAAAGTCGGGGTCCTCGAAAGTAGCAACGCCAAGTGCGGGCACCTGAAGCCGAGGATCATTCAATCGGTTTGTTCCAGCCTCGAGGACCAGGACATTAATCTTTGGGTTTTCTGTCAGTCGGTTGGCAACTACCAGGCCAGAGGTTCCTCCGCCTATGACGACAAAGTCGAAGGAGACGTGCTCCAGCCCGGCGGCCGACTCGGTGTCGGGACGAGTCATTGTGAGAGTGCTAGTGTAGTATAATCAATTACAATTGAGTTGTGGAAAGTAGGAGGTGGGATATCCCAAGTCCTTCTTATATGGCGCAAGGGAATCCTGTCTGACAACCCCCCAGAGTGATATGGCGGGGTTCGTCTCTTGGAAACGCCTTGGAAAGTGATATAAGGCCCCCAGCTATGAAAATCCGGTTTTCATGAACCTAGGACATCTTAGGTTAGAGAAAGCCACTTCGTGCTGACTGCCGATCAATTCTAAGTCACCTAATGTGATTCTATTTGGTTTCAAGGTGGAAACTATGCGATTACATCCTGCAGTAGACCGAGTCTCAAATTATGTGTGTATATTTCGTTTAACTGTATACATGCCGGTGGCTGGCTTTCTATTGTCTCCACTATGCAGGTCTATTTCCCCATTTTAATCCTCGCAGTCGTATCCATCTCAGCAATCACCGACTCTAAAACTTCCCGGGTCAGTGACGGACTGATCGAACAAATCCGCAAAACAACCTTCCCATTAACTTTGGTCGTCAACATGCCCGCGACGTTCTCCGTCAGCAAGTGAGCAGAGATCTCCCTATTCAACACGTCCAGTTCCTCCTCGGTCATCCCCGGTGGCACAAACCGAAACGTCACGATTGCAAGACTCGCCGGACTCACGATCTCCCAGTTGCGAAGCTGCCGAATCCGCTGTTCTGCGAACTCCGCCATCGCGATTCCATGATCGATCAAGCTACTAATCTGTTCCACGCCCAGCACCCGCAAGGTAAACCATAACTTCATCGCCCGAGTCGGCCTGGTGAGCTCGACCCCCAGATTCCAATAGTTGGGTATATCATCGAGATCCAGCGCATCCTGGGTATACTCCGCGCCGGTGCGAAACGACTTACCCAAGAGCGACTGATCGCGCACGAGCAGAAACCCACAGCCGTAGGTCTGGAACAGCCATTTATGCGCATCCCACGAGATGCTATCGACGCCCCCCATCGCCCCCGCCAGGGATTCCAACGAGTCGGAATTCGACAACAGTGCCGTCGCACCATACGCGCCGTCAACATGAACCCACATCTTTTCCGCGCGGCCGATCCGCACAATCTCCTCGATCGGGTCAATCGCTCCGGTATTTGTCGTCCCGCAGGTCGCCACAACAAGGAACGGGCATCGACCCGCGTCTCGGTCCTTGGAAGTCATGGCCTCCAACGCCGAGGTGTCCATCCGGAAATGCCCGTCTGTGGGCACCATTCGCACCTGGTCCTCGTGGAAGCCGAGGATCCGCAGCCCCTTCGCCAGCGACGAATGCGTCTGGTCCGATACATACACCGTGCCCAGATGCCACTGGGCGCGGGGCAGGTTGTGGTCTCGCGCCATGGCCATGGCGGTCAGGTTGGCCATCGAGCCGCCGGACACTGCGAGGCCGCCGGCGGTGGCTGCGGGAAGACCTGCGCGGCACGCAAGCCAGTGGATGAGCCCGTGCTCGATGGCGCTGGGGCCGGAGCTTTGCAGGCGAGAGCCGCCGTGGGCGTTGAAGGTCGTGGAGACGACGTCGCCCAGCCATGCCAGCGGGAGGACGGGCGAGGGGATGAAGCCGAAGAAGCAGGGGTGGTTCATGCGGACGCGATAGTCTGAGACTTCGAAGGCTTCCTTCATCACGTCCTCGATGCGGTGGGGTTTGTCGTCTGGGGTGGCATATTTCTGGCTGAGGGATGTTGTGGTGGCGGCATCGGCGACTTTTGCGATGGGTTCGCCGGCGAGGTTGGTGTTGGTGGATATGTAATGAGAGCTGATCTGTTCAAGGGCATTGGATATATCTTCCAGCCCGTAGCTGATGTTGTCCATTGTTGCAGGGGAACGTTTATTACTATCATGGGAGTTGTGGGCTGGGGGATGTTAGGGCTATTTATTTGGTTGCTTCGGTTATCGCCGGCGATCTCCAATTTGGAGGCGGAAAATTGGCTAAAAAATCTCCATTTCCCCCAATTTGCCCCCAGATTTCCCCCACATATTTATTCCCTTGCTTGTTCCTGCCAGCGGAATGCCCAAACACTCCAAGTCGCCTGTCAAGGCGCATTTGTGTACGCGGTGTGACCGCAACTTCTCCAGGTTGGAGCATCTACAGAGACATGAACGATCCCGTACGTGAATTGGTCTTCATGCGCAAAACTCGCACTCAACTCGTGTCCCAGATACAAAAGAGAAGCCGTATCGGTGTCTTGGCTGTCCGAAAGCTTTCACGCGCAAGTAGGTTTCCCCTTCATGGGTTGCAGAATTCACACATCTAATGCCGCTTGAAGGGATCTGCTGAGCCGACATGAGCGTCTCGCCCACCAGGAAGCTCAGCCGGACGCATTAGCAGCCAGTTCTATATTGAACCATCCCGTAGAGGCCCCAAGAACACGATCAGAAGCAGTCGCGAACACCGGTGGTCTGCTGGCGCCTTTTGCGACTCACCAGTCGTCGGCCCTTGACTTGAACCCCCCGTTGGACTTTGCGCTTGACGATGAGGTCGTCCGATGTCTCAGCGCCATGGATGACTTCCCATCCTTCATGGATAGTGTGCCCATCCCGACGCACCCATTTTCCCCCACCTACCAGCCCGTGCCTCTATTCTTCCACGACACCGAATTCCCATCCGAGATCGGCTTCGGGGACGACGAGCAGCGCCATCTGACGTGGCTCGGTGATCCATTGCGACATTCTGCCCCCAAACCAGTGACAACGGCGTCGGGGAACATCGAGTCTTCTCTGTCGCAATCAGGACCCAGGCTCGCATCCCCACCACCAGATGATGTTACTACCTCTTACGGTGCTAGCGGCGCGACCACAAAAAACCCCCATTTGCTCCTGTCCGCCGCATGCCGCCAGCGCATGATTGACAGCCTTGCCGAATTCTCCCCCCTGGTGGGTGCAGACTTTGTCCTCCCCTCGCGCCATGCCCTGTCCCGATTCCTCGGCGGATACTTCAGCGCGTTCCACGACCACTTTCCCTTCCTCCACATCCCCACCTTCAAAGCCGGCAGCGTGAGCGTGGACCTCTTCCTCGCCATTACGTCCATGGGCGCCCGCTACATGCGCGAGTCGGAGATCAGCATCGACCTGTTCCATGCCGCGAAGGAGATTGCGCTCGAGCGCATCCGCAGACATCGCGCCACACCACGACAGCTCGCAGCCGATCACAAACCCCGGGCTGTGGAGCTGACCGAAACGGTTCTGCTCCTCGTCGCCATCACAACGTGGGCGGAACCCGAATCCGCATCGGGGGCCCTGGCGATGCGCAACCTGCTGGACTGTTTCATACGCGAGGAAGCGCTTTCGATTGATGGGTCTGCCCCATCGTGTTGGAGAGACTGGATCCAATGCGAGAAGCTGAAACGGATGCTGTTCGTCGCGTTCTGCTTTTTGAACATCTACACCATCGCCTTTGACATCCCCCCGCTGATGCTGGTCAGCGAAGTGAGTCTCGATCTCCCCTGCTCCGAGAAGGAATGGAGAGCCCGCGACGAGCAGGAATGGACGAGTATCCGTGCGACGGCCAGACAACAGCCGTTGCAGAGTTTCCGATCCGCTTTCGAGTGCCTGTTCATCCGAAACAATAATAGTAGCAGCGAGCAGCAGCAGCAGCACCAACCTAACGAGTCGTCGTCGTCTACCCAACTCAACCACGACAGCTTCTCCTCGCTCGGCGGATGCGCCCTAATCCACGCCCTGATCCAGCAGATCTGGCTGGTGCGGAGCGCACGGCTCCCCCAGCAACAGCTCCTCGGACGCAGCCTCTCCCCCGAGGAAATGTGCACGTTCGAAACCGCCCTCAAACGCTGGGCGCTCTACTGGGAGCAAAACGAAGAGTCGTCTATGGACCCGCTCAGCCCCTACGGCCCTGTTGCGTTCACCTCGGTGGCCCTCCTCCGGCTCGCGTACATTCGCCTCAACCTCGACCTCGGCCCAATCCGCCGTCTCAGCAGCTGGGATCCCCATCTGATCGCGCAGTCGCTACACAAAAGCGCCCCCGTGCAGCGGTGCGACAAGCTCACCCGCGCGGCGCTGCACTGCGCGCATGCGCTGAGCATCCCCGTGAAACTGGGGCTGAATCACGTTGGTCAGACGCAGGTGTTGTATTGGTCGAATCAGCATGCGCTGTGTTCGCTGGAATGTGCGTTGTTATTGGCGAAGTGGCTAGAGTCGGCTACGATGCCGGGGCTGGAGCCCCCGTTGACGGGGATGGAGGAGAAGTTGCTGGATTTTGTAGTGCAGTTGATTACGGATACGGAATATAAGATTAGTTATGAGGAGGTGAGGCGGAGGAAGAGGTTGTTGAGTGCGATGACGGTAAGGCTGTGGGCGAAGTTGTACCAGTGGAAGAGCGTTTGGGAGATGGTGGATTTGATTGGGAGGTCGTTGAATTTGTATGCGGATTTACTGGAGGAGGATGTTAAGGGTGAGTGATGGGGTTGGTGAGTGAGGTTATTCGCGGATGTTGTATAGCTTCATATGAACCGAAACAAGACATTAATTTTTCTTCTAAACAAGGAACCAATCTATATAATATAATATAACCAATCACAACGCAGTATATATATATATATATATCCTAAGTAGCCACCGTCTGATGCATGACATTCGCCCTATAACTCTCCGACCTCTCCAACAACTCCTCATGACTCCCCGAATCCACACACCTCCCCCCATCAATCAAAAAGATCACATCCGCCTTGCGAATCGTATGCAACCGATGTGCAATCGCAATGACCGTAACCCCCCTCGCCGCCCTCTCCAGCCCCTCCTGCAACAATCTCTCACTCTCCGCATCCAACGCACTTGTACTCTCGTCCAAAATCAACAACTTCGGCTTCCTCACCAACGCCCTCGCAATCGACAGCCGCTGCTTCTGGCCCCCCGAGAACTGGCTCCCATTAGGCCCACACAGCGTCTGGTACCCGTCGGGCAGTGCCGCAATCGTATCGTGTATGTTGGCCAGTTTGCACGCGTCGATGATTTCGTCCATCTTCACGGCGTGGCCGGGTCGTGCACCGAGTGAGATATTGAACTCGATGCTGCCTTCGAAGAGAACGGATTCCTGTGGGACTAGCGAGATGGTGTCGCGGAAGGCGACGGAGCGGCGGCGGGTTACGTCGACGCCATCGATTATCACCGACCCCGCTGACGGGGTGTAGAACCGTTCGACGAGCGAGATGATGGTGGATTTGCCGGCGCCGCTGGGGCCGACCAGGGCGCAGAATTGGCCAGGTGCGATGTCCAGGGTGAGCCCGTTGAGGACTTTCATGTCCGGGCGCGCGGGGTAGGCGAAATGCACGTTGTGGAGTTGGACGGAGGAGGCGCTGGCGGCATGGGGGTGGTTGTTCTTTTTCTCGGTGACGATGGCTTCGAGGTCGGTGTCTTCGTCTGCGTCTGGGGAAGAGGAGGCAGCAATGGGTGCGTGAGCAGGCACTCGGCCTTGCATCTTGTCGGAGCCGATCTCAATCAGGCTCAGGATGCGGGCCATGGCGGCGCGGGCCTGGGACAGCTCCGGGGCGAGGGCAAACATCTGGCTCCAGAGTAGGGCGCTGACGAGCAGCGAGAAGACCACGATGAGGAACTGGGTTTGGTTGTAGTCGCCGGCGATGATGCGTTTGGAGCCCCACCAGTAGGCCAGGGCGTTGACCAGATTGCCCAGGAAGTATGTCATGGCTTGCCACAGGCAGGCGTGGATGGTGACCACGAAGGTCTCCTTGCGGGGGCCCTGGAGAGACCGGCGGTAGACCTTGAGGGTTTCCTCTTCGAGGGAGAGAGAGGCGATGGTTTTGATGGAGGTGACGGCTTCGGTGCCGATGTCGACGGATTTCGTGTACGCGTTCTCGTGGCGCTCTTCAAATTTGCCGAGGACGTGGAGTTCCATGAGGCCGGCGCCTAGGAGCAGGGGGACGAGGGCCAAGCAGACTAGGGCGATCTTCCAGGCGATGATATGGGTGAGGATGATGGCTGCAACGAGGTTGACGGAGATCGAGAAGAGAGTTCCAATGACGGACCCGCTGAGGCCTGCTAACGCGCTGCCATCGCGGGTGATGTAGGAGAGGAGAAGGGCAGGGGTGCGTCCCTTGGATTGATGCCACTGCAGGTCTTGCTCGAAGAGAGAGCGGAAGGAGAGAACTCGGACAGAATAGACGATCTTTTCAGAGACCCAGCCAAAGCCGGCCCAGCTGACTAGGTTGGCGAAGAACTCGATGATGGCCAGGACGAAGAACATCAGTCCGAAGAGATTGCCGCGGCTGCTGATATACGACGCACTGTTGCAGGGGTTCAGGCTGCCAACGGTGTTTCCGAAGATGACAGCTTCGCCGGAGAAGGCACCGCCCACAAGGACGGCCCCAATGAGAGCGAGGAAGATGAAGAGGAGGTGAGGCCGAAGCGCTGGGGCGTATCCACGCAGGATAGCCCAGATGGACTTCTTTGGGGTCTCAGGCTCTTCGTCTTCCTCCGAGGACTCGGAAGGTGGTGGGATGTCCTCGGAGAATCTAGTTTCAACGGTCTTCCCAGGTAGGCTGCTGCTCTTCTCGATATCAGCATCGGTGATATCGGTCTCGTTGCTAACGCTACCGATGCTAGCGGTACGTTCATTCTTTGTTGAGGACGATGACAGTGTCTGCAGTTTCACCAGCTCAGCGTAGGCTCCATCCTTCGCCATCAATGTTGCATGGTCTCCCTGCTCCACGATCAAGCCCTTGTGCATCACAATGATATTGTCTGCATTGGTGATCGTGGAAAGACGGTGGGCAATCGTGATCATAGTCCTGCCGTCTGCGATGTTTGAAATGGCGCGCTGGATACGCTGCTCGCTTCGTGAATCCAGAGAAGCCGTGGCTTCGTCGAGGATGAGCACGGCGGGATCCTTGATCAGGGCCCTCGCAAGGGCGACGCGTTGTTTCTGGCCCCCACTGATGAGACGGCCACTCGAGCCTACCATAGTCCCATAACCGTATTGCAGGTTGCTGATGAAGGTATCCGCGTCTGCAAGGACAGCGGCATGCTTAACCAGCCCGACAATCTCGGCGACGTCAGAGCCTCGCTTTGCCGCTGCCTCGGCGATATCCACTCCCTCTCTCGCTTCGGCTGCGAGGTCGGAGAGGTCGGACGTGAGGAGTATGGTCTTCAGATTGGCATGAGCAGGGTTACTTGAGTTGATCAGGCCATGGGCGATATTCTCCAGCAGAGACCTGTCGAGCAGAGAGGGCTCCTGCTGCACGAGACTGAGGAAACTTCGCAGATGGCGGGTGTTCAAATCCTTCAGATCGTGGCCGTCGAAGAGAATTTGGCCGTCTGTCGGATCATACAGTCTAGTAACAAGCCCCGCGATAGTAGACTTGCCACTCCCTGACAGACCGACAAGGGCGGTATGCTTCCTCGCCGGAATGCTGAGGCTGATCTTATCCAACACTGTGATTTCCGGCCGCGACGGGTACGTGAACGAAACAGACTTCAACTCGAAGCCCGCTTCAGCCTGTGGCAGGCACAGGCCAGACTCGGTAGTGCCATCAATAAGCGGCACTCGATCCAGGTCCTTGCGCAGCTTTTGAAACGACGCGACGCCCGCCATGAACAGGTGGATGAATGGGGCCACTTGGCTGAGGAGAAGGGTTGCTATTTATCACGCGAAGTGCATCAGTATCATGTAGCATATTCTTCGAGAGAACTCATGTCCAAAACTAACCTTCAACCAAGATAAAGATAACCGTGAATGTGGCACCCACACTGACACCTGCCGTATGATCACGGACAGCATCGGCAATGCGTTGACTTCCCTGCCAAAACGCCAATCCATTCGCCGAGTAGGCAATGAAATACAGGAACCCCGACTGAATGCCAATGGCAGTCGCCTTCTTCAACCCCTCGCGCTCTGCCGCCTTCAACGCCGCCGAGAACTTCTCCTCGAGGCGGACATTCGCGCCAAACGCCTGCACCACGACAGTATTCGACAGCGCCTCGGATGCAATCGACGCCGCTGACGCCGCATAATCCGACATTAACCCGGAGTACTTCTCAATATAGTGGCTCCCAACAAAGGACATCAGAAAATAGCAGGGGATCAGGGACAGCAACTCAGCCGCCAGCTTCCAATCCTTGATAAACGCCACGATGTACGCCGTCACAAAAAACGACAAACTCGACAGACAAATCCCCACCTTCTCCGACGTACCAGAGCGGATGGCCTGGATATCTCCATTGAGCCGGGAGGCAATCTCGCCAGGAGGCAGGTTATCGAAATACGACGGCTCCTGGCGGAGGAGATTCTGCAGGTATTTCTCGCGCAGTCTCTGCGCCAGACGCGCGCCGGTGAAGCTCCAGCACGAGAGATGGGCGTAGATTAACACGAACTGCGCGATTGCGAGGTACACGATCAGCAGGATCTTGCTGTTGATGTCGCTCTGGTACTCGGCGTCTGAACTGCCCGTGTCGGAGGATTCGTTGCAGGTCACGCCGTTGAAGTCGTCCAGGAGCTGGCCGAAGATGATTCCGATGATGGGGAATGGCACGCCAGATGCGATGGCGCAGGCTGTGCCGCAGATGAGTGTGCCGATGTCGATATTGGTAGGGTTTCCGGCTAGGAGGAGGGTGGGAAAGCCCCCCAGCTTGTGCAAGAGCTTCATTGCTGTGCGAGGTTACAACAGCCTGTTAACAGGTTGTTTCGTTTGTGGAGGGGAGGAGGATGTGGCATGCAGGAGAGGATGTCTGGTTTTGCTTGCTTTCCTAGAGAAATACCAAGGTCTCTCTCTCACTCTCGCCAAAGACTCCTTGGGTTGAGGAAGACAGTGGCGTCACCTGGAACAGTCCCTGGCTATTATCCACTTTACGAAATTGGAGCCGATTCAGGGCCGATTCGGAGGGCCGGCAGAGGGGGTTGAGTCCAACTTTCCTCGAGAGGATCCAGATGTAGAAGATTGGTCGGGTGAAACATGGCAGTCCATTTACCTAAGATTATCAGATTGATAAAAAAAAAAAACTAATTAGTTCGAAGCCATCACCAGCAGAACATTTAGTGAGTGAGTGACGGTGGGGCGATGGATCCAATATTACTGGAACAGTACACGAGGTAATTAAATCCTAAATTAATTAGAATAAATAACCTCAATACGGTAAAAACCACCATGTAATATACTCTGGCGAATATCGGATTACCGTAAATTTGCATACACGCAGTCGGTGGATGCCAGAATGCGCTATCTATCGGCCCCCAAGACTAGGACCGTGGGAAAAAAACTCTCACAGGACGCTTCCTTATGGGCGAGAGTTCCACTTCCAAGCCTCTATGGTTCGATTGTCTCAGAGGGTCAGAAGGACGCCGACAGAGTTAAAAAACGCGTCGCCTCCTGCAACCCTCTCTTTCTCTTCAAGTGACTTCCTCTCATATTCCCTCTCCCCCTCCTTCCATCCAGGCGTAACTATACCACGCAACGATGGCGATCTTGGCAGAGTTGCGCAAGAAGTTCATCCCGACTTCGGACGACTCCTCCGATGAGGGCATTCCAGATTATATCGGGGATACGGAGCTGAAGGGGGCAGAAAAGGCTGCGCACACCACCACCACAAAGGGCCCAGAGGATGTTCATGTGGTGGATGAAAACGCTTCTCGACCAGAGGAGACGGTGAACCAAGATGCCCAGGATGGTGTGGCTCAGGCTGAGGCCATTACCTTGACGTGGACGAAGCCGTCTCTGGCAGCGGCTTATATCCTGTGAGTATTAGAGAGAGAGAGAGAGAGAGATTCCTATTTGCTAACACCATCCCAACTAGCATGTTCCTCCTGTACTTTGTGAATGCCTTCCAGTCCTCCATCACCGGAAACCTTTCGGCCTACGTGACCAGCGGCTTCGAATCCCACTCGTTGATTCCGGTGATCATGGTAGTGTCCAGTGTCATGTCTGCGGCGACATACATGCCGCTGGCAAAGATTTTGAATCTGTGGGACCGTTCGATCGGGTTTCTGATGATGGCGACGTTTGCGACCATTGGGTTGATTCTGTCAGCCACCTGCAAAGATATCGCTACGTATTGTGCGTCCCAGGTAGGTTTCCCACAATATACACAGTATCCTTAAAATGCGGTGATGGAGCTAACCTTACTTTGAAAAAAAGGTCTTCTACAGCGTTGGTTTCACCGGCATGATCTTCAGCATCGATGTCATCACCGCCGATACATCGACTCTGCGCGATCGAGGCCTCGCCTATGCGTTCACCTCGTCGCCGTATATCATCACCGCCTTTGCCGGTGCCGCCGCATCCGAACACTTCTACGAGTCGAACTGGCGCTGGGCCTATGGAACCTTTGCGATTGTTCTGCCCGTTGTGGCCCTGCCGATGTTTGGTCTTCTGCAGTGGAACCGTTGGAAAGCCAAGAAGAACGGCCTCTGGAGACCCAGACAGCGTAGCGGTCGAACTCTCGTCCAGAGTATCATCTTCTATCTGATCGAGTTTGACAGTAAGCCTTCTCTCGTCATCCCCTATTACATCTCGTGAAAATATCCCACTAACTTGATCAGTCCTCGGCGTTGTCCTCCTCGCCGCCGGCCTCGTCCTCTTCCTCCTGCCGTTCACTCTCGCCGGAGCAGCCGCCGACGACTGGAAGTCCGCCCACATCATTGTGATGCTGGTGATCGGAGTAGCCTGCCTTGTCGCATTCGTGCTAGTGGAACGCTTCGTCGCCCCCGTGCCGTTCCTCCCGTGGGAGATTCTGGCCTCGCGCACCGTGATGGGCGCCTGTCTCCTGGACATCTGCTACCAAATCGCCTACTACTGCTGGGACGGGTACTACACCTCGTACCTGCAGGTGGTGTACGGCACCAGCATTTCCGTGTCGGGTTACATCAGCAGCATCTTCGACGTGGTTTCGGGCGTGTGGCTACTGGGAGTCGGGCTCTTCATCAAGAAGACCGGGCGGTACCGTTGGCTGCTGCTGTGGTCGGTGCCTCTGTACATGCTCGGCGTGGGGCTGCTGATCTACTTCCGCAACCCGCACTGGTCGGTGGGCTACTCAATCATGTGCCAGATCTTCATTGCGCTCGGTGGTGGCACCATGATCATCGTGCAGCAGGTGGCGGTTCTTGCGGCGTCGGATCACAACAACGCGGCGTCAGCGCTGGCGTTCCTGGGTGTGTTTGGGTCTATGGGAGGCGCCATCGGGAGCAGTATCTCCGGTGCCATTTGGACGCATACGCTCCCCAACGAGCTGCTGAAGCGTCTGCCTGATACGTCAAAGTGGGAGGAAATCTACGATTCGCTTGATGTGCAGCTGAGTTATCCCCGGGGGTCGGATATGCGATATGCCATTGCTATGGCGTATGCTCGGACGCAGACTTATATGCTGACGGCTGGCACGGCGATTATGGCGTTGTCGTTGATCTGGATGTTTGTGATTCGGGATATTAAGCTAACGAAGCAGCAAACCAAGGGTGTTCTGTTCTAAGCCTTGTTTCGCAGGGGTTTGGGGAACAGGGTTCGTGTGGAAGGGTTGGATGGGTGGCAGGAGGAGGGGGAGTCTACAATTTGGGTGCTTTGTTTGCATCTTGGTTGATTTGTTTTTGGATATCGTTTGTTACTTTATAGAAGATCGCTCCTAGTATATTGCTGTGATGTATATATATATGGGAGTCTGATCATGATACTAGTTTAATATAATACAATTTGCAATATATTTCACTTCTTTTAATAAGTGTATTTACTTCATCGAGGAATGTGACTTTGTTAACTTTGAAAACTCATGAATAATTCCATCAGCTAATACCAAAAAAAAAAAAAGAAAAAAGAGAAAAAAAAATGTGATCATCAGATAAGACAAGACAAGAGAGAGAATCAGATAACAGACGCCGACTGAAACTAGTGTAACTAGTGTAACTTACTTTCCTTACCAAACATGAGTTTCTGTCTCGTAATGCATACACTAACGGCCATTAATTTCCACTCCTCCGAGTCAGAATCAGGTGGACTCCCGGTCTTGTTAGTTACCTGCAGGAACTACGATTGCTTGAGCATATGGACATGGGTCAACATCCTGCTCGCTTATACCGTGCCACCAATGGGCCGGACTGATCAGATAACGGGATGGCTTTCCATGATGAGGGGATTTAAGCGATGGTTGGATGTTCTGCACGGGAAGTTCGATTCTCTAGCGGAGACAGACAGCTTTGAGGAAAAGTCTCTACCATCCAGTATTCATATACATTCGGTGAGAGAACAGTCCTGGAAGATACCTACCTATTCCCTCAGTATCTTTAAGAGAGGAACTGGAGAGCAACCTCTCCAGGAAACACCTCCCATCGGTATCCACTACCTACCAAATTGTTCCACCGCAATCAATCTAATTCCCATCCTCAACGGATCAAGCCACCAAGCCACCAATTTGTTTTCTCCCATGGTCGGGCTAAAAAGCCTCGACGCCGCAAGAGCCGAGTTTCGCGCGGTCTCAGATATATCACATCTGATAATTTTATCAGATCAGTAGACCCGTGGTACAGTCCATGGTTAGTATCATATCCATGCGCGAATTTTCTTCCTCTTCGCCCATGCACACGGACATGACCGTTTTTTTTTGTTCCCCAGTCGGAAAGTGAGGTAGTCTCGTCTGCTGGGATTCCGATGCTGGTGCTGCTGGAGATGAGATGCTTGTGCTTGCCAAGCGGGATAGATTAGCAGGCTTGTTTGGGCTTGGAGTCTGGGCTTTTTCTTGTTGACGGGGTGGGTCGTTTTTTGTGGTTTCAATACTGTATATTACAGCGGATGTTTCAGGTGTATTTTTTGAATGATTACGTATTATCAATCAGGGTTGGTTTGTTTATTTATTTTTCAGTTAGAAGACTTAGTGCATGCATGCATCCCTTTAAACGGAAGGCTGGAAACAGGATCAAGTAGATTAGAATATATTCCCTCTCTATCAGTCTATAACAAGTGAAAATAGCTAAAAGCATGTTGCTCCAGCATCACAACCCTATCCTCTCCCCCATCATCTACATCCACATTCATATCCATATCCCCTCCCTAAGAAAAACACAAGATCACCAACGTAAGCTTCACATTTAATTCTCCAGGAGATGGAAAGAAAAGATAACTCATACATTGACATATTGCTCCAAATACCCCAACACCCTCCTGACCAGATCCCTCCTCGGCTCCGCCTGATCGTCATTACTCAACGCATGCGACGCATTGGGTACAATGCCCCCATGCACCTCATCCCAAATCCCCCCCTCCTTCCCATGATCCAGCGCCAGCTTCCACCGCTGCAACAAGCGCTCCTTATCCACCCATGCGGGCACCGACTGATCCGCCCCCGAGAACAGCACCAACAACCTCGACTTCAACATGCCCATGTCGCGGACCCGCCCAAACGTCCGTCCCAGCTGCTCCTCGCTCAGATCCGAGCTGAACATATCGTCCTCCCCGGGCGACTGGGGTGAATCCGGGCTCACGAGCGACAGAAACCGCCGCGCACTGATCGGGGTGTTATACGGGTAGCAGATATTGGCCGTCACCGAGATCGGCAGCAGGGTATCAAACGTGGCGTCCGTGTCGCGGAGCGCGTCCTTCGCCATCCGCACCGCGGTGTCGTACACGGTGCGAATCTCCGCGGGACTTTTCCCGCAAAATCCCTCCGCCAGGACCCATTGGATGGCCTCGCGGTCGGAGACGGGGGCTTGCATGATGGCGCCGTCGAGGGGGAGGCGCGTAACGTGCTCGAGGTTCGGGTCGAAGCGCGGGGTGGTGGTGTGTGGGTTTGGGCGGGACAGATAGTGCAGCACGCATTGGCTGCCGGTGGAGTGGCCCATGAGGACTAGTTTTCCCGGGAGATTGTTGAATTTATCGCTCTTGTAGCTGTGGATGTATTGGAGGCATTGCGCGATCTCGTCGGTGTCGCGGTCGAGATGGCCGAGTCCCCAGGATTGGTAGGAGGAGGTCAGGTTCAATGTGAAGATTGACCAGGGGGTTTGGTCGAGGGCGCGGACCAGGTCGGCCATGTAGGAGGTGGTGGCGAGGCCATCGCCGAGGCCGCCGACGAAGAGAAGACTGTGTGGTTTGGGGACTGTGGAGGTTGTGTATTCGAATGTGACGAGGGTTTCGGTCTGGGGGATTTTATGTTAGGATACGATTGATGGAGGAAGAGGGGAGTGAGTGTACGTACGTAGTGGTGGAGGATCCCTGGGAGGCCTCCCTTGGGCCAGAATTTGGAGTACATCGTGTGTGTGTATGTGAGATGAGGATTGATTGATTGATTATGGAGGGAAGTTGGGATGGAGGGTTTTCATCAATCGAGTGATTTCATTTCTCTTGTCTCTCTTGCCAAGGGAAGATCCGAGACCGGCTTCAAGATGCATCCACAAGGAGCAAGTAATCTGATCGGTATGTATGAAATACACAAAAAAACATGTCCGAAGAAGTGGATCGGTATGTCTTGGAAAATACAATTAGCGTTACGCGAACTTTGTCTAGATCAGATTAGATGCTGTGGAGATGTCCCCACAAAGGATCAAATTAGATTGCTTCTCGGTCGAAGCATCTCCATCTAGCTAGGCTGGTATCCCCTGTCTCTGGACCCAGTCGGAGTAGGGCTGGAGGGCCCCAAGCCGTTAACCTGCCTGCATCCTGGGAGTAGGGCTGGACAACTCCTGTGGAGTGATAGGCACAGTCAACAGGCACGGACCGCTACCGGACCGCTACCTACCTGAGTTGCTTGCTGGTCGAGACGTCAGTTCAGCAAATCTATCCACGAATTGCTACAGCAAGAGTCGTCTCATGTTATTCCAACAAACTCAATCGTCGGAATCGCCCCCTTATTGGCTGGAAATCTCCTCGTCAACGTGGCCAAAACAAGCCACTGGCGTACTTAGCGTCAACCTTCATCAGGTAATAATTATTATCAATCTTTCGGCCCAATCTCATCCCTCGTGTCCCCATTTCTTGCTCCGAGGTTTTCTTCCACCCCTAAGCGAGATGGCGTCCAGAGAAAATCAAGGCTAAAAAACCCAGAATACCAAGTGAACCAAGCTCTTTGCCCAAGCGATGTCTTACCCGCTAGAATAGCTTCATTAGGGCTTGGCGGGGCTTGTACTGTATTGTCACCATCTGATTAGATCCACTTGTAGGGGGGAAACATCACCAGAGCCCCCACCGTGAACCATCTGGCCGGGAGATGATGATATGGAGACTGTTGGAAACCCCAGTGTTGATCCGATTCTCTCCGCAGAGTTAGTTACATGGGGTTACGAGTTTAGAAGCATGGAAAGAAAGAACATAAAAACTAAAGGTAGTAAAAAGTACCGAGGAAGTAGTAAGTAACCCTACAGCTTCGCATCCCACGCCATCCGATCCGAGCACTCCAACGGCCTCTCGCGCCCATCCCACCAAAGCGGACACAGCTGGAACCACTTCTCCCGACTACAATGCACATGCACCGACCGCTTGTGCCCCAGATCCACGTACTTCTGCACCGTCAACCCTTGCGCGTTCTCGTACGAGAGCACCGTCGCCCCGCTGGCCTTGGGCTCGCCCACCACCGCCTGTGTGCGCGGCTCATCCAGGAAAATATAATGGATGACAGAAGACCACCACGCATTGACGCGGAATGCGCCGCGCACACTGTTGTCGCCGACCAGGGAGTGGCGGCCGCGGTCGTAATCGCCTGCATCGTAATGGGCGCCATAATGGTCCTCCTATTCATTCGGGTGGATTGTTAGTAACTAAGAACCCAGGGCTGGAGTGTCTGGGTTGGATAAATAGAGAGAGAGAGAGAGAGAGAGAGAGATGCATACCTTCGCCCAATAAACCTCAAAGTAAGCAAACGGCAACTCATCGAACCGGCCAAACAAACACAGCACATGTTTATCCTCGTGCAGCCGCCGGAGATACGCGCGGTGTTCATCCAGCGTGCCGGTCTCGTTCCACCCCTGCGCAACCCGGGGATCGTTCTGCCACTTATTGAACAAACGCAGGTGCTCTTCATCCTCCCAGTCGACCGCCATGAGCGAGAAATGCTTATCCAGGTTCGGGATATAGCGACTGTAGACCAACGACCCCGGGGTCGGCTTAACGGGGCGAATAGGGTGGCGGGCGTAGATGCGCTCCTCCGGGAACTTCATCGTGAACTCGTAGTTTTGCGCCAGGGCGGGATACTGGCTGCGCGCGCCGCGGAGACGCCCGTCAACGCCCTGGTCGACGGCCCAGATGGGGCGCGGGCCCAGCGGGGAGCCGGCGCCTTGCCAGAACGCAGACCGGAGGAGGACGAGTGTGTGGACGAGGTGGGAGGGTTTGTTTTCGGCGCCGAAGGGGGTGCGCGACGACGGGAAGGGCACTGCCAGGCCGGTGCGGAGGCATTCGTCCTGCACGATGTCCTTGCCGGGGAGGTTGGCGGGGAGGTCGAGACGCACGATCTCATACTCTGGGTAGGTCAGGAAGAGGGCGTGGATGACGTTCCAGATTTGGGCGAGGGTTGGGATCTCGTGGGCGCCCCATTGCAGAGATGTGCCCGGGGCGCGGCAGCTGCGGGCCCAGGGGCTGTTGTCTTTGTTGGAGATCTGGCTGGCGGAGTCGTCGAAGGTGAGTTCGGTGAAGCTGAGGGAGTCGCAGTGGAAGGGCTCGGGTAAGGGCTGGCCGAGTTGGTCGTCGTATAGACGGAGCTGGAGCACTTGGGGTGTGGATTGAGAGGCCAGGTTGATTGTGAAGGTTGTGAGATAGGGATGGGGAAGCTTCACCCATGGGAATTGTCTCTCTGGAGCTGGAGGGGGGGTCTGGGTTGTAGAAGTCATATTGGATGGAGGGTATCAAGGGTATAGGCGCAGAGATGGGACAGAAAGTGAGGGAGAGAAAGAGAGGGCAGCTGCAGGTGGAATAAATAAATCACACAAGGTCTGGAGGATCAACTCCGAGACACCAGGAAACAAACTGTGTATCGGCCTCTGGGAATAATACAGATCGAAGCGACGGCCGTGAGGGGATTGTCTTCCGTGGCGTGTTTGGAGGCAGGCCGAGGTCTAGATTAATATTATTATAATTATTATGATTATTATGGTTATTACTATAGTCCTTAAAGATCCACTCTTTGCAGCAGCAGCATAAAACCACAGATAGGGCTGGCTATTTCCCCCTCATATCCTGAAAACTTGTCTTACACCCACCATGGCGACAACCACAATGGCTCATCCCCCCGTTTCGGACTGTCTGGTCTCATTCCCAACGGCCCATATCCTCCTCCTGACGCTCAACAGACCCGAAAAGCGGAACTCCATCCCTCTAGCGACCAGTGCGGACATCCAACGACTCTGGGAATGGTTTGACAACGAGCCCACTCTCCATGTGGCCATCATTACAGGCACGGGAGATTCATTCTGCTCCGGGGCCGACTTGAAAGGTAAAGTTAGGGCAATTCCTTTTACGCAATCCTTTTAGCACGGAATGGATCTAATCTATCCCAGAATGGAACGAACTAAACGCCCGGGGCATTGAGAACAAAATGACCGCACCCGGTCTAGCCGGGCTCCCCCGACGACGCGGCGGCAAGCCCATCATCGCCGCCGTCAACGGCCACTGTTTAGGTGGAGGTTTCGAAATGGTCGTCAACTGCGACATCGTCCTCGCCAGTGAGACAGCTACCTTTGGACTGCCGGAGGTGAAGCGAGGGATTGCGGCCGTGGCTGGGTCGCTGCCTCGGCTGGTACGGGTCATTGGGAAGCAGCGCGCGGCGGAGATGGCGCTCAGTGGTCTCACTTTCTCAGCGGAGCGGCTGGAGCGCTGGGGACTGGTCAATCGCGTGGTCAGGCCAGAGACGTTGGTTGATGCCGCGGTGGAGATTGCAAGCGCCATCTCCAGCAATAGTCCGGATAGCATTCGTGTTACGATGGAGGGGCTACATTACGGGTGGGAAATTGCTAGTGTCGAAGGGGGGAGCGAGAAGTTGGTCGAGGACTGGTACGCCAGGTTGATGGGAGGAGAAAATTTTCACGAGGGCGTCAGGGCATTCGTCGAGAAGCGCAAGCCACAATGGAGGCCGTGTCGGTTGTAACCGTGGGTGGTCGAGAAAGCCAGATATCAGATGCAATATCCCGACGTTTACCTGTAACCATCGGGGAGTTATGGGTCCATGTCACGCTAAGCCTTCCGTCAATCGAGTTGAAAATATAAAAAGAAATAGAAAAATAGAAAAATAAAAAAAAAATAAGGAGGAATTGCTAAATTCCGGATGTCATCAATAGTCCGATGTGGACCACCACGTTTGGTGTTGTTGTGGAACCGTAATACGGGTCTGTACGGAGTAATTGTCCCAAAGACGCGGTTCTTGAAATACCATGTGTATGAAACCGGTATACAAATAACATCGTGGTACGATCAGATGAGACAAATAACCACTCCAAACTACTCCCAGAGCCCTATTGCAGTCACCAACACACCCAGTATTGAGTATTTTTCAATTTACTAAATTCAATTAATTCAAGTAGCCGAAACCATGCCGTCGTGACTACCTGAAAACACACCCCGTATTCTGCTGGCGTCATGCGGCGTCAACCCTGAACATGCAGCAATCCCCGATGGACCACATGCCCCCAAATGAAGCGCAATAGCCTCGTTCAAAGCCATGTGGGTGTGTCCACATCTACCGCCGTCTGCAGGTTTGACCGATACCGGCTAAGTCCACGTCCTCCACCGTGTATCTGGTTACTTCACGGATTGCGCAGAGCCGGAACATCTGTTGATTTCTGTTATATAATGACAAACGTACTAAACCATCCAGACTTGGGCTACTACTGAGCATAGGTTCAACTGAAGAAACTGTGGCTAGGACGGCTGGACATATGATACAGAATGGGCTCGATCCAAGATGTCAGCGCTCCAGATCATGTTGCGTCTGTGAACCCTTCAGGTGCTGGCGATAAGACGAGCAACGACATCCGGTCCTTCCATATAGTCGGCCTGACGAGTATCGACGACCATATTGTGCTGCTATCGTGGCTCATTGTCCTCTTGCGAACTCGCGAAGATGCGCAGGTCAACTTTGAGTGGGCTTATCGAAGGCCTGACATCTCGGAGCCACTGAGAAACGCGCTGTCTATGACCGATGTCATGCCAGGACTGCAAAGCAATGTCCGTGAAGTGGCTGGAGCCATTGCTGGTCATATCCCAGCAGTTGAAGCAGCCATCCCGCTGCTTCTAAGCACCAGTGGACTATCTCGACCATCTACTGAGGAAGTAAGTACACTCCATCCCCTTCTTAGATCCAACAGGTAGTTAGTTGTCTAACCGATATCCCTAAAGAACATTCTCCATCTCCAAACCAGCTTCTCCAACAACCACCTGCACATCCGCCCAGTCTACCACTCCAAGACCATGCTCCCCTTCACCATAACCCGCCATATCGAAACCCTCGCTAACACCATCCAAACCTGCATATCCAACCCTGACGCCTCGATCGAAGCCTGCCTCCACCCCACCACCCACGACATGGACGAAATCTGGCGCTGGAACCACACCGTCCCGCCCACCTACAACCTCTGCATGCACGACGTGATCTCCACCCGTGCCCACAACTCCCCCAACGCCGTCGGCATCTCCTCCTGGGACGGCGAGCTCACCTACCTGCAAATAGACGAGTACTCGACGTCGGTAGCGCATTCCCTTCTCAACCTGGGCGTGCAACTCCACGACGTCATCCCCGTGTGCTTCGAGAAATCCAAATGGACGATCGTGGCCGTGCTGGCGGTGATGAAGACGGGCGCCACCTTCGTGCTGATGGATCCGGCGCTTCCGGTGGCGCGCTTGCAGAACATGCGGGAGCAGGTCGGCGCAAAGGTGATGGTGACTTCGCGGGGGCAACATTGTCTGGCGACGGAGGTGTTGCCCGGGGGGAAGTATCTCGTTGTTGAGGCGGATACGTTCGCCAACGTGGCAGATCTGACACACCTGGCCAAGTTGCCGGTCGTCCCTCCGGAGGCGCTCATGTATATCATCTTTACGTCTGGAAGCACAGGCACGCCCAAGGGGGTCCAGATATCGCATGCGACTTACACGAGCAGTGCGTTCCCCCGCGCCGAAACAGTGGGGTATACCGAAACGTCACGCGTGGTGAGTAAATCCAGTCCCTATCCACAGTTCCCACGATACTCATATACTCCCCCGTACTGACTCACGCGTTCAGCTCGACTTCGCCTCCTACGCCTTCGACGTCAGCATCGACAGCATGCTCCTCACCCTCAGCCAAGGCGGCTGCCTCTGCATCCCCTCCGACTCAGACCGCCTCAACGACATCAATGGAGTCATCCGCACAATGGCCATCAACTACGCCGGCCTGACCCCCTCAGTCGCCCGCATCCTCGAGCCCGACGTGATCTCCTCCCTCAGCGCGCTCGGGCTCGGCGGCGAGGCCGTCTCGGCCCGCGACGTCGCGCTCTGGGGCCAAGACACGCGGATCGTCATCGGGTACGGGCCCTGCGAATGCACAATCGGGTGCACGGTCAACGGCGACGCCGCCATGGGCCGCGACTACATCTCGATTGGCGGCGGCAACGGCGCGGTGATGTGGATCGTCAACCCTAATGACCATGACGATCTGATGCCCGTCGGTGCCGTGGGTGAGTTGCTGGTCGAAGGCCCGATTGTCGGCCAGGGGTATCTGAACGATGCCGAGAAGACGGCGAAGGCGTTTATCAACGATCCGCCGTGGCTGGTGAAGGGCCATAAGACGTATCCGGGTCGGAGGGGGAGACTGTACAAGACGGGGGATCTGGGGAGATATGACCCTGATGGGTCGGGGGGGATTGTGTTTGTTGGGCGCAAGGACACGCAGGTGAAATTGCGCGGCCAGCGCGTGGAGCTAGGCGAGATTGAAGCCCAGGTGAAAGCGAGATTACCGGCTGGGGCGAATGTCATCGCGGAGATTATTGCGCCCACGGGCGCCGGGGGGCAGTCTACGCTTGTGGCCTTTGTGGCGACGCATTCCACCAAGGGCCATGAGGATACGGACGTGATGGCGATCCAGCTGTCTGCGGAGCTGCAGGCGACGATGGCGGAGGCGGATAAAGGCGTGAAGGAGGTTTTGCCACGCTATATGGTGCCGACCGCGTACATCCCGGTCAATTATATCCCCGTGTTGATCTCGGGCAAGACAGATCGCAGGCGTCTGCGGCAGTTTGGCGCCACGGTAGATCTGCGCAGCATCGACGAAGATCCAACGGGGTCTGCAGGCCGCGAGTTGAATGAGATCGAGGAGTGTTTGCGGCAGATCTGGGCCCAGACGCTGAAGCTTGACGCCGCAGCGATTCGGCTGAATGACAATTTCTTTGCGCTCGGGGGCAATTCCGTGACCGCGATGAGACTCGTCTCGGTCTGTAAAGCGCAGAGTCTGGATCTCAGTGTCGCCAGCATATTCGCCAATCCCTCGCTCTCGGCCATGGCCGACATGACCAAGGCCTGTCAGTTGCAAGAGCAGGCGTCGGTACCGACGTTCTCCATGATTTCGCAGGCGGTTGAGAGTGCTTGTCGTGAGGCAGCCCAGGCGTGTCAGCTCCCCCCAGCAGCAATCGAGGACATCTACCCTTGCACACCAACGCAGGAGTCGCTATTCACGTTCTCGCTGAAGTCTAAAGAGCTGTATGTCGCCCAAAGAGTTGCCCAGATCCCATCGCACATCCATCTCGACGCCTGGAAGGCGGCATGGGAAGAGGTCGTGGCCGCAATCCCCATGCTGCGCACTCGCGTGGTCCAACTGCAAGAGCCTGGCCTCCAACAAGTTGTGCTGAAGCAGAACATTGCGTGGACCAATGCCACCGACCTGGCCCAATATCTGCAAACCGATCGGAAAGAAAGAATGAATCTTGGAGAAAGCCTTGCTCGATACGCCATCATCACCGAGCCCAACAGCAACAACACACGCTACATGGTCTGGACCATCCACCACGTCCTCTACGACGGCTGGTCAGAGCCAATTATCCTCAAAAACGTCAGCGATATCTTGCAATCCCACTCCATCAAGCCAACCACCCAAATGAGAGACTTCGTCCGGTGGACCCGCAATACCGACGACCTTGCGATGCGGGAATTCTGGCAACGCGGACTAAAGGGGGCGGTTGGACCGCAGTTCCCCCGACTTCCTTCACGAGACTACCTCCCCACGCCGAACGGGATGGTCGAGCAATTCATCCCCGTGGCGACATCTGCCGGATGGCCATTCACGATGGCGACGTTGATCCGCGGCGCGTGGGCCCTTGTGGCCTCGCAATACACCGGGAACGACGATATCGTGTTCGGCGAGACGCTGGTGGGACGCGACATTGCGCTCCCAGGGGTGGAAGGCATCATCGGCCCGTTGATTGCGACGATACCAATTCGCATCCGTGTGCATCGGACGAGCTCGATTGAATCCTATCTGCAGACGGTGCAGCAGGCCGTGTCCGCCCGCGTGCCCTACCAGCATATGGGGATGCAGAACATCCGGAAGGTCAGCCCAGATGCGCAGCATGCGTGCGAAGCGCCCATGGGACTGGTCATTCAGCCCGAGCCGGAGTATGTGGGTAGCGAACTTGGCTTTGCAGTGGGAGATGTTGTCCACGAGGCGCTGCATTTTAACCCCTATCCTCTGATGCTGGGCTGTGGGATCCGAAAGGGCGGGTTCAGGGTCTGCGCGAGCTTCGATACCAGTCTCATCGGGGTGGAGCACATGGAGCGGGTTTTGTTGCAGCTTCAAACGGCGTGCTCGCAGCTCACGAAGGGGCTGGATAGGACATTGAATGAGATTTCCTGTTTGTCCGAGGCGGAGTTGGATCAGCTCTGGAAGTGGAACGAGGCTCCGCCGTTGTCGTGGGATGAGTCGTCACGGACACTGCGAGCAGATACACATGCCCAGCAGGGGTCGGTATATCCGCGTGCGGTCGTTCCCTGGGTATGCGATCCACGGAATCCGTCTCTTCTGTCGCCTATTGACTGTGTTGGCGAGCTTTGGCTGGAGGGATCTTTCCTTCCAGGCCAGGTCGTCAAGACCCCATCCTGGCTTGCGGCGGGAAGTTCGGCTTGTGCTGGCCGAGCAGGGAATGTACAGCCAACTGGTGATCTGGTCAAGTTACAACATGACGGCAGCCTGCTCTTTGTCAGTCGAAAGGAGAACGTTGTGGGGGTTCAAGGACATGCGGTTGACATCGCAGATATCGAGGCGCAATTGAACGGTCATCTTCCACAGAGCATTCGCGCCGCGGCAGCGGTATATCAACCCACGGCTGACAGTCAGGAGCTGATTGTGTTTGTGGAACACCAGTCTGCTGAGAAGGACGTTGTTGAACTGATATCAGCGAGCCATGACGTGCCCTGCAACAGCTCCGGGGTGACCATCTCTGCCACAATCAGCGTCAGCCTGGCCACGGAACTCAAAAGGCTCGACAAGTTCGTCCGCGACTCTCTCCCTTCGTACATGATCCCATATGCCTATGTCGTGCTGGACAAGTCGGTTCCTGAGCTGGAACAGGCCGATCACACTTCAGTGATCAACCAACTCGCTTCACGAATTCCAGTCGAGCTCGTGAACGAACTCCGCGATAGTCTCCAGAAGATATGGAGCAATACCTCAGCACAAACAACGCTGACGCCCGCGGAGAGTATCCTCCGTTCTTCCTGGGCCTCCATCCTTCGAATCCCCGAAGACAAGATCGAGGTCGACGACAACTTCTTCCGCCTCGGCGGGGACTCCGTGCTGGCTATGAACTTGGTGTCTCTTCTTCGTGAGCAGGGCCATCGGCTAACAGTGGCCGATATTTTCCAGCATATGCGCCTCGGAGATGCGGCGAAGGCGATGAAACTGGACAAGGTCAAGAAAGTGAAGGCTCAGCCTCGCCTGCCCTTCTCAACGCTCGGCTGTGCGGACGTAGACGCTTTCATATCTGAGGTTGTCCGGCCACAGCTCGCCGACCAGCATTGGACGATTCGAGATATCTTCCCAGTCACAGCCTCCCAAGCACTCGACATCCGGGCGACGGTCCAGACACCCCGGACGTCCATCCAATATACCATGATGTATTTCACCGGAGAAATCGATCGCACGAAACTGCTCGCCGCCTGCAGCGAGCTGATCAAGACCCACGAGATCCTGCGCACAGTCTTCATCGCCCACGGATCGACATTCCTCCAGGTGGTTCTCAACGAGCTACCCACCCCGGTGACCCTACATCAAACCGACGGCGACCTCGAGACCTACATCACCGACCTATGCACAGCCGACATCGAGCTCCCCATCCACATTGGGTCCTCCTTCCTGAAGCTCTTCTACGTCCAAGCGACTTCCGGCCAGCAATGCCTCATCCTCGGCCTCTCGCACGCGCTCTACGACGGCGTCTCCCTCCCCATGCTCATCCGCGACCTCGACGCCCTTTACACCGGCAGCAGCCCCATGCCCCAATCCGCCCCCTTCTCCTCCTACATGTCATATATCGCCGACCCCATCGTCCAATCCCCCGCAATCGCCTACTGGCGCACTCTCCTCCACGACTCCTCGCTCTCCGTCCTCCCCGGCACCACCGCCCAGCCCAACGACAAGGCCATCTTCCAGACAAAACAACTCTCCGTCGTGCAGCCGCCGCCGGAAATCACCACCGCCACCCTGCTGACCGCGGCCTGGGCGCTGCTTCTGTGCCGTCGTCTGCGTACCAACGACGTCACCTTCGGCAGCGTCACCTCTGGCCGCGCCATCGATCTCCCCGCTGTTGAGACAGTGCAGGGGCCGTGCTACCAGCTCACGCCTGTCAGAGTCCAGGTCCAATCGGCTTGGAAGGCGGGGGATCTTCTTGGATATGTGCAGGCGCAGGGTGCGCAGTCGGCTGCGTACGATTTCCTCGGGTTTGAGGCTATAGCTGAGCAGTGTACGGAGTGGGGGGGTGAGGAGAAGGGGGGTCGGTTGTTTGACTCCCTTGTGCATCATCAGGACTGGGAGGATGTGGATTCTTTGCCCTTTGCTGGTGGGACTTGTAACGTTGATATTAGCAATCCGCATGGGGATGCTGCGTGTCCGTTTAAGGCGGTATCGTTCTCGAAGGAGGGTTTGTTGCATGTTGGGGTTGTTGGGAGTGAGAGGGATGTGGTGTTGGTGGATTCTGTGTTGGAGGAGCTGGCTGCTACTGTGGAGGAGTTGGTTACTCGGCCTGAGAGTGTTTTGTTGGAGAGTTGGTAGTTGCTTAGGTACTGAGGGTGAAGTTTTTTTGTTTTTATTTTGTCCTTGCTTGTATGTAGGTAGTTTGATTTCATGCAATTATAATAACATATTCAAACCATGAGTACTCCCAGCTAAATTGAGAATGTTTATCTTGCCTCGATTCACTCCGACGACTTCTATTCTCTTCATCTCTGGGCTTGTTCGTTCATGGCTAGCTCAGGAAGCCACAGCGCCTGCTGGGCCACATTCCGCGTTATCTGAGACTCAATTCCACGCTGCGCCGTTCATATCACCTGGGAGTCTCCGGTAGAACGCTGTAAGATCTACGATATGCGTTCTTCAGTGGTCATGATCAAGATTAACAACCGAGATGAAAGGGGTGATGTAACATCGGGGCCAACCTGCGGCGCCGGTTCGTCTTGGCTGCACACTTGGGCCCAACGTGGTACGTCGATCCCTTATCACTGGCTGCAGATAGTATTGGCAGGGCAAAACAAGGCGATATGATATGGCAGGCATAATGAGCAGCTGAGAAAAAGACCCCATTAAAACCTCCCCCCAACCCGACGAGGATATTTCGTCCACCAACTTAAACCTCCGCATTCAATTCCATTCATCATGAAGGTCGCCTGGGTTGTCGCGACGCTCGTGGCACAATGCACCGCCGTGACCATCAGCGAAATCAACGGCAATCGTTATCTCTCCACCTACCAGGGCAAAAATGTGTCCGGGGTCGAGGGGCTGGTGACAGCCAAGGGCAGCGCTGGGTTCTACCTCCGGTCGACGAGCCCCGACCATCACCACAAGGCGTCCAAGTCAATCTATGTGTATGGCAAATCCGCGGTCGC
Organism: Aspergillus nanangensis; assembly: GCA_015844325.1. Taxonomy (NCBI): domain Eukaryota; kingdom Fungi; phylum Ascomycota; class Eurotiomycetes; order Eurotiales; family Aspergillaceae; genus Aspergillus; species Aspergillus nanangensis. Next base: position 490,462 of record VCAU01000001.1, on the reverse strand, counting down.
GCAGGTCTCCGTAGGCGACATTGTCACGCTGAGCGGCGAGGTCGCTGAGTACCGGTCGTCCTCGGCGTATGTGTATTTGACGGAGATCACGTCGCCGACAGGCATCGAAGTCGCATCCAGCGACAACAAGGTCACCCCGCTGGTGATCGGACATGGTCGTTTGATTCCTCCTACGAATCAATTCTCGTCTCTGGACGGTGGAAACGTGCTGGGCGTGCCCAACAACGCCAGCCAGATCTCCCATCGGAACCCCATCCTGGCGCCCTCGAAATACGGAATGGATTTCTGGGAGAGCCTCAGTGGGGAATTGGTCACCTTGCCTGGTCTGCACGCGCTCACCAAGCCGAACCAGTATGGCGATACCTGGGTGTTGGGTGACTGGCCTGCCACGGGGCAGAATCAGCGTGGTGGCCTGACCATGCGCTCTGGTGGTGTGTATATCCTCGCGACCAGAAACTGGAGAGAGATATCATGAGCTGACCTCGAAATGGCAGACTCTAACCCAGAAGCCATTATTATCGGCTCTCCCCTAGACGGAAGCAAGAACCCCACGGACACGAAAGTAGGCGATATCATTGCAGACATCACAGGGATTGTCACCCAGGCCTATGGCTATTACGCTTTACTCCCACTTTCTGCCCTGACGGTGACCGAGTCCAACACGACCGATGCATCGCCCACTCAGCTGGTGTCCGATGGCAGCTGCAGTGCGCTGTCTGTTGGAAGCTACAACGTCGAGAACCTGACTCCCAATTCGACGCATCTATCCAAGATCGCCGACCATATCGCGAACTACCTGAAGAGTCCTAATGTTGTATTCCTGCAGGAGATTCAGGACAACACCGGCGCGAGTGGCGACGGAGGTATGTCCATCCTCTTCTATGGAGTCATTCCCTACTAACGTATTCTTCCCAGTGGTCGCCTCCAACGTGACTCTCACCACTTTAACCCGCGCGATCAAGAACCAGGGCGGCCCCAGCTACAGCTTCATCGACATCCCCCCAATCGACGGCCAAGACGGCGGGGAACCCGGCGGCAACATTCGAGTCGCGTACCTGTACGATGCCTCCGTCGTGCAGCTGCGCAATGCCCACCCTGGCAACAGCACAGATGCAGCCACTGTGCTGCCCGGCGCCGAGCTGAACTACAACCCGGTGTTGCTCGATCCCACAAATACCGCCTGGGACAGCAGTCGCAAACCCCTGGCTGCCGCGTGGGAAACCCTCGACGGCCAGAACCGCTTTTTCACCGTCAACGTGCACTTTTCCAGCAAGGGTGGCGGGTCATCGATCCAGGGCGATGCCCGGCCCCCTGTCAATGGGGGCATTGGCCAGCGCGAGGCTCAGGCTCGCGTCGTCGCAGTAAGTTGTTCCATCCCTAGAACAGGTCTATACTGGTGATTCTGTGGATTCCTGATGATGGTACTAGGATTTCACCGCCGCTGTGCTTGCCGAGGACGAGGACGCCAAGGTCATCGTGTCGGGCGACTTTAACGAGTTTGCGTTTGTGAAGCCCTTGAAGGTGTTTGTTGCTGAGTCGGGGCTGCAAGATCTGGATGAGGTGGCGGGGATTGCAAAGACAGAGAGGTACACGTATATATACGATGCGAATTGCCAGCAGCTGGACCATATGTTCGTAAGTGAGGCGTTGGCGGCGGAGGCGCAGATGGAGCATGTTCATGTCAACACCTGGGTGTCTTATGATGATGCGGCGTCGGATCATGATCCCACGGTGGCGGTGTTTAATGTGTGTGCATGAGGTGTTGAGTGGTGTCCTGTTAGGGTTGTCGACAAGGGGGATGAACTTGTAACTATACAAACTGTGATGGAATAAGAAGAATATTCCTGAATGAGGATGGCTCCCCTGATGACGCATTATTGTGCGACATTTGATATGAACAGGCCTGCTGGCCCAATGGCAAGGCGCTTGACTACGAATCAAGAGATTGCAGGTTCGATCCCTGCGTAGGTCAATTCTTTTTTTGTCTTATTTTTTATTCCCCATCATCCCATTTTACTACCTCTGGAGATGGTATTTTTACTCTAATTATTTATCCCAGATAATGTAGACTTTACTTTTGCTGAGTTAAGTGATGAATATATACCTAATCAAGTGTTTTCAAATGTTGGTGGTTCCAGATGTAATTTCTATATATTTCCACCCCTCAATGTCTACAAACATTCTCAAGAAAGAATCATGCGAATTCCCTCGGCATTCCCCTCTGTTCCACCATCTCCAAATATCGCCTTGCAGTCCAGCCACGCATCTGCTTCCCCCAGACCATCATCGGAACCACAGTCCCATGCGCAATCAGCCCCATCGCCATCATCTGGAAATAGGCATTGCCATACCCCTCCGCCACCAACCACGGCTGCACGCCAAACACAAACCCCATCCCGATCAAGTTGCGACACACATTAATCAACACCAGCGACTCGGTGGCCACTGCGCGATACGAGTCCAGAACATATGTCTACCTCGATAGATTAGATCATGCAACTATTAGGGGAGAGAGAAAGAGGAGGTTGGGTCCAATTACCTCGCCGATGATCGACGACCCCGTGAACCCAAACGCCATCAACCCCATCCCGACCACCGGACATGTCCAGTGGACGCCGGCTTCGACGCCCTTGCCGTACATGACCAGCCCGCCGGAAGTCAGGATTGCCGTGGCGGCTAGGAGAATCAGTCGGGTCTCTGGCTCTCGGATGCCGTGGTTTCGTTTCGCCTGCTGAATCACAAACCAATCGCCCATGTTTCCGGCGAAGATAGTCCCAAGGAGGCTTCCGATTAGGGCTGAGGCGTTGGTGAGTCCGACTTGTTGGCCGGTCCAGTGGTAGGGGGGGCCGGTGAAGAATTCTACGGGGGGTTGGTTAGGAGGATGTGTGTCTGTGTGTGATGAAGGAAGCTCGCCTACGGGATTCAGTGGTAAAGATGGCTGCCCACCAGCAGGTGGAGATGCCGGTAAATAGTCCGGCCCACAGAATCGGTGGGAATTGGGCGAGTTGGAATGGGCGGAGAAATAAATCACTCCATGTCTCGTGCGGGTTTGTGCCCCAGGAATGGAGTGGGTGGGTTTCCCAGTAGCATTTCATTCGGATTGCGGGAGCCATGGATGTGCTTCTTGTTTCGGGGGGATCTCTTTCTGGAGTGATATTGAATGTTGCATCATACGTTCGTGGATATAACGTCTCTTCCAACCCGAAGAACAGCAAAATGGTCATGATCCCCTGGCGGTGCTGGGTCAACTAGGAAAGGAAGAGATTTACGAGAATTAACGAAGAGAAAAGAAAAGAAGCTACTTACAAACCCAATTGCAGTGAGCCAGAAACACCAGCGCCAGGACAAGTCCACGTACACATATCCCGCCACCAGAGGCTATACCACGTCAGCGACAGCGAGGCAAGACATGCAACAGACGCAGACATACAACGACAAAGGCTCCGGCACTGTACGAAAGCGCCCAATATCCGACTCGGGAGCCGGTTTCGTGCGCAAAGTAGGTATCCTGTAGCGATATCTGAGGCAGACCTTCTTTGGGACCACATCCCAGACCCTATCGTCATTCATCAGTTCGAAGAACCTGACACAGGGGACAGCACGTCAGTTTTCTATCTCACCCAAAGGACATTAAATGTCACCCAGACCCCCCAATTTGTCTGGACCGCCCCAATCACACTCCCGATCAGGGCCACAATGCATCCCAGGAGATACACGGGACGATGGCCCATCTTCATCGCCACCGGCTGCCAGAAAGCGGCTCCTACCCCAGAGAATAAGAAGAGGAGAGCACTCCTATCCACGCAAACTAATGAGCACAGCACCATGTAGCAACCTAGGTAGTCTTACTTGCCCGGTATTGAGGCCATCGTAAGTCGTGTGCAGATCAGGCGCAATCCCATCGTATGCGACACCATAGAAATTCACCCTTGATGTATATCAGCACCGGTGGCTAGCTAGATGGAGGGGCTATCAATTTGGAATTGACGCACAGCCCATTCACGACGAAGGTGTAAGTACAGAGTATGGCAAGATGGAGCCGTTTACGAGCAGGGGACCAGTTCTAACCATGTCAGTCGCAGTTTTCTGCTGGCATGTAGAGATGGGGTCGGGTTTACTAATGGATCATTTGGGTCCTGGCTCGGGGGAGGTATGAGAACGATCTCGGTGTGCTTCCCAGAACCATGTCGGATTGATTGTTGGTGGTTATCTGGCAGACACTGAATGAGAGGCGATGTGATGGGGGGCGGACGCAAGGGAGACGGGGGACACCAACCGTCAACGAGCAACACTGTGCCGGGGATGAAGGCCGGATCGGATGCGGTCGAGGAGTACATGGTGGTGTGGGGAGTTGTAGAATTACACCTAGTGGATGTGATGAGAAAAAAGAGGAATTGGGGAGGGGGTTCAATAGGAGCAATATGAAGAAGTTTGCATTGGAAGGGATGGATGCGGTGTAACAGTCCTGCAAAGTTTATGGGAAAACTAGGCAGGGAAAGATTTATTAGTCTTATTATTATTATTATTATTATTAATATGCATGGGCATAAAAATAAGACTTTCCCTGTGTAATTATCAATATTCAATTGTCAGTCCAAGTTGACTGAGAGGATGGAACCAAATGAGGCGTTTTCATGTGATGTGAGCCTAACCCTAAGACCACGAGAGAAAAGTAAAGCTTCTCCACCACCCAGCCAAAACTCACTTGACTTCCTCCATCAACCCCGAGAAGTGATCGAACGAAAGGATATCCCCCACAATGGATCGCGCAAAAGACTTCATCAGCCACCAATTCGACTACCTGATCGTAGGAGGCGGCACGGCAGGACTCGCCATCGCCGCTCGACTCAGCGAAAGACCCGATCTCACCATTGGCGTGATCGAAGCCGGGCCCGCTGCTTTTGACGAGCCGTCGATCAATATTCCCGGACGCTACGGCGAGACGCTGGGCACTCGTTACGACTGGCAATTCGAAACGACCGACCAACCAGGCCTGGCCGGCCGGAAGTTACCCTGCCCCAGAGGCAAGGTGCTGGGCGGGACGAGTGCGCTAAACTTCATGGCCTGGAACCGGGGGAATCGAGAGGACTACGACGCATGGAGGGAATTGGGCAATGTAGGCTGGGGATGGGAGGATGTGCTGTATGTGTGCCATACATACCATGCCTGTTAATGTTTTTTTTTTTTTTTTTTTTTGGTTGACCAGTCTGGTCTCGGTTTGCTGCCAGGCCGTCCTTCCAGAAAAGCGAAACGTTCCACCCGCCGGATGACGCGCATCAGCAGCGATATCACTCGCGCTACTTGGCTGATGTGCACGGCTTGGATGGTCCGCTCCATACCACCCATATTCGGGAGTATGGCCCGTCGCATGGGTTCTGGCATGCGACCCTGGGCAACCTAGGGGTCGATACTAGCCCGGACAGCTTGCGGGGGTCAAATATTGGGGCGTGGAATATGGTCTGCACGCTGGATCCGACCACCCAGACTCGTAGCTACTCGGCCAGTGCCTATTATTTGCCTGTGGCGGACCGGCCGAATCTGGTGGTTCTCTGTGAGGCGCAAGTTCTGGAGGTTGTGATTGAGCGAGACGAGCATGGGCTGCTCGCTGCGACTGGCGTTTGTGTGGCTGTTGACCAAGACATACTGACAGTCCCCGTTTCTAAGGAAGTGATTGTATGTGCCGGCACAATCCAATCGCCCCAGCTGCTCGAGCTGTCTGGCATCGGCGCGAAAGCTGTGCTCGAGCCGGCCGGCATCCTAATCAAGGTCGATAACCCTAACGTGGGCGAGAACCTGCAGGACCATCTGAGTAGGGCTGTTTCCCCCAGCCACTGTGAGAGAAATATCAAAAAAAAAAAACTGACTGCATCGCAGTGACAGCTACCATCTTCGAGGTCGATCCCTCCCTGACAACCCCCGATGATATCAAAGCCAACCCTGGTCTCCGCGAAGCCGCGGATAGACAGCACCAGTCCTCGCAGACAGGCCCATGGACCGTTCTCCCCTGCTCCATCGCATACTGCCCTCTGGCCACATTCCTCACCGCAGCCGAAATAGCAGACCTGCACACACAAGCCCAGCAGATTTCCACGCAGACCGGAAAACCCCGCGACCGGATTCTCGCTCGCCAGTTTGCGCCAGGCTCCCGATTGGGCCAGGTGGAGTATCTCTTCGACCTCGGCAACTGGAGCCCATATTATTGTGGCGACGAACCGGGGAAGACGGGGAAGAAGAAGTACGGCACAATGCTGCAGATGCTCCAGTATCCGTTCTCCAGGGGATCGATCCATCTGCCACCCCGGGGGGATGGAAATGGCCATCATAGTAGTAGTACTAGTACTGATACTACGACCCCCGTCATTAATCCCAAGTTTTTTCTCGGCCCGGGGGAAATTGACTTTACGGTTATGAAGAAGGCGCAGGAATTCACCGACCGCATCTGCTCCACTCAGCCTCTGGCTAGTATCGTTCGATTGCGCGTCTGGCCGCCGCCCCCTGCGGTGGAGGAGGGCCGGGAAAACTACACGGATCGGGATCCGTATGAGGAGTTTGTGCGGCAATGTACTGTGACGGATTGGCATCGTGCGTATACTTTGTGTTCCCTGTCTATGAGATGGGGGAACCATCTAACTGATTGACTGGCTAAGTGACTGACTGACTGTCTCTCTAGCCGTGGGAACTTGCGCTATGGGAGGGCTGGAGGGCATGGATGCCGGGGTGGTCGATGAGCGGCTCCGAGTATATGGAGTGCGAGGGCTGCGGGTTGCCGACGCCAGTATCATGCCGCTGCAGGTGAGTGCGCATCCGCAGGCTACGGTCTATATGATTGCGGAAAAGGCTGCGTCGATGATCCTGGAGGATGCGGGATATACACTCGGTAACTACAAGTAGATCCCTGGCATACAGGGAGAACGCATGATACAAGTTGCTTCTCATGATGGGACTGCATTTGATAAAGCCGATTCAGTTGCCATTCAGGAGCTACCTAACCTAATCAAACTACCATAACTCGGACTAGAAGTCCTTGCCAGACGGCTATATGGCCACATATCACCGGCATACCAACTCCCTCTCCCTTCTTCATGGATCCCATGCCAAAATGCAATAAATGCATCGATCTATCTAAATATCATATCGAAATGTCCAAATCTATCCTCCGTCTATTTCTCTAATAAATCTCAACACAATTCCAACTCAAGCCTCTCTCTTCTCATCCTCCGAATCCTCGACATGCTCCATCTTCTGCTTGCCGACCTCCTCATCTGATGTATCTTCGCACTCCGGGAACTTGGCCATGCGATTGGCGGCGCTGACAGTCTCGAAAACACCCATATCCCGCGCGAACAGATGCTCTAGCTTTTCCAGACGCTGGCCCATCGTCTCGGGGTAGAAGAAGAACACAGTGATGGGGAAGCAGACTGCGATACATGCGTAGACGATGTAGTACTTGTACCCAATGGTTCCCAGCGCAATCGGGGTGATCATCTGGACCACGAAGTTCCTGTTTCTGGTCAGTATGGAGTAATATAAGAAGCCGAGGATAACTAGTAGGGAAAAGTGACATACCACATCCAGTGATTCGCCGTGGCAATGGAGGTCATGGCCACGCGCAGACGTGTGGGTGCGACTTCAGTGCAGTACAGGAACGAGGTTCCCAAGAATCCAATGGGGAAGAAGAAGTTGTACAGGAACATAAGAAGGACGCTGAAGATGGCGGCCGGCTGGTTGGTGTTTGGGAAGCTGTTCGTGATGGCCAGTCCGGTCATGCAGCACGTCAACCCAACACCAGTGAACATGAACAGCTTTCGCCGGCCAAACCGGTCAATCGTAAAGAATGCCACGAATGAAGCCATACACTTCCAGGTCAACGCACAAGCACCCAGAATACGGGATAATTCCGCACTCATTCCGAGGTTGTTTTGAATAATCTGGGAGATATACGTGCTAATTACGTTCGCACCGCACATGTGAATCCAGAATTGAAGGCCGATACAGAGCATGAAGCGATAGAAGAGCTTGCCGTCGCCCATGGTGAAGATATCGCGCATAGTTGCGGCGGTGCGGGCGGATTCCTCGAGCGAGTGTTCGATGGAGGCAACTTCGTGTTGGATAATCACGTCATCCGCCCCATCACCTCGAGTTCTGGACAAGGCGGCGGCAGCTTCTTCGCGACGGCCAACACGGACTAGCCATCGAGGAGACTCAGGGAAGAGGAAGACAGATGCGAGGAGGATGAGCGAAAAGAAGGCGGGGAGCGCCAGCGGAAACCGCCACGAGACGGAGGACTCCTGGATATGCGAAAACCCATAGCTGACCCACGAGGACAGCGCGTAACCGCTAGTAATGAAGATACCATCGACGACGACGTGTTGGCCGCGGTTGACGGCGGGCGAGCATTCCGACTGCCAGACGGGGACGATCGTGCTCAGAATACCCACGCCAAGGCCGATGATAATGCGCCCCACGGTCAGCTGGGCCAGAGTGAAGGACGAGCAGGAGATGATCTCGCCCACGAGGGTGAGGAGAGCGCCGATGAAGATGCTTTTGCGACGGCCTAGCCAGTCGCCCAGTCCGGAGCACGAGAAGGCGCCTGCCAGGGCTCCCAGGGTGAACGACGCAACATACGTGCCCTGGACGAGGGCGTTTTGGGATGTAGCCCCAGCGGTTTTGTCGCTGGTGTCGATTTCTGGGAAAGTTTTGATCCAGTCGCTAAAGCTCAGTAAACCACCGACGCCGACTTGGTTGTAGCCAAATAGCATGAAACTGGGGAAGACCACCAGCATGGTCTGCGCCAGGCGCATGCTTCGTCCTTCGAGCAACTTCATGGCGAATGGGAGGGGACTGTGGCGGAAAACAAGAAAAGACCAAGAGCGCCAACCTTTTGCTCATCCGGCTTGTCGTCCTTGGCCCTTTATATAAGTTTTTTTTTCCTTCTCAGTTTTCCCCCTGGGCAAGTCGGGGGGGTCTTTCCCTCCCCCCCACTCAGTGGTCTGATGATTGGAACAATCATAATCAAAATAATAATACCCCGCGGGCGCCCCAAGGTGCGCGCAATCTCTGATCCATAAATTTGTGGAGATGTGCTGCGCAGAAAATGCTGGTTGTGAGGTCTGGGGATAGGGTCCACAATGCCCAGATTTCATACAACCGAGAAGTACCCGCTTCACAGACATAACCAAATCGATTAGGTACCAGATAGACAAATAAATAGATATAGATAGATATGCATACATACGCCGCCACCCTCTTTCCCCAATTCTAAAACCAAATCTAAGACGCAGGCTCCCCCAGAAGCACCCGATAAACCCGTTTATGTTGTTCCAGCAGCACCAGCGTGGCAATCGTCTGCGGGCCCAGACGCACAAAGCTCGGCGTCCACCCGCGGAACAACCACTTCGGCCCCTCTGTCCTCGTCAACTCCTTGATGACACCAAAGGTCGATCCCTGTCCCGACGCGCCCATCAGGTGCGTCTTGATGACGTCCATCGGGCTGCACAGCGTCGTGGCCACCAAGCTTGCCAGCAGCGACGCCGACACATGCAGCGCGGGATGTTCGCCGGAGGAGTTCGTCACCCGCATCAACAGGCCCTTGAAGATATCGTACGACGCCAACTGCGAGCTGGTCATCATTCCGCAGCGCACACAGTTGGGCCAGAGCCCCTGCGTGAAGGCGCCCCAGCCCTCCACGCGCTTCATCTGCACCCATGCGTCAAACACGTGCCGATAGTTGCGCCGGGCCGCTGCTGGCAGGGACCGGTCGTTCTGCATGCGGATGTTGGCGATGTCGGATGGCGTGCCGAAGATGGCGCCTATGAACCCGGTTGTTAGGGCTGTGAGGGCGAGGAGAGGCGGCGACATGGGGATGTCGTTGGCCCGGGCCTGTTCTTTGATGGTCTCATACAGGCCAATCCGAACCGATCCGTAGGTTACTATTTGGGGTTTATCCGGATTGCATTAGCTGGCTCTGCCGATGCCGAGAAACCATGAGTAGTAAGTAGTACGTACGTTGTCTGGTTAGCCCGGCGGATAACTAGTTCATGTTTGAGTGTCAGTCAACCTCGGGGAGGAAAAGAGAGAACCTCTCTTCGGCCTACTTACTCCGCTGTATAACCCCTTCAGCCCTTCGGCTTGCACAATGCGAATCGCCGTCTTGGCTGTTCCCAGTCGCACGCCTCCCTCCATCTGCATCCGCACCTTGACTAGTAAGGGAAGGGGGGGTGGTCAGTCTAGACTTCTTTTTAAAGCACAGGAATGGGCCTATTCTATCTGCTCACTCAAATCCAATGGATGTGACACCACCACCGCCATACATGACGCAGACCCGCCGAACCATTTGGGATAATCGATCCGGCGAGGAACCGGTGATAAGGTCGGCGTGGGGATCACAACGTGCTTCACTTCGGCCATGATGTCGTCGAAATAATATAAATACCTATCTTGAGGCAAAAATTAAAGGGGGGGGGTGGTTGTCTCGTTATTATTATAATATGGGATTCTGGCCCTCTTCCCCTCTTGCGGGCAGTATATCAATGCCATATAGCCGTCTCGGTAAGGCCGCAAGAAGCCGCCATCAACCATATTAAAAACCCCCACACTCCGCACTCCGTCCAATGGGTCGGAGAATGTGGGCCAGGGGGGGTTTTTTTTCCCTGCTGACCTCGTTTGGCAAGGAATTTTCGGTCTGGGGATTGGTCTGGTTTGATTGGGGTAGATATTTCTGTCTCTCCATATCGGTGTAAGAAAGGAGCAAAAAAGGTAGTCCCAATGCTGATTGCCCCTCGCCAGGTGGATAATTATAGGGTTGGCATTAATAATGAATATATTACCTTGTTCGTTTGGTTTAGTAGTGATTTGTTTTGCATATCTTATTGAGGCTGTTCCTGTTGAGCTAGGTGTGAAAAATATGATCGCCCCATAAAAGGCTCGCGTTACCTCCCCTTTGTGCCGAGGGGACATTGGAGCACTGTACTACTACTTGTATAAACAGCAGACCTGATAAACAATCTCGTTTGATAAGGCGTTTGCAATGATCCCCGCCTCCTCTAATATTAGTTAGGCCTTCATCCTTGCCTAGACAGTTCATTTCTTTTTCTCTTCTATAAAGATGTCAATTTTCTGCCCTTTCCAGTTCCTAGAGAACTATCAGACTGAATGAGAAAAAGGGGACGATTCTATCTGGATCCAAATTCCCCCTTCGACATGCATCCACGTCATCTGCAACTAATTAATCCACCGAATATCAGCCTGGTCATGACGTGCGGCTTGGGTGTATATTTGTTGTTGCCCAGCTAGTGATAAAGTCATGAACTCGACTCGTCGCAGGTCAGCCGGACTGGTCCCAAAGTGCTAGAAGAATTAGCAGCTTCCGGAGGGTAACTGGTAGGTACCTAGGTATGGGAGTACATTGGCTGCTGTCTCAAGAGGTCAGTCGATGTATTGATCGAATTGGGTGCAAACGTCAATCTGGTCTTGGAGAAACAGCCGTTTTCGAGTGATTTACATACTACATCCGGGGAAATCGTCTCAAGGATATAGAGCAGGCGAGTAAACAGCAAGAATCATAACAGTAATCATCGAAATCAAAGTCAGTTCGCTAAGTCTAAAGAAATGTTCAGCCAGCATGCATACCATATCTGGTGGCAATCTAGTTACAGGGCGAATAATAATATACATTTCCCCTTTTTCCCCTCCCCCTTTCACTCACTACCTACCCCACGATCAATACTCCTGTTGATTGTTCCAGTAAAGCGTGTTATGTTGGACCTCTCCAGTAGGTTCCAGATCCCATCTCATCATGATCTTGATCCACTGCAGCAGATGGCTGGCGAGCTTGACGTGGCCAATATCCGTGGGGTGATTCTTCGGGCTGATATCGTTGTACTGGAGGACGCCCTTAGTGTCGAAGTAGCGCACGTAGTGATGTTCCTTGAAGTGATCGTGCACCCGTTTGGTTTCCGACTCATAGAGCACGCTGGGCACGTACTTGGTTCCTTCCAGGGTCCACTGACCCCATTGGGACTATAGTTTAGGGAGGGTTGGTTAGCTACCTAGAAGAAAAGGGCGAAAGACGGGGGTGAGTGGCGAAACATACCAGCAGGACGACAGTCGTTTGAGGCCAAATGTGGACGATATCGTCCACCAGCCGAAGGTAATCGTGGTAATAATCAGCGCCGGAGACCTCGTTCGGTTTGCGGTGGTCGTTTCCACCCATTTGAATGATGACGAGATCGGCCGGTTGATCGCCCTTGACGTCGAACATCTCGGGCTCGTCACCGTACATGCCCCGGGCCCGAGAACCCGGGTCGGATGCGCGATGCCACCACCAGGGCTATATACAGAAAAGATGATATTTGTCAGTGGTTGTTGATAAAACCCTCCCGAGTTCAAGCGGTAGATGTTCATACCATTCCATGTACACCGCCACCGTAGCATTTCAGATCGGCCAAACAGACACCGGGGTAGGCCTATCAACTGTGAGTATATAGAAACTACCGCAGCAATAATGGATGAGAAAACTGACCGTGATGGTGTATTCCACATTTCCGAGGCCCTGTGCGAGGAGGAATGCCCATCCGGACAGCGATTCATACGAGGCGAATTGACCGGTGGTGAGCCTGCAGAGTGGTAGAGATATGGGATTAGAGACAAGAAACCAATCACTCCATCAACGGAACCCTTTCTCGGCCAGAACTTACGACCCCCCGATAATCTCCACCCTCTTATCGAAAGTCGGCGGTTTCGTCAGGGCGGCATCCTGGGCGACGGATACGCTGGCAATCTGAGCTGTGTGCGATGTTAACTGGCGAACCAGGCTGAATTCGACCGGGTGGTACTTATCCACGACCCCAGTTGGAGACTGCGCGCAAGATGTAAGAGTCAGTATCGCGATTCCCACTCGTATTCAATGATCCAACACATACCCCGAAGTTCAAAGATCTTCTCGTTGCCCGCATCGATATCCTTTAGGGTTTCCGAGCTGACAAACTGGTAGGTGTAATCGGCGGTGACATTGGAGTATTGCCATTCGAGGGATCCGATGCTATGAAACAAGTTGTAGTTGTAGTTGTAAATGTAGATGTAGATGGATATTGGAGGGAAAGTTACCGATAAGCCACGAGAACGCCCTCGGAGGTGTCCGCGCCGAAGCTCACTGCCAGCTGATTTTGTCAGTCAGTAAACGAATGAAATCAAATCGAATGAATTATTTAAAATATTACCTGCTCGCCAGAGAACTGGAGTTTAATCCCCGCAGCCCTAACCAAATTAGTTTCCGAAATCAATCTTGATGGAGAGAGAAGAAGAAAGAGAAAAAGAAAAAAGAAAAAGACGGGGAAAGACGAACGTCCACCCTAGAAAAAATGCGTTAGTTTTTCAAACCACCACTTCAGGGATCTTTGCCGATCGACATACAGGAAATATGCTTGCTATCCCAGCGACCTTTGTATGCGATCTCGTCGGCGCCAGCGTCGTACGTCCTCCAGGAATCGTCGAGGGAAATGTTGGCAGCCTGTCCGGGGTACGGATTATCCACGACCTGTTCATTTAGCAGGACGGTGGCGGAGGCGGACAGCGCCCACGACAGGACGGTGACCGCGAGAGATCCGATGCGCATGATGAATAATTTGGTGGGGAGAGAGGTTGAATTCACCGCATGGAGAAGAGGAGTGAATCTTGAATCGTGGGGGAGGATGATGATAATAATTTCAGATCAGGAGCGACTCCGACACAAACCCCCCGGCTAAAATTAGGAGGAGGAGCCCGTGGTTCCTGGGGATCAGGCACTGCAACGTTGGTGCTATTATTATTTTCTCGAAAAGAGGCGTCAAGCCGGCTTTCAATGACGCGATCATTAAACTAGGGCTTCTTTGGGCCATGGAACGCTGGTTCGGGTCCATCCGACCCTCGATGATACGTTGATCAGGGTCTTGGAAGTCCCAAGTCCCCGCTGATAAGGCGGATTTTTTTTTTTTTCGTATTTTTAAATTGCATTTTGATTTGGGGTTTAGAAAAAGGGGGAAATTGGACTAGGCAATCATCATTCAAAAGGAAGAATCATCCTTCTCATCATGTGGCATGAGAATGTCTTTGATTCGAGTGGTCTTCGGGCATCAGACCTATCACGCTGCAGTTTCTGCTGGTGGGGGGGTCTTGGCGGACACTCTGACTAATCTCGAACCATTCATTGAAGAAGGATTAAATTAATTAATAATAATAATAATAATAGGGGCTTTAGGGTTTCATTCATTCCTCGGGTGCCTGGACATTCCACAATTCTTCAGGGGCATTATTAAATTCTGGGGATTAATTCATCGTTCGAGATATGTGTGATTGATTACATGGATCTGTCTACTCTTGTTATCTCGATCTTCTTCCTTGTGTCAGGTCAGGGATTACAATTCCAGTCAACCAACATCAATCCTTGCAGAAATCCACTGCTGGATGAATCATCCAAGCGACGTTGTGTCTCATTTCCACATTGACTCCACTCGGATGATTACTAGTTTTATTACGAGGGAGAGGAACTCCCCCGGATGTGGTTAGATAAACTATTCCTACCCACGTTTTGTTGGCATTTCTTTCTTGGCTTCTTCCCGCTGTTCTCTTGTTCTGATACTCAGGGCTTCGATTCTCAATGTTTTTAAATATCTCATTGGTTCAGATTTATCCCTTTCTCAGCCCTAGGAACTATATATTTATATATAGGTATATCGACCCACTGGTAGAAAATAAGAAAATAAAAAATCGCGATGAATCTCCTTTTTGCCGTATATCATCCATCCATGGAATAATAACTACGTATTCCCCCTACATCTTCCACCTCTCACCCCCCTCGGTCGTCCTCCTAGTCTCACTTTCCAATCGTTCCTCTCGCCATCGTGGCCCAAACCGAATAACCACCCACAACAACGGCGCCGTCGCCAACATCACCAGCGCAACAAAGGTAAAGCACCAGCCTCTCCCCATCGCCTCCAACATCGGATCAATCAACGCCGTCGCCCCCGCCCCCAGCAGACACCGTACAAAATTATTCGACGCCGTCGCCGCCGACGCATTACTCGGATACAAATCCACCAGCAACGTGCTAACCGTGTTGAACGCCCCCGTCAGACTCAGCCCCATGACGAACAAGATACTGGTCGGCGCCGCCAAATGCACTCCGTAATCCAGCACCCACCCGAACGCAATCACCGTGCAACCCCCCACTGCCAGCAGCGGGAATGTCAACTGCAGGCGCGCCTTTTCGATCGGAAACCCCTTCAGGTCGCGCCGACGGGCGCCGTGCAGCGGGAACCCCAGCCGTTTCGCCAGCCGCCGGTAGTTGTAATCGAGAGTTTTGCCCGTGGCGATGGACGCGATGGTGGCGCCGAAGCCGAACGGGATGTAGCAGAGGCCGATCTGGAGGTCGTTGAGCCCGTAGAGTTCCTGGTAGATGGCGGGGATGGAGGCGCTGACGTCGTAGAACCCGGCGAAGAGGACGGCGTTGGCGAAGAGGATGATGCTGGTGTCTTTCTGGAACACGATGGATAGGGTGCGGAGAGGGTTGGGGAACCCGAGTTTGAGTTTCTGCGGTGCTGGAGTACTACTCGTCGTCGTCTTACTGCGGTTGTGGTGGAGGTGGTAGTAGTTGATCCAGGAGATATTCCACAGCGGAGGCGGGATGGACCCGTCGCCCACCACCCTCCGCGCCGTCTCCGGGAAGAACAGCACAAACTGGACGGTGAAGGCCCCGGCGAAGATGGTCAGGAACCAGAAGATGGCTCGCCAGCCGAGATACTGGGCCAGCAGGCCGCCGATGATGGGGCCGACGGAGGGGCCCAGCAGCGAGCCTGCCGTGACAAAGCCCATGTATGAGCCTCGTTCGGCGGCAACGGCGATATCTGCGACGACCCCGGACGACAGGGCGATGGTGGTGCTGATGCCGGCGCTTTGGACACATCGCAGCACGAACAGCGCGGCGTAGTTGTCCTGCACGGCTAGGCCGATGTTGGCCGCAATGTACACCAGGAAACATATCAGATAAGCGGGTCGTCGGCCTGCCTTGTCTGCGAAATCTCCCACAAACATGGGGGATAAGCCTTGGAAGATCTTTTTTTTTTTTTTTGGTACTGGTTAGCAACCCAGGGAAGAGACGGTGGGGGGGGGTGGATGTTGTGTTATTATTATTGTTTTTGTTTGTTTACCATGTAACTTGTCAGAGTAAGATTGATCAGGCTGCTCGACACATGCAGGTCATGCGCCAGCGTATTCAAGGCCGGATAGTAGATCTGGGAGGACACGGGCGAGAAGAAGCCGGCCCATGATGCGCAGAAGACAATATATCGTTTCTGGGATCTGGTGAAAGCGGAATATGCGCCTTCACTGTGGGCGGTTGGGCTGCGTTCTAACACGGCAGAGTCTGGGGATTTCTCTGTAGATTTCTCTCCATTGCTGCTGCCGTGCACAGACGGTAGTACTTCGAGCACAAGATCCGCATCATGGGTGGCAGTGGAGGTCATGTTTTCCACTGCTGGGAAGCCATGAGAGGGAGCGATGGCTCCACGAGGAGGGCCCAACACACGCACGTCAGGTTTTATGGCGTTGGCGCTGGGCCTTCTGGGGATAACCGAGTGTTGGCCAATGACAGGGGCTGGCATTGAAGAATAACCGAACGAAAAAAAAAAAACTGGGATTAACAGTGGGGAAGCTCCCGTTGAAGCTTAACTCCGGCTATCTCGGCACAATATTTGGAGTATGGTCCATATAAAGTCATATAGAGGTATATCCCCAGCACTCGGATAACATATATTGACTCATAAAAGACTGCATATTGCCCATGAAGAATAAAAGAAGTAGAGAAAACAGAAGAAAAAAAAACTCCCTTCAATTCTCACAACAATTGCCACATCAAAAACATGACACAATATCTTCAACTTCAACTCACAATCCCAAACCACCGCAACACAACATCTTCATTTGTCGGCACAACATGTCCCACCCCCTCGGCAGAGTACGCCTCAAACTGCCCCCCATCCCCATAAACAAACCGCGTATACCCAGCCTCAGGACTATCCACCACCTGCCCCGTCTCCCCCACCCCAAACACCGTCTCCCACTGCTTAATCTCCTCCCCCAAGTTACTATACGCGATAATCGAATCCGCCGTCCCATGCCACACCTGCAACCGGGGATACGACCCATTATACCCGGGCCACGCCTCTCTCACCCCCGCGGCCCATTCCTCGCCCGATTTCGTGACTTCGCCCTCCGCGCACGCCTGATCCGCGGTAAACGGGCTCGACCCCGGAGACCCGCGCAGGCACCCGTACGGGAGGCCGGAGAACGCGGATCCGGCGGCGAAAACGTCCGGGTAGGCGGCCAGGAGCGTCTGGGTCATCATGGCGCCGGAGGAGGAGCCGGTGACGAAGACGCGGCGGGGGTCGGCGTTGTACTTGGAGATCGTGTGTTTGACCATGTTGACGATCGAGAGGGAGTCGCTGCCGCCGTTGTGGGTGAGGCTGGCGGCGGTGTTGACGTCCCAGCAGTTGAAGTCTTGGGTGGAGCCTGGGAAGATGGCAATGAAGCCGTGGCTGTCGGCGGGGGTGTGGAAGTCGACGGAGTTGTAGTAGCCTCGGGCGGTGCCGAGGCAGCCGTGGAGCTGGAAGGGGGAAGTAGGTTAGTTTGGATTGAAGGTTCTTATGGGGTTGGTTTTAGGGTTGGATGGGGGGGGGAGGAGGAAGTTACTGCGACTATGATAGGTGGGTTGGGAGCTAGATTGTCCGGCACGTAGATGTACATCTGGATGGAGCCGGGGTTGGCGCCGAAGTTGAGTACCCGGTTCAGGGATGCTGCATGGCTGTGTTTGGCTGCGAGGCTGAGTAGGCTGATGAGGGAGAGGATCTTCATCTTGTGTGTGTGTGTGGGTGTGTAAGTGGGATTGATGGATGTATGGCAGAGCTCCACAATTCGTGCAGTCCAGATTGGATCCGATGATAATAAATACCCCCAGGACAATGGCTTGAACTGCCGTGTTTTGGAACCGACATGAACATAGTTATGACATAGTTATGAGGGGAATTGAAGTATCAATCCCAAGTGAACACGGAGCAACCCTCGATGCAAGGTTGTCTGGATGGATGACAACTCCCGGGCACCGAGGATTGCCCTGCGATCGGTCTAGGGTTGTTGTTTGCATTGACCTCGGTGGGCAGCAGTCTGGGGATGAAACAGAGACAGGCTTTCTTGACGAAAGGTGGGACACTTCTCTAATATCTGTTTCATCAGACTCCCGAGGCTGGTTGAAGTGCCGAACGGCATTTCCAAGCCCTAAACCATTCCACCTGATGGGATGAATCAGAAACAAGACCTACTTTCGAACGAACTGCCTTCTCCGCCTTGGATAATGTTTAATCGTGCGATATGCAATATGCGATATGTGACCGACTTATTTGAGGCTAAACTTGACCCCTACTATGGCAACACAACTAACTATATACATATCGCCGGACGAACAGCAACAGCACATAATGCTGGGATGGATATCCCCCCAATGATATCCCCCCTATCTTTATCCAGAGCAGTAACCAGCCTTCGTGGGCTCACAACCACCTGCACACCCATTGTAGAACTGACACGGGTGATCCGCATCAGTGCAGACATTCTTCAGGGTGGCCGTGTCGCCATAGTTGAGGTTGATGCCCACAACCTCACCACCATCGCGGGCCGTGACTCCCTCGACATAGACGTTGCGTTTGCATTGTGAGCTGCAGTTCCCACAAGAGCGATAGACCTTGCCGTAGTCCTCGGCGTAGAAGTTGATAATCTAGAAGGAGAGAAGGAATCAGCAAAAATGATCTACAGGGGAGACAATACACATCACCCACATTGACGGTCCCACAGCCGTTGTGCTGCACGATCTTATCAGACGCATGGTAGGCTCCACCGCCGACGATCCAGGTTTCCTCTCCAGCCTTGTCGTTTTTCTGGGGGGGAAAGATATGGTTAGCGTTGTTGTGAGAAATAATGATCGACAGAGATAGTAGTAGTAGTAGTAGGAGGAGGAGGAGGAGTAGGGGGCATATAAACTTACGATGGAGATGGCGTCTTCGCACACATCCTCGAACCAGACAAACTCCAAATGACACGGCCCATCGCAGTGCACCCCCTCCGCCTGGTCCTTACCAATAATGACATTCCTCAGAGTCGCCCCCGAGTGAAGGTAGAACACCGCATCCTTCCAATCCCCTTCAGTCTGACCACCACACGCCCCCGAGCCACGATCATATTTCGCCCACCCGGCATCGAACACCTGCCCGGCCGCGATCTCAATGACTGCGCTATTGGAATGATGAGCAGTGGGGGTGGGGACACCTCCCTCATACGCCTCACACGCCAGCGCCGTCCCAGCAGGGAGGAGAAGGGCCGACAACAGAGTTAAGCTAGACCGCATGGTTCCTGAAACAAAGACTGCTGATCCGGGAGAGCAAGAACAAGTAAAAGATAGACAGTGGAAGCTGACGAATTCATGTCGATCAACGGGGGGACAGAAACCATGTGGGTTTTTATATAAACACCCGCATATGCAGAAAAACCGAAGCAATTATCCAGCCATCATTGGTGGACGGAATAGTAGTCCTGTTCCAATTTCGTTTGTGTTTGAGTTTCATCACAAGACATCGTGAACAATGTTTCCCCATTCTCCCTCCAATCACGTTCGCCAAGCGTGTCTTGGCTGTGTGGCTTCGTGCCAAATAAATTCTGCAGATGCCCCGGAGCCAAGAAATGGCGTTTCCCCGCGGTCTCAGCCTGGGTGGTACACTCGGTCCTCCGCCGCCGCCACAGTTGTCTGCGACAGGTGGAAGGAAAATGAGGGTTATGGGGTTGGAGGGCGAAGTTTTCCCTTCCATAGCGTGGCCGGTGGGTGCGAGTGAGGGCAAATGGTCCAGCTTTTGTCCGGTGGGGGTTAGATGACTTTACTAGTTTATATGGCAGAATGGGATGATGGATATTACCTCCTATCGGGTGTTTGAACAACGCTTCCAGATTCCCAAAATATTGACCACACCTAATCCTCCGATCTAAGTCGAACCTGACAATGCCCATCTTCCAAAAAACCGCATAATAATGGGGGTCGCATCCAGATACGTCCCATCCGGATTATCGCTATTCGGCTTTACACTGGGCCAAGAGTGCCCCAACCCCTCGACGCGATAATGCGTTACTGTGCCCTCTCCATCCCCCGTCCCATACTGATATTCCTGAACTTTGCCCTCAAACAGCTCTGTGGTCCCATTGCGCCGACCCAGCCCATCCCGGTGAGCCCATTCCTGCACAAAGTGTGCCACGGCCGGCAAACACTCCCCCCGCCGGAACTCTCCATCATACGGAATTGTGTGGTCGTCGGTGCCATGGAACTCAATGACCGGCACCGGGGATCGACCCGGGTTGCATTTTATGGGCACCTGGGTAGGGTGGCAGTCAGCCTCCGACGTCTGCTGATAGTATGCCCCCGAGACCATGGCAAATGCCGCAATCCGGGTCGAGGCGATCGGGTCGCAGGCTAGCAGGTGCGAGAATCCTCCTCCGTTGGACTTTCCGGCCGCATACACCCGGGTGGGATCGATGCAGTATTCCGAGAGAAGGTGGTCGAGCATCTCCATTGTGAATGCGATGTCGTTGACTGTGGAGTCGGGGTCGCCTTGCCATGAATTCTGCGCGTGGGTAGAAGGGGGTTAGATATATTGCGTTTTCATTCATTGATTGAGGAGGAGGAAGGGAAGTGATATGAACTCACGTTGACTCCTTGCGGGTATACTGCTATCGCCTGGGGGTTCCAACCTGCATTGCTGAACTGCGAGAGCTCCTCTTGGGATTCGGCCGTCTTGGTTCGGCCGTGGAAGGAGAAAATCAATGGACTCGCGGCGTTGATGTCGTAGGCGGCTGGGATATGCACCCGGTAGGATCGCTCGAGGCCATCGGTGGTCGTGAGTTGGACCTGGTGGCTTTTGCTCCCCGCCTGCACATGGTTTGGTAGGGGATGGCCACACCCTGGGGAACGTGCTGCTGAGGCCACGGATGTCCAGAAGAGGGTGATCAGGTATAGGGTTATGATTCCTTCCATCGTTGACTATCTCTTCACCTGTGTGATGTGAGTTGGGGATGGGATGAGATGGGAATCAATGGCATTGGCTGGTGGCACAAGTCAGCAGTGGAGGTTGGTTACGTATGCGCATCTTATGATCTGCAAGGGATGATCGAAAAAGTCAGCCAGAGTGGACCTTGGACTATTAAACTATTGACCACAGTGTTTAGTGACACACCCCACATCTGGGCTGATTCTGACTCGAATCCATTGAGGGGTTGGAATGAATCTGATATGATGCAGGAGGTGGATGTCCATCGCTCTGTCCCTGTCAACAATCAGTGTCATTTCTGCTCTACCCTTTTTATGAACTGAACAAGGCACTAAGTAATCCCATCTACAGGATTGAATGTCCATCCTATCCACAAGCATCAAGATCATCCCCAGAATTGTAACAATATTTATGCACGCTGACGTGAGAACCACGGAACCCCTCATCCTCGGAGGAAAAAATGGAGGAAGAAATCACTCCAGATACCCATGAGCCTTATAAACCCGCCCCAAAATCTCCCTAATCACCGCTTCCTTGCGATCATTATACTGCATCCCCGACTCCCCCAAAACCCGACTCTTCGCCGCCGACTCCCGCTTCACTTTGACGTAGAGGTTGCGATCGTCCTCATGGGCGCGTAACCAATCGCGAAAGATGCGATGACGGACCAACTCCGGACTCTCCGGCCCAAAGACATGGATGTTCGCGTAGGGCTCATCCAGGCCGAAAAAGCGATGCTCGTGCCAGTACGGCTCGCGATGGAGGAACTGGAAGCCGGCGGCCTCGAGGGCCGGCACGTAGTCGGCCTCTGCGGTGGGGTCGCGCACGGTGATGTCGACGTCAATTACGTCCTTGGCGGGCAGGCCGGGCACGCTGGTGGAGCCGACGTGCGAGATTTGGAGCGCCCGGTCGCCGAGGGCTTGTGAGATTCGCTGGGAGATGGTTTGGAAGGAGGCCGTCCATGTGGGCTGCCATTCGATTATCTCGATGGGTTTTTCGGCGGTGCGATTGGAGATCCTGATGAAGCCGAGAGGGTCGTAGGGGATGTGTTTGGTGATGTCGTAGGGGAGGGCCATTGTTTGGGTTGGGATGGGGAAATGGGAGTGAGTTATCGGATGAGGAGAGCAGATAGTTATAACTTTCAGGATGAGTCAAGCGTAACTGGAATATTATTAAGTAATGCTTACTTACACCCTGGTGCTTTTGCCAGTGGATACGAGGCAGTCGAAGATGGAACAGAAGCCACCACGATGTCAGCTATTAACACTATAAATTAGACTCTAATATCATTAAAAAAAAATAAAAATAAAAAAAACAGTATCATATACACTTCATCCATATAATACCCCTGAACTGGCTGTCTCTCCAGACTAACCCAACTCATGCCTTCTCCCCTGCCCATCCAGTTCAGCGATCTCTTGCAGTCTCGACGCATCCATCTCAAGCACACCAGATCCGGACTGCCCATGAAGCTCAGAAGGACCACTTGAACTGCTGTTCGCATGAAACCCCTCCTGAGCCATCTGTGGTTGTTGTAGTAGCTGTTGTTGCTGCTGCCTCTTCGTCCGCCACCAATACAGAACCCCCCCAACCACAATCAACACTGCAACAACACCCCCAATCGACCCTCCCACAATAGCCCCAATGGGAGTCGACCCCCCCGCGTGAGGCGCATTAGCACCGCGCGCAGTCGCCTCACTAGTCATCGAGGACGTCGAAGAAGAAGAAGAAGCGGACGTTGCCCTCCCCGCAAGAACCGCCTTCACCACCGAGTCATCCACCCACGACATCGACAGCGTCTCCGTCGTCATATCCTCCGAAACAGTCACATCAGTCAGCGAGCCCATCGTCTGCAGCGTCTCCAGCGACGGAGCGCTCGTCCACGTGCACCCATAATCCGCCACGGACAGATCCGGCCACGTCCACGTATGGCAGTAGACGTTGTCGTCGCTGGTGCACAGGGTCACGAACGGGTCGTCGGTGGCCAGCGCGCTCAGCGACGATGTAGCCGCCACCTGTGCACTGTCGTAGCAGGTGGTCAGGAACTTGCATTCCGTGGTGGACGACGACCCCAACGACACGGGACAGCAGCCCACGAGGGCTGGGTAGGCGGTGTTACTGGCGTGGAAGACGCAGTCCCAGTTGTAGCCGCAGGCGAGGCGGGAATCTGGTTGTTATGGTTAGTTTGCTTGTTTTGCTAGGGGGGTTTGAGTCACTTGCTTTTGTCGCCGTTGAAGTAGCCGCATACGCTGGCTTCGCCGGACGAGGTTGTTGCGCGGCGCTGGAGAGCATGGTTGTTGCCTTTCTCTACTATCAAAGGGGCCTTGGTTGGTCCTGGGTTCTCTGGTGAGGATGTGGAGGTCGTCTTGCTGGAGATTGTCGCATGTGGATGCCATACGCCATGACGGGATCCGGCCAGAGGTGGAGGCGAGGAGTCGACGCGATCTAGTAGGCTGATGAGGGCAAGAATGATGCCCGTGAGGAACTGTAGATGGGCCATGATTGCCGTGCGCAATGAACCAAACCCCTGAGGCTGGAATCTGCTGATCGAGAAAATCCTCTAATTTCTAATTTTCTCTAGCGTCTCGGCTGATGCCGAGGCTCGTCTCGCTTTGATGCAAATTCTCGGGATTTTATTGGCGTTCCTGGAATCCTGGAAATCCTTCGACTCGGATCACGTCCGAACTATTTTACAGAGGGGAGATAAGGAGTTCGTTCATGATTGCAAATTGAAATGTAGATTTCAAGAATGAAGTATGCACTGGAATATGTATCTATTAGATTGCTGTATAGTTCCCTCACCGGCCAAGTAAGTATAAATAAAAACTACTCCTGGGAATACTTCATCGTCGGCCCATTCCACTTATGACGCCCCCGGAACACCCAATCCACGCAAGCAAACAGCATCACAACCCCAAGCACCGGTCCCGCATAGTTCATATTCTCCGCCGTCACAGGCAGCGTAGCAGGGAACGGCAGAAAGACCGCAAAATAAGTAGCAAAAACGATCGCCACCAGGTTAATCGGAAGCCCCCATTTCCCCAGGGAGAAGGTTCCACGAGGGATGGCCTGTGGGTTGGTGAAGCGCTTCAGAACGAGGAAGATCAACGGCATCAAGTACGAAATGTACAGCCCCATGGTGCTCAGCGATAGGATGGCGTTGAATGCCGCCGTGGAGCCGATCTGGATGAAGGAGATGACGATGACGACGGACGCCACGAGGAACAAGGCACGGATGGGGATCTTGTAGCGGGGAGAGACACGCACGAAGAAATCAGAGAAGGGCAGCCCATTGTCGCGCGCGAATGCCCAGGTCAACCGAGTCACCGATGCAAGACCGTTGAAGAGCGCAACCCAGCCGGGAAGCATGCCCATGGCCATCAGGACGAAGGTGGCGGGCTTGGAGCCCGTGGCCTGGTAGGCGATCTGGATGATGGGATAGCCGGTTGGGCTGGTGAGGGCCTCTTCGTAATTTCCCATGCAGTAGAGGATAGCCACGAGGTAGGCAAACGCCATGATGGAGTTGATCACGGTTCCCCAGATCATGGAGCGTGGGACCACGGTTTTGGCGTTTTTAATCTCCTCAGCCATGTGGATGACACCGTCAACACCTAGTGAAATTAGCGGCTGGATAAACGTTCTCGAAGACCCATGGGTATTTCCTACCACTCAATGGTGTAATCACCCCGAGAAGCCCAATCGAGAAGACCACTCCAGGGTTGGACCAGCCACTGAGGCCGCTGATAAAGGTATCCCAGACAAAGGCATTGGGATTCCGGGGCGCCAGGATGACAAAGGTCGCGATGGTGACGGGCAAGAAGACGACATGCATGATGCCGGCAGCTACCTCGATAATGCTGAGCACACGACGGGCGAAGATATTGATGATGATCGGTAGCAGCACGACAGCCCACATCAGGAGGGTCCCTCGCCAGCGCTCCTGTTCATACTCGGGGTGGGCGAGAACCACCATGCCTTGGATCTGGGTGCCGATAAAGTAGGGCGCGATACAGACCAGAGCAGCCCAAGAGAAGACAGTGACCCATCCTAGAGAAAAGTCATCAATACACAATTATCATAGACAGAATGAGATAGAGAGAGAGAGAGAGAGAGGAAGTCTACCTTGGAAGAAACTGAGGAACCGAGGGCAGCATGGAGCAAGCACATAGCTCCAATGATACTGGGCGCCTGCTGTTGGATGTCTATTCGAATATCTCCGTCAGTCATCCAGTCAAAATACTGCATCCACCAGCCAGACTTACACGGAGGCCAGCTCTGCTAACGAGCTTGCAATTGCCAGATTCCCTGCCGCGCTGACGATAATCCCGTATACAATGGCAGCAGGTCCTCCATTGTACAGTCCTGCCAGCAAGGACCCTCCAGCAGACTCCCACGAGGCAAGCAACGTGGCGGAGAACGCCAGGGAGGAGAAGAAATTCAGATACCGCTGTTGCAATTGCCATCAGTCCCAGTTCCAAGCAGAGAGAATACTTTCCCTTTTCATACCTCTAATTGCTGTCGCTGGCGATATTCCACGCTGCCACTCCCCGGGGCCTGTGCCGTTCCGCCAGTCACCGCGACGGAGCGAATGGCACTGCCACTCTTCATCTCAACTTCCTCGTCATACATGGCGAGGGGGGATGTTTTTTGTTTTGCGAATTGCTTCGACTCAAGGCAGGCAAGCTATCGGAAGAACTGCCAGGGTTGAAATGATCGGAAAATGCTGCGAGGGAAATAGGCGAAATAAATCAACCGAAATGGTGGCCAAACAAAAGAACAGGGGGCAACAAGAGCGTCTCTTCTTTTTTTTTTTTCTCTCTCTTTTTTTTTTCGGCTGCCCATGGCCGGCCAACATACCGTGACTAGTTTCATTAGGTGCCTCCAAAACTGGTCTATCTGTGGCAATCCGGCGTTGAAACCGTCGGAATATCCATGTCGTCCAAAGTACGCTTCATGCTAGACTCATGTAACATGCCGTGTGTGGGATGATACTGTCGCCAATAACAGCCGCCAACTAGAAACACTAGTGAGTCTGGACGGAACACAATCAAAAGGACGAAAGCTGGGCCCATTCTGATGGTGAAATTTCCCTCGACGGCGCAGGTGCAGCATTAGTGTGCGTTAGCAGCGGTCGGTTCGTAATCCTGAGATGGGAGGCCACGATCGATCGAGACCCTTTCGGCTCCACATCGCTCGCACTTGGGGTCGAGTCTTTTGTTTCTAATATAAATTAATTGTCGTTCAGCCATCTAGTGGTTCTAGTTGATACTAACACCCATGGGGAGGGATTTGGAGAGATGAGATTTCAGCCACAGAGGGCAGGCAACCTCGGCCAACAGTCTCTCAAATGCCGAACGCCTGGTCAGATACTACTAGAATGTAATATGCAGTCTGTAATATTCTCTGCCACATAGGCCGAGTCTTTCTCCCTTCTCAGTGGTGGCAATTCAGATGATACGAACGCATCCTGGACATGGCGCTCATTTCACGGGACAGGGATCAGGGAAAAACGCGCCGATGTCTCCAGAACACGAAGAATCATTCTGATGAGAAGACGACTGCGTACCAGTGGCACTTTGGTGGTCAGAACTCTATGTTTGTAGGGTTCTCTTTTCGATTGTGCTTAAACTTATATCCTTTTCCCTGCTGCGCGAGACCGGATGATGACTATCTTCACCAGCGACCATGTCAACCCCCGAAACCCCATTCCAGGTATTATCCGACGATAATCAAGGCGCTTTAATCACTTTGGTCTCTGTGGCTTTCCTCATCACCGCGATTGTGTTTGTGGCCGCCAAAATCGGCTCGGTGCTGTATTTCAAGCAAAGACGGACGACGGTCAATACTCCAATATGGATTGCCTTGGTGAGTGATTGATTGATTTCTCGTGACGAACTCGATTTGCCAGGGTCCTAACCCCAGTGTTCTTGTAGGTCCTTTCTATTCTCCAGGTTGTGCTCATGCAGAAAGCGGTCGATCATGGTCTTGGTAGACACATCGAGACCCTCAAGGCGACCGACGTTCACACAGCGAGCAAGGTAGATATTGCCTTTTCGCCTTAAAATCATTGCATTATGCTCATGTCCCTTTTGTTACAATAGTATATCTATGCTGCCCAGCTCATCCAAGTCCTCGTTCTGTCCTTGTCGAAGCTGTCAACCACGCTGCTCGTCTGGAAATTGACGCCCATCAAAGGGCTTCGTCGGGCTTGTGCCATCACCATCGGGCTCATCGTCGCCTGGACACTTCTGGGATTGTTTGGACTAGCCTTTCAGTGCCAACTACCTGAGCCATGGCTTTACACGCCTGACCGATGTGCCGGACAGGTATGATGAGCATGATACTACACTATGACAAGGGCTATGTGGCTGACTTTTTTTCACATAGGGAGCAATTTGGTATCCCGTCGCCGTGCTGAATATCCTCACCGAGGGGATTGTCATCGCCATCCCTTTCTTCATGATGCGAAATGTTCAAATGGCATCAAAGAAACGCGTCAAAATCCTATCCTCCTTTTCGGCTCGCGCATGGTATGTTCAACCATGGTTTTCCGCTATAATAACCCCATTCCGCTTACATCTCCCGTTTAAAGTGTCGCTGGCCTCGCAATTGCACATCTAGCTCTTCTCCCATCATTTTTGAAATCTACCGACCCTACATGTACGTAACTACTACTACTACTGCTACCCTCCCAGCTACTGCTCCCGATTTCCCCTCCCTAACGAAGCCACCCCAGGGGATTTTATCTTCGTTGCCGTGTGCGGCCAGGCCATGATGTGCGTCACTGTAACCATCGCCTGCATGCCCACTCTCTACCACATCTTCGCCGGATTAAATTCAGGCTTGATCACGACACGGCTGCCAGACGAAGTGGAACTCCGCGAGCCCAAGGGCAGCGCCTATATCTACCCAGCCACCGGTAGTGGGAGTCGGCCTGGGGAAAAGAAACGAGGGAGCTTCTACGCCGACATGGCGCGGTTTGGAAATATAGGGTCTTCGGTGGTCACGGACATTACGACTTCTCGCTACAAGAATGCAGAATCGGGGAGACGGTCTAGCACGAGTGAGAGTACGGGGAGCACACGACATCTGACTCAGGAGACTAACCAGGATGGGGTATTGAAGACGGTTGATATCACGGTTCAGGTGGAGGATGGTAACCCTCGTCGCTAGCCATGGAGTAAGGGGGAGAAGAAGCACGAAAAAAAATAAATCTAGAGAGTTAATATAAAAGTGTCTCAAATACAATGAATAATAATCTCCGACCCTTGTTTGTTCGTCGCGAAGAATTTTTCCCCGAGTTGGCGAAGGTGGCGCTATCATATTCACTCAGCTGCTTATTAGGGATTTATTAGGGCTCATGCCAAGATTCAGATCACATGTCAGTCATTTGGCATATTTTATTATTATTATTATTCTTCTTCTTCTTATTTTCCTTCTATAAGAACAGGCATGTGGAGGTTAGCATTCCTGCTGGTAGTAGTAGGAGATAGATATCATAGCCCACGCGTTTGTCGATCTCATGGAAGCGGGTCAGATTAGGCCTTTGTAGCGATGGCCGGGGAGTTCTCCGTTGTCCCTAGAGGCATTCGGAAATTTCGGAGGGATTGCTAGATTTACGTTGATGGTCATTATCCCTGTTGGAGCTAGTAGTAGCATTGCCCTTGTTGGACGCGGGGTCAGTTCCAGAAAATAAACATAACAAAAAATCAAATCAAATCAAATAAAATAAATAAATGAATAAATAAAAGACCCATTGCTGACTAGTAGCTATCTACTATGAAGATTATTAGCGAATATGAAGGTCTCAAAAATAGAATATAAATAGTTTCAACGATTCCGAGTTCCATGCACCGATTCCTTTCTCGAAAGTTCCCTCTATCCATGTTGATATGGTATCTTTTTTTTACATGATGTTTGATGCGTATAAAAAACATTTCGAAATTTTTACTTCTAGCCTAGAGATTATTCTTTCCGTTGCGGCTTCGAGATAGAGTCTGGATGAGCATGTGACTGTTTTCGTTCAAGAGTCGATAGTATTCCTTATCTTGTCTATTTAGTTCTATTCTTTTCAGGAGTAGAAAGTCATTAAACTAAACTTCATGATTTAACTACAATATCCAGGAGACCCCGATGACCAATCCAATTAACCTGCCGTGAGGGATAGTGTAGAATCCCCCAAGGTATACGCTATAGAAACATGGAATAATGGGATACAAACAATAGTGTAACTGCTGCCTCATCGACTATCGCTCTTCCCCCCGAGATTCAAACGTAGCCGCACAGCTTATGACCATGTCAATGCTATTGATGCAGCAAATAATGGAGGTCACCGACGGGGACCGACTTTAGCGAGATCTACCAGCGCCTGGGGCATTTGTCAATCAAGCTCCAACGATGTCGATCAACGCCCTAAGACGAAATATTCCCGCGAATAAAACAACACCAATTTGCCTCGTGTCGAATATAAGAGGACATACCACGCCTGCTGACCTCGGGTCTTAATTAAGATAAGCCGGCAACCAGTCCGTAGTATACTGATCAGACACTTTTGTTGACACTGCACCCGCTGATCATGGCGGATTCCGCTGCTAGATGCGAGATACTCATGAATGCTATCCAGATGGCACAACACGTGGGATCGAGGACTGGTATGCGTCTCTTAATCATGGAATGCAACATAGTATAGAATGTGATAGATAGACCACAATATGTTATAATCCGAGTCTGACGAGGACGGGCGTGCCTGTCAGGAGCATATAAAACCGAGTCTATATCACCCCCGGAGAAAGTTAAGGGGAAGCTGACGACTCCAAGACAAAGCAATTATCACCTTCTCAACGCAAGACGATGCATCCGAGCGCCGCTGTAGGCTTGTTGGCCTTTGCTTCTGCCATTGAGGCAGTTCCTACATCGAACAGCCTCCATGGCCGTGCTACATCTGCGGGTTCTGTCTCGAACTTGAAAGACAAGATCAAGAACGTCGTTGTCTTGTGCATGGAGAACCGCTCTCTGGACAACCTCCTTGGAGGTCAGACGATTTCCGGCCTTGATAACCCCATCAACAACGGCCCTTTCTGCAACCCTATTGATCTGGACGATGCATCCCAGGGGCAAGTGTGCTCCAGTGCCAGCGACTACGACTCGATCTTGAACGACCCGGATCATGCGATCTACGGAAACAACATCGAATTCTATGGCACATTCACCCCGGATAATGACCAGATAGCTGATGGCAGTTTGACTCCCACTCAGCAAGGCTTTGTGCATGAGCAGCTGCGACTCTACGATGGCAAAACCAACAGCACTGTCCTTGGCCGCCAAGTGATGAACTACTACAAGGAAGAGCAGGTTCCCGTTTTCACTTCCCTGGTTCAGAACTATCTTACTTTCAATCACTGGCATTCGGATGTGCCTGGTGTAAGTAGCCGTAGACAATGCCATAGAGCTCTGTATCGAGAGGCTGATTGATAATTCCCTAGCCTACCAACCCCAATCGAGCTGCGTTGACCTCCGGGACCTCTGCTGGACATGGCACCAACGACGACGGTTTCAGCACCGACAACCACGCCCTTACCCAGCGGTCCATCTTCCAGCAGTTGTCCGAGAGCAACCGGACCTGGAACAACTACTACACCAGCGACTCCATGGTTGATGCCTATTTCTATGACTGGACTTTCACGAGTGGCAACGACGACAAGGCCCAGCCCATGTCCACCTTCTACCAGGACGCTGCCAGCGGCACCCTTCCGCAATTCAGCTACATTGACCCAGACTGCTGTGGTGTCGGTACCAACTCCATGCACCCAACGGGGCTGATCTCCGACGGCGAGACCTTCATCAAGAACATCTATGATGCCCTGCGCGCAAGTCCCCAATGGGAGCAGACCTTGTTTGTGATCGTAAGCTTCCTCCATCTCCAACCATGAGTCCTCGCCTAACACCATGTCTAGACGTTTGATGAGACCGGTGGCTTCCATGACCATGTCGCACCACCGCTGGCTGTTCGCCCAGACGACCTCACCTACACGGCGTCGACTCCCAGTGGCGATGACTATACCTTTGAGTTCAACCGGTTGGGTGGTCGTTTGCCGACGCTTCTCATCTCTCCCTGGGTGAGCAAGGGCTTCGTTGAGCAGCAGGCGGAAAACAGTGATGGAGATACCGTGTCTTACAGCGCCAGCTCTCTGCTGCGCACCCTGGGTTATCTTTGGGACTTTGCCCCCTTTACGCCTCGCGTTGAAAAGGCTCCCTCGTTCCACCATCTCATCCAGGCTACGAAGCGGACTGATACACCGACTGCTTTGCCCAGTGCGTCGCCTTTCTCCGTCAAGAAGAATTAGACGGGGAAGGACAGGCTGTTGAGGATGTTTACTGTGGGGGACCATACAGTCGTATATCTACTGTTGTCTCAAAGGGTTTTCACTTCTTAGTGATTAGTTTTTTTTATCTTAGGTTTTTTTGTAGGTATTCAATGGAGTATGCTTTGCCTGCAATTCACGTAGATGACCCATTCAAGTCATTAGTACCTCAGCGTCATACACAAAATGTCGGTATCCATCCACATAACCAACTCATTCCAACACTGCTGCCGCCGCAATTAGGGCATCGGACGCCGCACTCTGCGTCGACGCATTGGCCGTGGCATAAGGGCCGGCGAAGGCAGCTCCGAACTTATTCCCGTCGCCTCGGTCATTCTCCCAGATGCTGTCCGCATTTCTCCGCAGAAAGTCCCTGATATAGTCGCGGGGAGATTCCTCTTGAAGTCGTTGCAGATTCCGCATGAAAATGCCTTTGAATTGCGTTCCATCCCCAGTGCAATCCGGATCACACGACTCATGCAGCACCCCGTTCCCATCGCTCAAAGCCTTGATCGCCCCGGTGGCTATCTTGTGGGCCGTCTCAATCATCGAGGTATCATAGGTCGCGCGTGACAGCTCTACAAGTCCCCCCAAAATAACCCCTTGGTTGTATGACCACACCGTTTCCCCGTTATTGCGGCAACTTGCCAGGTCGAGCCCGTCGTTGATGGTATCCTGGTCATTGATCAAGCCACTGTCCCTGAACCACTCCCATTCCTTCTCAGCCCAGTGGAGGTAGTATCCCTTTTTCCCCGGCACTCGTCGCGCTAGATGCGCCGCCGTACTCAGGAAGATCTCATTCGCGATGGCTGCATTGGCCGTGTGCGCCTTATCCCACCACACCCCGCCACAGGTCGCTCCCCATCCGGTGGTCATGTCTTCGAAGATTCGCGTCGCGGCTGTCAGGTATTTCGCGTCGTGCGTTACGTCGTATGCCTTGATAAACCCGAGGGCCCACCAGCCCTCGTCGTCATAGAACCCGTTGATGAAATCGGTGGATGAGCCTTCGTTAGCCCCGTGGACGGTTTTGCCGGTGTCCAGCTGTTGGTCCGGGCTCATAATGCGCAGAACCGGTTGCGACTTGTAGGCTGGGGCCCGCGAGAGTGTATTTTCGAATACTGATGTGCTCGACTCGAGCATCGAGGAGTCCAGCTCCGTCATATCGGCCAACGCCGTCATGCAGTTGGCGCTTACCCACCATCCGGCTGTGTCCCAGAGCCCGGTGCTCTTGTTGTACCAACCTTGCAGGGTTTCTACTCCGGCCTTCGCGTGGGCTTGATATGTATTGGTCGCCAGTGCGGAGTGGGCCATGTTTGCTGTTACCATGCTGGCCATGACAGCTGATGTTAACGGTGATAAATACATTGTGGCTGCAACAAAGCTCACTATTGCATCGGTCAGGATTAAAGCTGCTGGACTCATAATTTGAATCAGGGCTGCGACAACAGCCCGCATTTACATGGTTTCTTCAATGCAGGGAGCGCGTCACATTCCCAGCAAGTAAACATGGCTCTGGTGGGAATTGATCTTCAGCACAGATCCATTCAAGAGATCCAATGCAAGAGGTGCCTTTTCAATGATTGACGAGTGGTTCCTATGAACTAGATATCAAGTCTTTTATTGAGACAATTCCTTGTATCCTCAGGCACAGTCCCTTAACTTTCAGGTTCAATTGAGCAAGGGGTAATGCAACTTGATCTCATGGAGGCTTGACTGCTCCCTGTGTTAATATTCTCGAGTTAGTATCAAGAATGTCACGAAGCAAGCTTGGTCACGCATAATGAATCGGTCCATCCCTTCTAGATGACCATCCTACTTTTCGTATAGGCAAATATGGGCTGTTTAGAGCCACTCCCTCTACCTCCGCCTTATTTAGCATTATTTTCCCCAACTACACATGAACAGGCCTGCTGGCCCAATGGCAAGGCGCTTGACTACGAATCAAGAGATTGCAGGTTCGATCCCTGCGTAGGTCATTTCTTTTTTTTTCCCCTTCCAAACTCAACAATTAGTAGTACAAACAACAAACACCACAGCTTTTTTTTGGGGGGGGGTTTTGGTAAAAACTTCGCAGTTTATCTTTCGAGGCCATAGAATTTCGAAACAGATCAATCTATGATGTATCTTCTCTATATTTCCTTACACCACCATGAAATCCTCAAAATCTTCATCCGGCAGGAATTCGCCGTCACCCTTCTCATCCAGGACACCCAAATACCATGATAAGTCGCTACTACCATCTACCTCGCGTGCTGCAAACCCATTACCCAAGTAGCCAAACCGGTTGCCGGTGGTATAGTGAAGATGGTAGTCTTCCCATCGAGGGGATTTGATGGTGTCGAAAAAGTGGACCTTCGAGCCGGGCCACATCATTACTTCCCCGTCGACCGTCCCTTGCTTAAACCAGGAACGGCAGGGCTTCGTCCAGGCAGTAAGTGGCATGTACTGCCGGTGATGCTCGAAGAAATCACCAACGGCCTCGTCCTTGGGCTCAAATGAGGCGATCCCTTCCATCGACATTTTCTCCAACATTTGGAGGAAGAGTTTGGACACGGCTTCTATACAGGGGATGATGCTGCCATGACCGTACGGACCGAAGGGCCCATTCAAGACTGTGTATGGGAAATCAGCTTTCTTTCTCAGTCCCTTGCTGTCCTGGATGGATGGATGGATAGACCTACTCAGATAATTTGGGAAATTAGGCGTCGCGATGGATAGATACGTTCGGGGTATCTCCTTCCACTGCTCACTTAGACTGCGCGAGTTTCGTCCAATTGTCGGATATGGCGGTCTCCAGCTGACGTCAAATCCTGTCGCACATACAATCACATCAAGCTCGTGCTCGGCGCCATCGGCGGTTTTGATCCCCCGAGGCGTAAACCGGTCAATGGCCTGTGTGATAACCGATGTATTCTCGCTGCAGAGGGCCTCGAGGTAGCCATTGCCTGGAGTAGGGCGTCGACAACCGATGGGGAAGTTCTTGGGCACGATATGCTCGACTATTTCGGGGTGAGAGGCAAGCTTAGACCGCATATCCTTCTCAGTCAACTATAACGCATGTGATCAGGATATATATATAGCTGCCATGTGCAGTCTTCCCCGTGAATCCTACCTCGGTCGCCTGGAGTTGTTCTTGGGATCCGTTGATGAGAAACCGGAAACGGGCGTTCATCTCGGTTTCTATCTTCTTGCGATACGCGAGGTATTTCTGGGGGTCCGCTCGGAGAATCTGTTTTTGTTTGTCGGTGTCTTAAGATAGTCAGCGAATCGGAATTCAGAGGCTTTGGGGAAGATGTGTGTCTAACACTCGAAATTTGTGCCTCCTTTCCCAGCGAATCGCTGGGCGGCGACGCCGGTCACCCATGAAGAACTACGGATGAAGCATTTGAGCGAGGATACAAGCGGTTGGATACTGGGGACAATTTGCACTCCGGACGATCCAGACCCGATGACAGCAACCCGCTTTCCATCTAATGTAGCTGTACTATCCCAGTTTGCGGTGTGGAGCATCGTCCCCTGGAAGGTCTCGCGACACGGGATTGCCGGCCATTTCCACTTACTGCAGTCGACTGTCAGTAGAGGATACGCGAATGTTGGGGATCGCGACTAACTTCAGAGCCCCACTAGCATTTACCAAGACGTCTGCACTGTCGTCCATAACATCCTCGGGGTTGTCTCCTTTCTGAACCCGCACCCTCCACTTCCTTTCCTGCTCGTCCCAAGTTGCACCGACTACGGTTTGTCCCAGGCGGATATACTTCAGGAGCCCGAACTGGCTAGCGACGTTTTGAAAGTATTTCAGAATCTCAGGGCCCGAAGAATAGCTGGTTAACAAAGCTTATCAGTGATTAAACGAACCCCCATCAGGAGATGGGTAAGGGCCGTTTCACGCACAACGAAGTCCATTCTGTCGACGGGGCCCACGAAAACTGATAATTCACCGATGGGACATCACATCCGCACCCAGGATAACGGTTCTCATACCAAGTACCGCCGACCTCGGGGTTCTTGTCGTATATGACCAGGTCAAGATTGAGTGGGCTTGTGTCGACATCGTGGGCGAAGTTGAGCCCGCTGAGTCCGGCTCCGATGACGATGATGCGGATCTTTCGGGGAGTTCGGCTTGGCTCCTCCACAATCTGATATTCAGTTGGTCCTGCAGTTCTGGTTGGATTCATGCTGGGGTCGTTGTCAGTAGAAAGCATTCTGTCAGGGTCTTGGTTGAGATGGTTGAAGAATAGGAAGTAGTTGGTTAGGCTGTGAATTGCTGGCGATTAAGCGCCCGATGTGGTCATGTGGCGTGTAAACTCTCCTGCAGGTCGAAACTCTCCTTATATTCGCTGGATGAAGTAGATATTAGCGTGGCTTATGTTTTGATTTGGGGATAAGTGTTCCGTCTCTCCAAAGTTGGGAGGATATATATCTATATTGTAAGTGGAAAGGAGAGAGAAATATATATATAGATCTGCACCGGGCTACGTAGAGTGGTAACTTGACACGCTCATTCCCTAATGAAGCACAGAATATTGGAATTTATGATCAGGAAACAGAATAACCAGAGAAATTCAATTAAACTCAGTTTAATTAGCCGCCAAACCCCAAGCTGTCAACAAAGTACATAATCGTGCCTGAGGTATAGATTGTAGATGCCTCAGACACCACGTGTCGATTTGTTTGTTTGCTCTGTTTGTATCTTTCTATTCAACTTTCATGACAAAAAGAATTTCAAGACAGAACCTGAGATGAACATCAATCTCCACCAGACTCTGCTTAGATGGCGGCATGCCCGTGTGTCTCGAATGGCAACCCGAAGCAAATTCCCCCAACCGCCACCCAGAGGGCAGCACTAACATAGATTGGCGCTGGAGTGAATCCTGTATGCGACGAGATCAGACTGGCGGCGAGTCCTCCCACGCGCAACAGCGATGCGGCCGTCCCTGTTCCAGTACCACGATGAGGCCCAGGAAAAGACTCCGGAGTGAAGGCATACATCACCGCATACTCTGTGAAAAATCAGCGAAGCAACTTATGAGTTAGTCCAAGAGTAGAGAAAGACGCGACTGACCGAAATTCCCCAATAGCCCCGTCACGCACGAGAACGCCAGACTCGCCGTGGGCGTGTTCACCCCGACATATGCGAAAAGGAAGACTCCCGTCACGATCGCGGATATGCCCATCATCCACCGTCGTCCCAGGAATGTGTTGACCAGGTACGCGGCCGACAGCGGACCCACGATGCCTACCGCCGACTGGATGCAATAGTTCCGGTATGTCAGATAGAGCGACGAGTTCTGCGTGAACTTGGTGGCCAGATAGGATGGGAGAAAATTGAAGTATAATGGATATGCGATGCCGATGGTCAGCCAAATCGTCCAGATGAGAATGGTGTGGCGCGCTAGTTTCTTCGTCGCGAACAAGGCTTTATAATGGGATCCTCGGAAGTCTTTGAGATTCTCCTTGAGGATCTCTCTTGTTGATAGACCTGCTCCTTCCT
This sequence comes from Aspergillus nanangensis, assembly GCA_015844325.1. NCBI lineage: Eukaryota > Fungi > Ascomycota > Eurotiomycetes > Eurotiales > Aspergillaceae > Aspergillus > Aspergillus nanangensis. Next base: position 453,497 of record VCAU01000001.1, on the reverse strand, counting down.
CGCCTTCCGTCACTGTGCCCAACCGTCGGTCGATGTCACGCAACATACCGATAGTCAATGGCTCCTCCTTTCGATTATGGCGCGCGACGTAGTTGACCGCATCGACGGCGGCCTGATCTTTCCCCTGGGACAGGAGATACCGTGGGGTTTCAGGGAGCTTGAAGATAAAGATCCGAATGAATGTGAAGGCGAGGGAGATTGCTCCGAGGGTTATCAGTGTGTATCGCCTGGGAGCGACCGTTAGATAGATCGGGAGCAGGGAGGGGGGCATTGGCTAAACCGGGCTGACATACCATCCCATGTTCTCCCTCCGCGCGCAGGTCTCCGGAGTAGCATCCGTCGGGCAGGTATAGTTCGCGAGGAACACCCAGGCGATCAGTGAGACGATCAATTGCCCTAGATTCCACCAGGCAGAAAGTGCAGTAAGAAGCCACTGGTGACTGCATGTCGATAATCAGTAGGGCTTAGCTCCCAGTCGAACATCGAGACTCACCTCCCAGGCACGTATTCCAGGAAGATCATGGAGTCTACCGGGACATTACCACCAGCTGCTGTTCCAATGACAGACCAAAGGGCGCTAAATGCAACAAAATTCATTGTCCCTGCTGCACCGCAGAGAAAAATACCTGCGATGAGCAGTGTGATGTTGAATGCCGGTTTACGGCCAACCAGGTCACTAGAGATGCCCCAAAATGAGGCTCCAATTATGAGGCCGACATAGTAGGCTACTGAGCTGTAGCTGACTTGGACAATGTCCGGAAACTCGAGCTGGATTGGTGGCTGAACGCTTCCAATTCCTTGCGATGCAAACTAACTTGAATGATTAGTGATGGTCGACAGAATGTTGAGTGACATACGTTGTCCACGATCCATCCAAATCCTGTCACTACGAATAGCTTCCATTGGTATCTGAATAGTGAGCTCGACAGATGTTCACATGGGATGAAAAGACTCAAATTACCGTCCCATCCCAATCTCCTCCATGCATCTTCCGATCAGCTCCGACTTGAGACGGTACGCCTCAGTCGTGGACGAGCCGTAGAACTCCTCGACAGTGGCATCCTCAGTGGGTATGACTTTGCCAATTTCGTCCCCCGAGCCATTGCTCTCTGACTGAGGAGGTTTTTCCTCTCGCTGAATGTCTCCCATTTTGTTGAAGAGCCTGTGTTTACAATCAATCGGATGCCACAGGCTCCTGACTAAAATACCAATCTCATCAAGGGAGCTTACCAGCTTGCCTGTGCACGGGGCAACGCCTGACAGAGCTCAGGACGTCTGACAACTGAACGCCAAAAGTGGGATGATTGACACCAAGACTGGTGACGCAAAGCCATTCCTCCACTCCTGGCTGGTATCGTACAGGGTGATTGAGACCACCTGAGAACGTTTTCGTGTGCGCTCCAAACGCTCTTCGTGTGGTCTTATCACGAGAGACGGACTGCCCCTGACGATGGCCGTTGCTACCAACCTGAAGTACACTATTGATTTCCTTGCAGGCTGGGATATCTCGATGCCTCAACATGCCTCAACATACGATCAGCAGTGTACTCCTTACGTCTCAGTATGTGGCAAACAATACATGCATCTATGGGTGACATGGCAGAAGATCGATAATATGATTTCACATTGAGGACTAGGTACACTATAGGCAATAACATCTGAAAAAAAACAAACATTCGCACCAGCCATTCCATCAAGCCCCGACGGAAGCAACCGTCGGCGTAGCCTCCAATTTGGACTTCATCTCCTCCTTGTACTTCTCCGCACGACCATAGCTCTCCTTGTATGACGCCGTCACCACCTCCTCCACAGTGATGGGCGGATACTTGGCCTCCTCACCCTCCTCGCGGCAGTTCGGCAGGCATTTACAAAGATAATCCGGGTTACCACTGAAGAAGAACGGGATCGAGTAGCGTTCACGACCGGACTTGTTAATGACGCGGTGGATATTGGATTTGTATTTGTCGTTAGCCATGCGCATGAACAAGTTCCCCAGATTGATCACGTAGGCGCCGGGCACAGGCTGCACATCCAGCCATTGCCCCGTGGGCATATCCAACACCTGGAGGCCGTCCACCTCGTCTTGGAGAAGCAGCGTCACGGCACCGAAGTCCATGTGTGCGCCAATCCCCCGGTTCAGCTTCTCATCCCCATCCTTGGGCTGGGCCGGGTAGTGTAGATATCGCATTGTGGCTACGGCGCCGTCGGTGAGGGGGTTAAAGTAGGTCGCGTCGACCCCAAGAGTCAAGGCGAGGACGGCGAGGACGTCCTTGGCCAGCGCGAATACAGCGTGGTAGTATTCCATGGAGGTGCGCTCGAATTCTTCCTTCTCTTCCACGGTGGGGGGCCATTGGTTTGGCCCACTGTTCAGTCTTTTCTGCACAAAGTATGGATGGTCCTCGGGGATTTCCTCGCCGATGTAGAAGCCTTCTTTCAGCTCGGGTCCCGTGCCTATTTCCAACATCTGCGACCGGAGGAGCTCGTAGCCGCGGTTGAAGGAATTCAAATCTGATCCGTCAGTTTTTTTTTATTCTTTTCTACTCGGAGAGAGAGAGAGAGAGAGAGGGGAGAAGACACCGAGCTACCACCTACTTTTATCGACCTTCATCTTTTCCTCCAAGGGGAGGTTGAAGAAGCGTTTGGTGCAGTTCATGACCCGCTGCTGCAGCTCCAGAGGCACGCGATGACCGGTGATCTGGAAGAAGCCATTGTAGAGACAGGACTTGCGCACTTGCTCCACCAGGTCGGCCTTTGCCTGGGAGTCCTCCCGGTAGAAAGGGCTGAAGTCAAGAATGGGTGGTGCGGACGGCTGGGACATTGTGGTTCAAGGGTGTTTGATTGAATCAAGTCGGGATTGGTATCTGATAGTGAATGATCTGACAGTTCTCTCCCCGGATCTGTTGCGGTGGAATATATCCATTGCATGCATCTTCAATTGCCTGTCCGCGAACACAGAAACCTCCGCCCTCGTCGGACAGAACGCCGACACCATCCTGACCACCAGTCATTCAAGTGACGAGAACGAGGAGGAGAGACCGTTGGACAAGAGTGGGGTTGACAGAAATGGGGGAAGCGATAATGCTGGGGTGTTGATCTGATGATAACCCGCGCAGATCAAAGTGGGGAGACGCCAATAAGCTCCAATATATCGGCTGTTATCAAGATACAGGCCATTATTGGTTGCCAAAGTTGGAGTATCCCGATGACAAAGGACTAAACTCTTGAATATGCATTCAATTAACTTTTTCTTTAGTAAACGGGACACACAGCAGGTAAGATGGGGAGATAGGATATCACAGACGCAAGGGGGAGGAGATATACATGCGTCCATATAAAGGCCCACATCTCCAAGTGGGCCTGAGACCCCCCTCTCTCTGGCTCGAACAATCCAGGCATATTGACCATGGAAAAGGTCGACACCGTTATACGAGATCCAGAGGCAGATGCCAAGGTGGGCGAGTCTACAGATTATGTGGACGTAGAGGGCGAGAAGTCTTTTGGTAGGGATGACTGTTTCTCTTGCCACGACGTTATAGTGATAATTTTTTTATAGTCAGGAAGGTGGACTTCTTCGTTCTACCTTTACTATGCCTGGTATGTACGGAGTCTCAGACCAAGATTCGCAATACTGATGATCAGATAGATGTATTTCTTCGACTGCATGGACCGGGTATGTCTTTTATTCGTGGTGAATGAGTTGGTCTGACTTTCATAGAGCAATCTGGCCAATGCAAAGACCGATGGGCTGGATGAGGATCTTAACCTGAAAGGGAATGAGTATTCGTTGCTCATCTTACTCTTCTACATCCCGTTCGGTCTTTGTGATTTGCCATGGAATCTTCTGATAAAGCGCTACTCTGGCCGGACGATGTTGTCTTTCAGTATGCCCATCCAGAGACCCAATGATACAATGATACCAGGAATCAATAACTGACCAGGCAGTGACCGTGGTCTGGGGCATCTGCGCGCTTTGTCAGTGTGCAGCGAAGAACTTTGGAGGCATGCTGTCTATCCGTATCATCTTAGGGTGAGCCAATGACCCGGACACGCTCGCTGGCAATGTACTTACAGAAGCAGTATTTTCGAAGCTGGCTTCTTCTGCGGCGCCACCTTCTACTTCACGCTGTTTTACACGCGCGGCGAGATGGGGTTCCGCCTCGCCATCATGCAATCGTTTGCCGTATTGGCATCGGCATTCAGTGGCCTGATCTCGTTTGGCGTATTCCAGATAGGCCTGCCCAATGTCCATGGCTGGCAGTGGCTGTTCATTATTGAAGGCGTCATGACACTCATCGCCGGGATCATCGGGTTTTGGTGGCTACCGGACAACGCGCATACCGCCTGGTTTTTGAACGATAGAGAGCGAGCAGCAGCCAAGGCACGACTGTTGCGAGATACCTCCTCCGAAGTTGAGACCGAACTCGATCTGAAGGCATGTTTTCAGACGTGGAGCGATTGGAAGTTCCCCATCTGGTGCATCATCACGTTTACATACCCCGTGGCATACGCGACGGCAATGAATTTCTTCCCACTGATTGTGCAGCGCCTGGGCTACTCGGTGATTAAGACGAACCTGTGGACCGTTGCTCCGAATTTGGTTGGCGCTGTCGTTTTGCTATGCGTTGCAAAATCATCCGATTACTTTCGCGAACGAACTTTCCACATTGTTTTCGCACTGTCGATATCGCTGATTGGCATGCTCGTGCTTTCGACCATCGATGTTATTGCGAACAAAGGCGCGGCGTACTTTGCCTGTTTTCTTATGGCGGCGGGAGCATATATTCCATCGTCTCTGGTCCACGCCTGGCATAATAATAACAACGTGCATGAGAACTCTCGAGCGGCCAATACGGGGTTTTTCGTGGGTCTCGGCAACATTGCCGGCGTGATGAGTGCAGCGACATTCCGGACAGAATACGCCCCTAAGTAAGTTGACTGCTCCTGCGTGTGAGTTCACCAAGGAAGTGAAATACGAGACTGACGGCAGATGACCAGGTATATTCCGACGCTGGTGGCGACATGCTGCTGCAACGCTGTGTGCATTGTGTTTGTGACGGGACTAGGGCTCTGGATGCGATTGGAAAACCGGCGGAAGGACAAGGAACAGGGGGTCAAACTGCGCGCAGGGGCTGTAGCGACCAGTCAGCTGAATGAGGGGGAGAAGAGTGCACAATGGAGGTATTTCCTGTAGAGTTGGAGCGGATTCGGCACTAATGCTGGAGGGAGTTAGGGCTAACTTATCTACATCATCTCCATCGATGACAGCATCTCCGCACTTGGCGTTACTCCAATTCGCAGATAACAACACGCCTGCTTATCAAGGTGGTCGGGCGCTATAATAATACCTTATTAATAAATCAGCGAATAAATAAGACGCTCCCCCCCCTGCTCTCTCCGCATGCTGGCTGTTGGGGTTGACGTCGGTTCTCTCTCTGTCTCGCTATGGCTATGGCTATGGCTAGTAGTCAACACCAACCATGAAGAACCACGTTTGTCACTGGCCCACCTGTGGAAAAAGCTTTACTCGCGCTGAACACCTGCGTCGCCATGCCCTAAATCACGAACAATCGCAGGATGGGTATACATGTGACCGATGTTCGGTGCATTTCCATCGCCCAGACCTACTATGTAGAGTTTCCCCTTCGGAGGAATGATTTTACGTTCCCCCAGTCTAACCAGACCCTTTGTATAGCAAGACACATGATGCGACATGCGAAAAGGGACGAAGAGGCCGGCGGACCTGGCATGGGAGTGCTGGAAACCCGCAAGAGAACTCGTCGTGCCGGCGATGGCAGTATAGTCACTCGGCCTCCCAAGCGACAGTCTCGCATGGCCATCTCTCAATCCACTGCATCGTCCTGCATCTCCATTACCAGCCCCGAAGCGAGGTTTGAATTCGATGACCGTCCACCCCATGGCGCCCCTGTTTCGCCGCCAGGATCAGCAAGCGAGCCTCCTTCGCTGTCTCTCGATGAGACAGATCTACTAGCCCCGATGATGCCTGGAGGACCATTCGAGCCACATGTCGAGCCCATGCCCGGCCAATTCGACGCCGCAGATGGGTCATTTAGCCTTGGGATGGATGTGACGGGCGACTTCTTCAACGTTGACACTGGTAGGGCTTGCTGATTGTTCTCTGTTTACATCATGGCTGTGAGCTGACTTCCTCAGCGACTGATTTCAACCTGCCCTTTGCTGCCAACTACAACTACAACTGGTTGTTCGACGTCGCATCGCTGGATGATGCATTTGACCAGATCGACCTGCCCTTGGGGTCCGACATGATGACCTTTGCGGACCCTGTTGACCCCGATCGTAGCAATCCGGTGCTGGAGTTTCCAGACCTGAAGAACCTGTTCGACCAGGACGGATCATCGGTGCTTTTGCAAGCCGCCTCTTACGTGGAGCGAGGCACTCGTGGGGAGATGACCCAGATGATGAACATGCCCCGAGCAGACAAGTTCCCCGACCTGGTCGAAATGGACTGGATGAACGGGGCCTCTGTGTTCGAATCGAACCCCCCTCCGCATCTGCCCCAGGTGACCGATCACGCCCATCAAGGGATCCTGACCCTGGTAGCCCAGACCCGCGCCGCAGGCATCGATGGCAACCCGATGAGTCTCGACTCGCCGCTCCTCTCCCTTCAGTCTCTCCAGACCTACTGCGACCTCTTCTTCACACGCTTCAACGTCGCCTATCCCCTGATCCACCAAGCAACCTTCGACCCCAACACCGCCGACCCCGTCTTCCTCGCCGCCCTCCTCTCCATGGGCGCCACCTACAGCAGCCGCGAGGCACACCAGCTCGCCGTGGGCATCCACGACTGCCTCCGCAACCAGCTCTTCTGCCACGGGGAGTTCTCCTCACAGCCCGACCTCTGGGTACTGCAGGCCATGCTGCTGATCGACTGCTTCGGGAAGATGCGCGCCGGCCCCAAACAGCGCAACAACGCGCAGCTGTTCCACTGCGTACTCATCAAACTCATCCGGCGCAGCACCTGCTGCTCCATCCGCGCCCCGAGCCTTTCCCCCGGCCCCAATGCTGCCCTCGACGAAACCTGGCGCCACGCCATGCGCGACGAGCAACGCAAGCGCGTCGCCATGCACTGCTTCATGTGGGACACCCAGCACGCCGCGCTGTTCTCCCAGTCGCTGTGCATGTCTGCCTTCGAGATCCGCGCCTCCCTGCCCTGCAGCGCCGCCGCCTGGGAGGCCAGCGCCGCCGAAGACTGGGCCCGTCATGCGTCCCGCGAGCCGGACCGGGGATTTCTGTCCGTGCTGAAGGGCTACATCACGCCGGGCGCGATATCTCGCCCGCGCGACCTCAACGCTCTGGCCCGCATGGTCGTCCTGCACGGGCTCATGTCTGTGTCCGCGGATCTGAAGCGCCGCGACCAGACCACCCTGTGGATGGAGATCCCCGAGCGACTGGGCGCGTGGAAGACCCGCATGGGCCGCTCTTACGATCTGTGGAAGGTGGACTTTGACGCCGACTGTCTGGCGATGAAGCTGGGGCAGACGGCGGACCCCCGCCGGTTCACAGGGCTGAAGACCGCGGCCCACGCGCTGTATCGTGCGGCGCATCTGGCGCTGAATGTCGAGGTCCTGGATCTGCAGATTGTCGCGGGGGCGTCGCATATTCTGGGCCGTACGGTTACCCCGGAGGATCGAGAGCGATCGCGTCGCAATATCCCGCGCTGGTTGCATGGCGAGTCGGGAGCCTCGTCTTTGGCGGCGCGCCATGCGTCGTGTCTCCTTCATGACGCGGTGCTTAGTCTTCATGATTGGGACCAGACGGATGCGTTCCATTTCCCGTGGTGTTTGTATCTGGCGACGTTGACGTGCTGGGCCTTCCACCGTGGGATGGAGGAGCATTGGCCGCAGGAGCGCATCACCACGGATTTGTCGTCGCTGATCGTGGCCATGACCACCTGTCCGAGTATACCGGAGCTGGCGGCGTTGGGAGGGAAGTACGACACTAAGGCGCTGGTGATGGTGATGGCGCAGCAGTTGGCAACGGTGCGATGGGCGGTGGTCCACGATGCCATGAAGGTGTTGGTGAATTTATCAAAATAAGGGAGGTTGGATTGTTTTGTGCTCATGACTTGATTTGACTTGATAATGTGATGTGTGTTTATTGTGACTATCTGCAGTATATTCCTAGTTGTATCTCTCGTTGTTTCTCTCTCTATGACATGATACACTCTCCGAATTGCCTTCTCACTTGCCATGGAATGTATAATCCGTGTATCCCTTCTGCGGCGGATCAGCGCCATAGAAGGTGGACCGATCGTAAGCATTCAAGGGCAAGTTCTCCTGCAAGCGACGAGGCAGATCAGGGTTCGCGATGAACAAGCGCCCAAAGACAATCGCATCCGCCCCGTCCGCCACCAGCTTCGGGCCAGCATTCTCAGCGTTGAAATTCCCCGCCGTCAGGAACGCGATGCCCCCGTTCTTCAGCACGGGGCGGAACGGCTCCAGCGACGGCTTCGCAGTCGATACCGTCTCCTGCCCCAGCGAGCTCATCTTTGCGTGCTCGTCCAGCACCTCGTCGAACCGGGGCTCGATCATATGCACGTACGACGGACGCTCCGCCGCCGACAACCCCGCGATCAACTCGCAGAGCGTGCGCCAATGGGCCTGAGGGTCCGAGTCTCGCGTATCCTGGAAGTAGTTGTACGGCGACAGGCGAATCCCGACTCGGTCTGCCCCAATGGCCGCGGTGGTGGCCTTGATCGTCTCGAGGACGATGCGAGCGCGCTTCTCGATCGACCCGCCGTATTCGTCGCTGCGGGTGTTGACGTTATCGTGCAGGAATTGGTCGAGCAGATACCCATTGGCGCCTGGTTTTCATTCATTAGCGTTCGAATCGCTCCTTAGGTTACGTAGGTAGGTATATAGGTAGTTAGGTAGATAAAGAACAGCTCAAACTCACCGTGCAGTTCTACCCCGTCGAAGCCAGCCTCGATTGCGCGCTTCGCCGCGGCGGCGTACTCCTGCACCGTCTCCTGGATTTCCTCCACGGTCAACGGCCGGGGCGGAGCAGCAGCGTATTCGCTGCCATCGAGGGCGCTGCCACTGATGGGGATGTCGCTGGCGCTGACGGGCGATCGTCCCTCGAGGAACGACGGCACTGTGGCACGCCCAACATGCCACAGTTGGCAGAAGATGAATCCCCCCTTGGCGTGCACTGCGTCAGTGACTCTTTTCCAGCCTGCAATTTGCGATGCGGTGAATATGCCGGGCACTCCTGGGTATCCAGCGGCCTATAGGGTGTTAGGAATTGATTCATGCATGCGCATGCATGCCTGGGTCGTCATCATCGCTCGGATACATACATATCGGCTAATGGGCGTGGCTTCGGTGAGCATCAGCCCTCCCGGGGATGCACGCTGGGAGTAATATTCCACGTTCAGGTCGTTGGGCACGAATACGCCGTCGGATTCCTTCGTGGACCGCATGCGAGTGCAGGGGGCCTGGACGACGCGGTGCTGGAGCGTCACGGCGCCTAGACGGAGAGGCTGGAAGAGCGGTTCGAGGGGGGAAATGGAGCCCATCGTGATGGTGACTTTGGGGTGGTGGATGGATGGTGTGGCTGTTTCGTATTGGGGGAATTGAAGCTTAATATATGATTTGGGCTGGCTGCAGAGTGGGATATGAAGATCTCCAGTTCTTGCATGATTATCCCACCATCGCGCACAAAAGTACTGGATCTAAGAGGCTAGACTAGATAGAGACAGAGACCTCGGATGCAACTGAACCCCAACTCTAGTCGAATTATTGTAGACCTCCATCCTTGTCCCCCACTCTTGTGCAGCCTGGTGATAACCTCCGCATCCGAATGAGGGGCTGCGAATGGGCCCATCAGATACGATTGATGCAAGGTAGCTGGATATTAGTCAAGGTTCAAACACAGAGAGGCTATTACGTGTGGCAATTGTGCACTCCCTTTTCCTGGTTAATTCTCCCTCTCTCTCTCTGTCATGCGACAATTAACCTGCATGGGCTGAACCATCACCGTAAAGTGAACAACATGGAGACGATAGTTCCCTCCGAGCTACAAGCCCTCGTCGAGGCATCCAACACCTCCGCCGTGTTGTCGTTTTATCTGAACGGCACCAAGCTTGACCTACACAACCCGAACCCGCGATGGACGTTGCTCGACTTCATCCGCTCGCAGCATGGCCTCAAAGGAACAAAGCTAGGATGTGGCGAAGGCGGCTGTGGTGCCTGCACGGTGGTCTTGCAGACGCGAGATACCCACCAAGCTCGACGGATACGACATCTGGCTGTGAATGCCTGCCTGTATCCGCTGGTCGGAGGTAAGAGCCCTTGTATGTCCTGGACGGCGAGGTCTGAGATACTAATCGACGCAAGTCGTGGGAAAGCACGTTATCACCATCGAAGGACTCGGCTCCGTCGACCACCCTCACCCGCTGCAGGAACGACTAGGGAAGCTGCATGGATCGCAGTACGTGAGATGGATTTGTTTCACTAGAGAATCGCCGTGGCTGACACGAAAGATAGGTGCGGGTTCTGCACGCCGGGCATCGTGATGTCCCTGTACGCGATGATTCGAAACTCCTACGATTCAGACACCGGGGCATTCAACCTGTCCGAAGAGGAGATCGAGATGAAGGGCCATCTAGATGGCAACCTGTGCAGATGCACGGGATATAAACCCATTTTGGAGGCCGCGAAGACATTCATTCAACAAGACCTCAAGGCCCAGCTGGGCGTCAGCCCACCTACTACTATCATGACGGAACAACCAAACCCTACCGAGTTCACTACAACGAAACTTCGTCCCCAATCCTGTGGGCGGGCTGGGGGCTGCTGTCGGGACGCCCCGGGCTCGTCCTGCTCCTCCAGCTCCCAGGAGCAGAGCAGCAGCAGCACCACGGATCCTTCGAGTGCGGGCTCAAGTCCTGGACTGAAGTCATCGTTTCCCCAGTTTGACTTCATCCCATACTCCCCAAGCACGGAGCTGATCTATCCCCCGGGCCTGTCTCGGCAAGCGGCTAAGCTGCTCTGCTACGGGGACGAGGGCAAGGTCTGGCTGCGACCAACCACCCTGAAAGAGACCCTAGACATCCTCGCGGTGTATCCCTCCGCAAGACTCGTGGGAGGAGCTAGCGAGGTGCAAGTTGACATCCGGTTCAAGGGCGTCGAGTTCCCTGTTTCTGTGTTTGTCGGCGACATCGCAGAACTGGCACAGATCACCATTGTGGAAGAGGAATCGAACGTGACCGAGTTACGGATCGGAGGAAACGCGTCGCTCAGCGATATCGAAGCAGAATGCCATCGCCTAGCGCCGCAACTCGGCCAGCGAGGATCCGTGCTGTCTGCAACGGCAAAAGTGCTACGATACTTCGCCGGCCGCCAGATCCGCAACGCGGCCTCCCTGGCCGGCAACATCGCCACAGCGTCACCGATCTCGGATATGAATCCTTTATTGATGGCGGTGAACGCGACGGTCGTAGCACAGACAACTCAGGAGGAACAGACCCTGTCCATGACCTCGATGTTCCTGGGGTATCGGAAGACCGCCCTGCCAGAGGGAGGCATCATCACGCAAATCCGCATCCCGATTCCTGCCGCGGGTGTGCGCGAAATCACCAAGTCGTACAAGCAGGCCAAGCGAAAGGACGACGACATCGCCATCGTCACCGCCGGATTCCGCGTGCGGCTGAATGACGCCGACGAGGTTGTCGACGTGGCGCTCGCGTATGGCGGCATGGCGCCCACCACCGTGCTGGCCAAACACGCAGCCGAGTACCTCATCGGCCAACAATGGGGCAAGCCAGAGGTCCTAGACGCGACCCTTGACGCGCTGCTGGCCGACTTCAGCCTTCCGTTCGGCGTGCCCGGCGGGATGGCGACGTATCGACGCACGCTGACGCTGTCCCTGTTCTTCCGCTTCTGGAACGAAGTCCTCGCGGAATTCGACCTGGGACCTCCCGTCGACAAAGACATCACCGATGAGATCCACCGCAAGATCTCGCATGGCGCCCGCGACAACACCAATCCGCACGAGCAGCGCGTGGTCGGCAAGCAGCTGCCCCATCTCTCCGGGCTGAAGCACACCACGGGGGAGGCAGAGTACGTCGACGACATGCCGCCGCATCACCGCGAGCTGTTCGGCGTGATGGTGCTTTCGCAACGCGCGCACGCAAAGGTCGTCTCCGTCGACTGGACCCCGGCGCTCGCACCGGGGCTGGCGGTAGGGTATATCGACCGGCATAGCATCCCGGCGGACAAGAACCGCTGGGGGTCGGTCGTGCACGACGAGCCCTTCTTCGCAGAGGAGGAAGTCTACTCCCATGGCCAGCCGATTGGCCTGGTGTATGCTGCGACAGCGCTGCAGGCACAGGATGCGGCTCGCGCGGTGCAGGTCGTCTACGAGGACCTGCCGGCCATCCTCACCATCGACGAGGCGATTGCGGCGCAGAGCTTCTTCACCCATGGCAAGGAGCTGCGCAAGGGCGCACCGCCGGAGAAGATGGGCAGCGTGTTCGACACCTGTGACCGCGTCTTCACCGGCGTCACTCGCATCGGGGGTCAGGAGCATTTCTACCTGGAGACTAATGCAGCCATGGTGATTCCTCACACTGAAGACGGCACGATGGATGTGTGGTCGTCGACGCAGAATACGTGAGAGATTCCCATCTTATCCCCCTCGCACACAGCTATCCCCCACATAACTACCACCTACTAACTCTCTCCCCAGGATGGAAACCCAAGACTTCGTCAGCCACGTCACCGGCATGCCCGCCAACCGCATCAACGCCCGGGTCAAGCGCATGGGCGGCGCCTTCGGGGGCAAAGAGTCGCGCAGCGTGCAACTGGCGGCGATCCTGGCCATCGCGGCGCAAAAGGAGCGCCGCCCCATGCGCGCCATGCTCAACCGCGACGAGGACATGATGACTAGCGGCCAGCGCCATCCGATCCAATGTCGCTGGAAGGTCGGCACGATGCATGATGGCACGCTGGTCGCCCTCGACGCAGACTGCTACAACAATGCTGGCTACTCGATGGACATGAGCGCTGCTGTCATGGACCGCTGCTGTACACACCTGGATAACTGTTACCATATCCCGAATGTGCACATCCGCGCTTGGGTGTGCAAGACGAATATCCACAGCAACACGGCTTACCGGGGGTTTGGTGGGCCCCAGGCTATGTTCATCGCTGAAAGTTACATGAATGCTGTGGCGGAGGGGTTGAATATCCCTGTGGATGAGCTCCGGCGTCGTAATCTGTACCGCCCCGGCCAGTCCACCCCGTTTCTGCAGCGGATCGATGATGATTGGCATGTTCCGCTGATGCTGGAGCAGGTGCGCCAGGAGGTCGACTATGACCAGCGCCGAAGAGATATCGGCGCGTTCAACGCCGCACATCGCTGGCGCAAGCGGGGCATCTGCTTGATCCCGACGAAGTTCGGCATCTCGTTCGCTACAGCGTTGCATCTGAACCAGGCCGGCGCGTCGGTCCGCATCTACACCGATGGCTCTATCTTGCTCAACCACGGAGGCACCGAGATGGGCCAGGGGCTGTACACGAAGATGGTGCAGGTGGCGGCGCAGGAACTCGGAGTGGCCCCGGAGAATATCTACACCCAGGACACGTCCTCGTATCAGACGGCGAATGCGTCGCCCACAGCTGCGTCCTCGGGCAGCGATCTGAACGGCATGGCTATCAAGCATGCGTGCGACCAGCTCAACGAGCGGCTGCAGCCGTACCGGGAGAGGTTTGGCGCAGAGGCGTCCATGGCGAAGATGGCACACGCCGCGTACCGTGATCGCGTCAATCTCTCGGCGACGGGGTTCTGGAAAATGCCGATTATTGGGTATCAGTGGGGGAATTATGATCCGGAGACGGTGAAGCCAATGTACTTCTACTTCACACAGGTATGTTGTTCATGGGGGACAATCCTCCTTGATAACTTGACCCTGATACTGATGCATCAACACCTTAGGGCGTCGCATGCACCGAAATCGAACTCGACCTCCTCACCGGCGACCATACAGTCCTCCACACCGACATCAAAATGGACGTGGGCCGCTCGATCAACCCGGCCATCGATTACGGCCAGATCGAAGGCGCCTTCGTGCAGGGCCAGGGTTTGTTCACCATGGAGGAGAGCCTGTGGACGCGCCAGGGCCAGCTGGCCACACGCGGCCCGGGCAACTACAAAATCCCCGGGTTCAGCGACATCCCCCAGGAGTTTAACGTGAGCTTCCTCCAGGGCGTCTCGTGGAAGAACCTGCGGTCGATCCAGACGAGTAAGGGCATTGGGGAGCCGCCGCTGTTTCTGGGGTCGACGGTGTTGTTCGCGTTGCGGGATGCGCTGCGCAGTGCTCGCCTGGATAATAACGTTGGGGGGCCGTTGGTGTTGGATAGTCCGGCCACTGCGGAGAGGTTGCGGTTGGCTGTGGGGGATGAGTTGTTGGAGAAGGCGAAAGTAGCTCCAAAGGAAGGGGAGACGAATTTTTTTGTTACGGTTGCTTAGGAGGGAGGGAGTTGGATATGATATGATATGTCCCGATATTTGTACGCCAGAAACCTCACAATGTGCATTTGTTCTATAATAAGTTTCCATGTATCATGGCGCCTCTAAAACGTGGCTATGTTGTATTTCAGAAATTGTCAATATATGAAAACCAGCTACAAGAAGCCTCGAAAGTATTCCTCCACCCACTGCGCCGCCTGGTCTCCCTGGACATTCTCCCACCGCGCCATGGCCCCGATATATCCATCTGGTCGGACGACCACAATGCCCGCCTGGTTGTTCTGCACCTCACCCAGCCATTTGGCCGTACATCCCGGGGAGTCCACGTCATCGAGATACAGCGTCCAACGACTCTGGTGCAGCATAGGCGGGAGATCAGCTATCTCAAACCCTCCCTTGGGCGACTGCGTCACCAACGCATATGTAAACAAGTCCGACACCGCCGTGTATCTGTCGGGCGTGATGAACGCATCCGATTCGGCCTGCCTTCGCTGTCGTTGCTGGTACGAGACCGCAGCGGCGGAGGATACCTGCCCAAGGGCCGTCTGGCTGCCTGATCTGGCGCAGACGATGTCGACGAAACCCATCGACGCCACAACATCAGGCACGAAGAGGTAGATCCGGAACTGGCCCATCATGGGAATATCCAGCTGGATATCCACCGGATTGGCGTCGATATAGCGTGTGACTTTCGCCGGGATCATCAACGCCCCTGGACGAGCATGTGTCGGATATTCTTCCACGGCGGCCACAACTCGCGTCAGAAGCCCCGGCGAATACTCGGCGCCAACCCCCGCGATAAATCGGATGTTGTCGTCGAAGTTCTTTGCCAGAGCGGCGTCGCCCTGCGAAAATGCCTTGCAATGCTCGACGTCGAAGTTGATCAGGTCGTTGGCGATCTTGCGCCGCTCGTCCTCGTAGGTGGCCAGCAGTGACGGCTGCGCCAGTCCCCGCGACACGAGGTTGATCTTCCACGCCAGGTTGAAGCTATCATGCATGCTGGTGTTGGCGCCTTGCGCCGCAAGTGCCGAATGGCAATGGCCAGCCTGTACCCCAGTCATAAACCCTCATTAGCACTAGTCACACACACGGTGGAGGTTGGTTGGTCGGTTGGGTCTCAAGAAAGAAAAAAAAACATACATCACCAGCAATAAAAACCCTCCTCTCCGAATCACAGAAATGCCTCGCTACACGCTGCCCAACCACATAATTCCCAAACCACTCGACGCTCCTCCACCGCAACTGAAACGGATGCATCGCCTCCCTAGCGCGACGCATGACATACTCCGGCGTCGCCATCGCCTTATCGACCCTCTCCCCGTCCGTGGCACTCAGCTCCACATACAACCGTGTCATATTTCTCTCGCGCGGAATCCACAGAATCGACCCCGCGGCATGCGAGCGCACCGCCACCTTGCTCCACAGGTCGGGGAAGTCGGTGTCAATCACCCCGTCCAGCACCCCCCACGAGGCGTTGGTCATTTCGCCTTCCAGCGGCGCATCGGGGATGCAGGCGCGCACTTTCGACCGCGCGCCGTCACACCCGACGAGGTAGTCGGCGCGGATGGCACGGGTGGTTTGCGTGGTGAGGTCGGTGTAGGTGATGTGCAGCTGGCTGGATTCGGGGATGCGGGAGGAGGATTCGAAGGCGCTGTTGCGCTGGATGGAGACCCCGCGCGAGGAGATGTCGTCCAGGAGGGTGTCTTCCAGCATGCCTTGGTGGGCGAGGAGGATGTAGGGGTCGGAGGCGCCGACGAGATGGGCTGGGTAATGTGTTTGGCGGGCGGTGCGGTGCATGGGGGTGGTGGGGGTGGATTCCTAGGAGGTAGATACAGGTTAGGCTAGGGGGTTGAGTGTGTCCATTGAAGGGAGTAAGACTTACCCAGAAGGCAATGTCGTAGACTCTCGCAGCGGTGCGGAGGAGCGAGTCGGCCAGACGCAGCTGCTTGAAGGTCTCGATGGTCTTGGGCTGCATTCCGTCGGCTTTGCCAGTCGAGGTCTTGTCGGGGCGGTCGTCGAGGACGATCACGTCGATGCCATAGCGGACAAGGTTGCAGCTATCCAGGGTCAGCAGGAGAACAGTACAAACATATTCAATTGCGGATAGGAGACTTACGCCAGCATCAGCCCTGCTGGTCCGGCGCCCACGACGACAACCGTCGTGGTGGCCGTCACAGGCCCGTCGTCGAATCCCTCGTGGTCTGCGCTGGGAGCCATGGTGTCTGAGTCTAATCCAGCATCAGATCGCGTCCGTTTCATTGTGTCCGCGTGGCTAATATTTAATCAATTCTAGGCCGTCTGGATGTCGAGAGTGGCTGCGGTATCAGATTCATGCATGATCGGCTTCCCCTCATCGTGGGATTCGGAGTACATTTCCCCCCCACTCTTGGGCGAGCAAGAATGGAGGTAGAGATAGTCATAATAATAATTAATGTAAATTAAATTAAATTTACCACCGAGTCACACCCCCATCCACGACCAAATCTTGGCCCGTCATGAACAAACTGGCATCGCTGGCCAAGAACACAACCCCCCCCATGATATCCTCCGGCTCTCCCACCCTCCCACTGATGGCCTCGGACTTCCACTTTTCCAAGAGATGGGGGAACTGCGTAGGGATCTGTCAGCTGTTTCGGTCTGTCTCTCAATTCGACGCAAAACAACTCACCGCCGCTGTCATTTCCGTGCGGACGTACCCCGGCGAGATGGTGTTGACGCGGATGCCCTAATTGCCCCGATTAGCTACATCGCAAGACCGACTAACTGAGACGATTCTCTCACGTAGGGCGTCATCTCCTTCGCAATGGCCGGACACATCGCCCGGACAGCCCCCTTAGACCCGCAGTATGCGCTACACAGCTGGTCTCGCACGGCGATGTGGCTGGCCATGCTGGCCACCAATACGATACTGCCATGTTTGGTTCCATTCGCAATCATCTGCTTGGCCGCCAGCTGTGCCGTGAAGTAGAGCCCCATCACATTGACGCCCAACAGTTTCTCGTGCTCTTCGTAGGTAAATTCGAGGAAGCTGAGGTGGCGGTTGATCCCGGCGCATGGCACACAGATATCGAGGGCGTTGTTGAAGTCGGATTGGAATTGTGTAAACCCGGATTCGAGGGACTCTTTGGAGGAGACATCGACTCTACTGCGTAGTTAGCGGCTGTCCCCGACTGCTCTGTAGCGCAAGGAAATCAATCAATCACTTGTAGGATGCCGTGCGCACGCCGCAGTCCTTCTCGATGGCATGGAATCCTGCTTCTGGATCGATCACGTCGAAGATGGCTACATTGGCGCCGGCCTCTGCCAGTCCGCGGGCAAAGGCCAGTCCACATCCTCGTGCACCACCGGTTACCAACGCGGTTCGCCCTTGGAGAGAAAACTGCCCAATTAGTGGGGGACGGACGGACTGTTCAAGGGGTAGAGATGTACGTACTCGAGACATAGTTGATGATAGTCTGGTAGATTGCCCTGCTTCTAGTTTCTTTGGTTCTTCTGAAGACTCTGACAGACTCTGACACTGACACTGATGACAATCCCCTAATTTCCACCACCATTTATCCTCCGCTCCCCCCCTCCCAGAGGCGATAAGATTCGCTGCGCGGTGTCACCCCCCCGCCTGTGCGATGCATCTCCCCACCAACCCCCATCTTTGTCCAGCTGCCCTGAAACTTATCGCAGCTCAGAGCTAGCTACCTACTCAGCTCTCTGATAAATTGCCCCATCGACCAATAGCTCCATCTCCAGCAGCAAAACAGCTACTACCTACTCGAAACCCGTCAACCATGGCACCGCCTATTCACATCAAAACCCCTCAAACTCGCTCCGAGTCATGTAAGCTGCAGGTGCGTCGAGCTTCCCTCTCCCTATCTAGTCTCCAACCCCCTAACCAGCCATCAAACAGATCCTCATCGTCGGCGCCGGCCTCGCCGGCCTCGGCACCGCCATCAGCTGCACTCTCGCCGGCCACTCCGTCCACCTCCTCGAAGCCGCCCCCGAGATCGCCGAAGTCGGCGCCGGCATCCAGATCCTCCCCAACAGCTCGCGCGTGCTGCAACACTGGGGGCTAGAAGAAAAGCTCAAACCATACATGACAACCCCCCGTGTGGTCAACTTCGTCGGCTGGAAAGGCAACCACATCTCGGCGATGGACTTCCACCACTCCGAAGCGCAATACCCCGGCACCTGGTACCGCGACTTCCACCGCGCCGACGTGCAGCGCTGTCTCGTCGACCGGGCATTGGAGCTGGGCGTGCGCATGACCTGCAACGCGCGCGTCGTGGATGTCGTCGTCAGCGCCGACGGGACGGAAACGACCGCTGTGGCGGCGGATGGGCGCCGGTGGACGGGGGATCTGCTGGTCGGCGCGGATGGGGTGTTTGGGAAGTTGACGGAGGTTTTGCTGGGGAGGGTGGATGCGCCGGTGAAGACGGGGGATTTGGCGTATCGGTTGTTGTTGTCGACTGAGGAGATGAGGAAGGATCCGGAGTTGGAGGGGTTTGTGAATGATCCGCAGGTGAATTATTGGTTGGGGCCGGATGCGCATGCTGGTATGTATAGAGTCATGGGAAATGTTTGATACTGGACTGGTCTGTTCTAACTTCAGGGATAGTGAATTATGTGCTTCGCAATGGCGAGCTGTTCAATATGGTCTTGCTGGTGCCGGATGATATCCCCGAGGAGTCGCTGGCGTCTTCGGTACAGGGGAATGTCGAGGAGATGTGTGCTCTGTTTGAAGGCTGGGATCCGAGGTGAGTTGCATACATTGATCTTATATACATACATCTTTGTTAATGGTTGTCCAGAATCCAAAAACTACTCAAACTCTGCCAGTCCGTCCACAAGTGGCGTCTCTGTATCCGATTCGGCGACTACGACTGGACGCATCCGTCCGCCTCGTGGGTGATGCTGGGCGACGCTGTCCATGCGACACTCCCGTATCTGGCATCTGGGTTCGTCGGTCTTCTCCCTAAAGACTGGAGTCACTGCGAGAAATATTCACTAACTGCCACATACAGAGCCGGAATGGCCTTCGAAGACGGCGCCGTGCTGGGTGAATGTCTGTCGCGACTGCCCAACAGCACCAACATTTCCAAGAAATCGCCCGAGTTCCTCAGAGCCAAACGGTATGCACTAGATGTGTTCCAGCAGTGTCGCAAAGAGCGCACCCAGATGGTGGTGGAACGGGGAAATCATCAGCAATACCTGTATCACCTGCACGATGGGCTTGAACAGCAGGATCGGGACCGCAAGATGCAGATGGTGCCCACTCCAGAGGGAGAGGCGTTGGCCTGGCGTGACCCGGGTTTGGCGCCGAAGCTTTTGGGATATGATCATCTGGCGGATGTAAGTTTGATGATTGTCATGATGATGATGGAGTGCTGACGTATCTAGGTTGATATGCGATGGGGGAGGTCTGTCAGTGCTAGGTTATAATCAGGATAGAACTTTTTAGGCGCATATCTTACACGGGACTAGGTAGGTAATAATATCGTTCAAAAAACTACGAGGGCCCCAGTCACTTTCTCGAGACTATCTCCAGTAGGAGGGAAGAACCTGACTGTGCGTAGATAGAACAAAAAGGCCACAAAACCCGTTCCAGTAAGCCCTTTCCTTCTATCCTTGCCAATATCATATATGATATTGGTATAGGCGTTCCATACATCCAGTCTAGGAGGGCTACACGGTGGAAAGCAGAAATCGGTCGATTGTTGGCTGGCTATTTATAGTATATAATTAGGAGGAAAACTTAACCCAATATCTATATAGGTAGTTTCAGTAATTTCAACTGTTTAAAGCCATATATAGATTATTTAGATAATTCAATATCTCTATACCTAACCTCACTATATAATAATATGAATTGGTGGCGAAATACCTTTCTGTAATCAGGGAGTTGGGGGTTGGTAGTACGGAGACGGTCGTGGGTACTCTGTAGGCACCATGGAGGAGCCATTTGATACGTACTCCAAGTAGCTTCCTCTTGGGTATCCCAGATCCGCTCTCCTTGAAACCTCCGCTTCCCAGAGAGCCGAATCCTTTTTGAGATCTGTTATCATTTCCTGTGGTGAATTTCGGTCAGTTCATCATTTCTCATCGACCGGGATAAATGGATGGTGTGTTTACATGTGTGAGGTTTCGATATGCGCGAAGATAAAACCCTAGATGTCCCTTCACGAAATTAGAACTGAGAGGAAGAAAGAAAGGCAGATGGAGTAACAAACATTGTGAGCTCCAGGTCTTACGAGAGCATCGTTCCCGAGATATCGACATATGTCAGCCTGAATGACATCCCTATTGATACCGTCTCCGGGAACGAAGTATTCGTTCTGCCGCATGCGCTCTACCGGGGGTTCCACTGTAGCGGGTCTATCGTCGTCGTCTGTCGCAGAATCACCACTTTCCTCCTTATTAGGATGGTCCGGTACATCATTTGGGTCTTCATCCTCCACGTCGTAATGCGGCAGGGCGAATAGAGCCAGTTCTTCCAGATGCCGAGCCAGATGCTTTTCAATTTCAGCAGGTCGAAGCCTATTCTGGCAGAAGACGCACTCATAGTTTGTGAGGGCATCTTCATGAGTGCGCTTTACATGTGAGAACCATTCTCGACGACTAACGTAGAGCTTGTCCGGGGTACGGCATGCAGGGAAAACGCAAACGTAAGGCAACAGGTCATGGAAAACATGACGAGCCCATGTTCTGCTTCCCTCGACCGTGATGATGAAGTAGCAATAGGGACATTCGAAGGAGGAGTGATCCGTTGCCCCGGGGGGTAGCGGGGGAATGGCCACTGCGTTCGCCCTCTCGAACAACGTGGGCGCGTAGGAAGTCACAGAGCTCGTCTCTGATACATCCGGAAGAGCCGTGCGGTCGACCTGAAATTCCGTAGCCACCGTTTCAGATATCGTAATGGATTGCCCGTCTTGTAGGCCAGAATCTATGCCGTGCGCTAGTTTCTGGCGGTGTCGTTCTCTATAATTGATGATGGCTCTGCGCTTCGAGATGGCGTCGCCTAGCCTGGACACCAGATCGTCGTTGACCGAGGGGAATTTGCTTGAGACGTGTTGGCAGTCGAAGAAACGGTATGGGGCGGCGTCTTCTTCTCGGGCCTTGAAGATGCGATCATGATGGGCAGGCCGTCGGATGATCATCGACATCTGGTATAGACAAGTCACGTTTTCGACGATGCATTTGTGGATCTGTTGAAGGTCCGTAAGATTGAAATCATCCGTTTCGTTCAGAGCACCCCAGTCGGTGTCCGAGTCGGCGTCGACATCATGTTTGGTAGTTCGCAGTTCTTGGAGCAAGTCATTGAGCAGGTTGCGCAGGTTGCGTAGTAATTGGGTGACTTGGATTTTGACGTCAGACGCATCTCTCAATCTGTACTCGAGGGACGATTGCTCTGTCTGGTGTGCCCCAATGTTTGCCGCCCAGACGCGCAATCGCACAAGTTCCTCCTCCCAAAGACTCGGGGCCACCTCTGGTGTACGGGTTGCGATGGTCGCCGATGTTGCCAGTTTAAAGAACCGTGAGTAGCATGTGGTAAACAGCGTCGCGATGGATTGGTCCATATTGAGAAGAGGATCGGGTTGTCAAGGTGATTTTGGGACCCTCTCAACGGAGTATCTGCTGGGACCAACAATTTGTGATCACACTTGTGCGGGGTAAAGTGAATGATTGCCAACTCATCCGATGCTGGCGAGGCTCGCACGGGTTGCTCCGTCCTCTTTCCATTCCTTCCACGCATCTCGTCTCGACCTCAATGAGGGAGAAGCGATGGCAGGCATTGAAATCGCGGGGGTTGTCCTGGCCGTCCTGCCACTGATCATCAACCAAGTCGACAACTACGCACAGGGCCTCGAGACCCTGCGCCTATTTCGAAAACAGCGCTATCGTCGCGAAGTCAACGATTACTTGATTCGACTCACCACGCAACAAACGCTCTTAACGCATACCATCAAGGATCTGCTGGGCGATGCGGTTCAGTACGAAAATGACCTCACCCGCCTGATGATGGATCCCGAGGGGCCCTTGTGGCAGAGCGAGGCGCTGGAAAAAGAGGTCAAAGACAGGCTCAAAGATGACTATGATATCTTCATCGCAAACATGTTCAATCTCCTAGAACTCTTGCGAAGCCTGCGTCAAAAGCTTGGTCTATCATCTTCGGATCCACAGAGGGTGCGTATATCAGCCAATCTGGGAACGGTTTACCTGCCTGGGCCTAACACAACAGAAGCCTGCCTCTTTGGCTGCGACCAACAATCTCGATATGGATTTTCGAAAATTCAAGCTAATCTTCTCGAAAACAATCTACCAAGACCTCCTGAACCGGATGGAGGCAGTGAACGGCCATCTGCGAATGTTACTGGAGCTCGCTGACCAGCGCCAGACCTCTCGCAAGAAACGGATCGTCGATAGTACATTAGTCCGTTACTGTACAGCAAGAAAATCCGCCCGAAGCCTCTACAATGCTCTATTTCTTGGTGGGTGCTGGAAATGCGCCTGCAGGGATCAGCACACGGTCTACATACGGCTCGACAGCGATGGTAGCCAGAACAAGAATAAGAACTCGAACAAGGCGCCCCGGTTCCACGTAGTCTTGGATTCCGCCAAAACAACACAGTGGAGATTCATGGAAGTAGAGTGCATCTATACGCCCCCTTCCGAGCCGGACAGTGGATTCGGGCCTCACCTTGTACCCATGAAGAGTTCAAAGAAAGTTGCTTTCAAAATTGAAAATCCAGGTCCAACATCTGCTGGGAACATCCCCGAGGAACCCACTCTCCCGCAAATTATCGATATGTGTAGCTCCCTCGCCTCACTATCCGTACAGAATGCATCGCACCACCCCTTGGGCCTCCTCATAGACAAAACTCAAGCCACGGCACAGCACAAAGTATACGTCACAAACCCAATGTCGAGAGGAGAGGGGTTCAGGTCACTCAAAGATCTATTAGCAGCACGCCAATCACCCTCTCTGGTCTACGGGCAGAACCCATTCAGCAGACGCGAACGCCTTCGGCTAGCTGCGAACCTGGCAAGCAACGTCCTCGTCTTCCACGGCTCCTGGTTAAAGTCCGACTGGATGACGGATGATATCCTCGTACCTTCCGCTGCATCGCTGCAACTACGATCTCCATTCATACCCCTGCCACTCACCTTACTGGGCGCCGACATCCCCGCCCCTAGCTCGTCTCCCAACGCGCTCATCCAGAATGAGATCCTCTTCCCGCTGGGCCTAGCCCTCACGGAGCTGTCGCTGTGTCGGACATTAGAGGACCTTCGGATCGCTGCGGACCAGGACCAGATTTCGACGACGACTCATTTCAAGACGGTGTCCCGGTGTCTTCAGTCTGTGTATGATGAGAGCGGACTGCGCTATGGAGACGCAGTGCAAAAGTGTCTGTTCTGGTCGGAAACCAGGGAGATCGATATGGATAGCATTGAGTTTCAAGGCATTGTTTTTCATGCGATTGTGAAGCCTCTTCTCGAAGAGTTACAGGCTTGGGAGCGGTAGCGATATATACATATTGAACAAAATGACCACTGGATCACAAAAGTGCAGAAGCTCTAGGTGCATATAACACAACCAATTTTACATACAATGCAAAACACAACCCTACCTATAAGAGTGAAGTCCAAGGTGAACTCATACGGTACTAACAGTTGGACTAGCGTACTTACTGCATGCAGACATGAAATCGCTGGATCTAGAGGCTTCTGAACAACTTTCTGACGCCACCTGTCATATATAGTGGAGCTATTACAGAGCCGGCTGCTTGTATATACCCTATTCAGTGGCAGGAGCAACAGCAGACGTTTGTTTTGACAAAGGAATCGATTGAATAATGAGATGACACCTACATTTTTGGCTTCTATCAAAACCTTAATTTTGGGGGGACTTACTCTCAAAACACGAGTAGCCACTTTTCTAGTGCTTCTGTTTCCTCCAGCTCCTCTTGTTGCAACCAAGAATTCTCATCATCAGGGTATCCCAGCGACCGCACGAGATATTTTGTGTTACCGCTGCTTTTATCCTGTTTTTCGTCCACTCTACTGTCGATGATCCATTCTTCTTCCCCATCAATAGGACGAATACCCGCACCCTCTCTTTGAAAGTATGTTTCCATGTGTTCAATCATCTATTTCATTATGTATGCAGTTGATCGATACTACAGCTTCTCTCTTCTGTATAGAATAGTGGAAAAAACTATTGGTTTATCGCCCTCGTCGTAAGCTGTCCACGTTGTCCCTGAAACAACAACAGCTGCTTCAATAATTAGGTAGTATACTCCCCGTGGTCAACCACCATCTATTATTTCTTCATTGGACAGGCGATATTCCGCAATCAAAACATCGTGCCCACTGCTTTGACACATGTCACGAGAAAACAAAGAAATGACCTCACAAGGATTTCCCGGTACCTCTATCCGGACATCACGTAGTCTACATGACTCTGGCAACGGTGGAAATAGAAGATCATCAGACGTCGGGGGACTGGAGAGTGGAAAATCATCGACCGCATCGATGAGCTCGTAGAAATCCCCCTCTTCAATGCTCATGGCCTTGCGAGCCGCAAATGCCGCGATCTGAGAGTCCCAGAGACCTTCTCGATGGAAACTGGTTTCCAGCAGACGGATGGAATGGAGTCTGACTCGATGCACACGGCACTTGATTGCAGTATAGTATAACGGTGGGATCCAGCACATGTCGACGACCGATCGCGACATGGCAAACTTGGTGGGCCGAGAACGGTAAGTTCCATGGATAGCAATGAATTTCCACATATCGGCTAATATAGAAATCATGTGGATGAACTGATGGGTGTACTGGTCGAAAATCATCTCGTCGCCCACGTGGAGACAGGTTGCCGTCATGATTGTTATCATAGTGTGGTAGACTCGGAGCAGATCGTAGAGTTTCAGCACGTGGGATGACATACGATGCCACGTCTCCTGAATTGTGACAGTATATATGTCCAGCCATTGGGCAGAGCCTTCTTGAATGTCTGTGTGAAGTTGAGATAGGTCTAGGGAGAGACCGTGTCCCAGGGCTTGTTGTTGGCGCGCCTCCCTAGTCAGATAGAACAGCGAGCCCATGAGGCGCTGGAGCTGATCCCATGCATCGTTCACAGAGGTGAAAATCGAGGAGCGATAGTGCAAGGGACATGTATCCAGGAGGAAAGATGATTCGCGGTGTACTTGGTTGAACAGCTCGTGTTGAATGTGCAGCCGCCAGAATGCTTGCACAATCCAATCATCAACAAACTCCCGGCCCAGCCCGGAGAGAGAATGGTCGGCATTTTGCTGAATATTCGACTTCGCAAGAAGGTTTAGTCCCATCTGAAGATGCATCTGTGCTGAAGTAAAATGTCCTCGAAGAAACTCCAGCGACACAAACACAACGCACACTATCAGAGCCACTCGAAACGCCGTCCGGTCCTTCGTTTGGAAATGAGGCTGTAGATGCCTAATCGACTTGATATAATTTTGCGAAGTGAATTCCGCCTCACCCTCCGTTCCCAGCTGGTTGTCGACGAGTATCCCCCGTCGGTGGGCCGAACTTAGGGCCAGCACTGCATGCAGAACCGCCGGTTCGCTCTGGCTTGCCTGCAGAAGGAGGGTACTCCAAAACTCCGAGGAGAACGTCCCCGGTAGTTTGATGACACTTCGGGATGTGAACCATTGAAAACAGTCGCCTTCTTGTTTGCTGGTGACAAGCCCAGGACGATATCCCGGTTGAAACACGACGATGGAATCCTGGGTGGAAGAGGTGGTTGTTGCTCCACCACCCCAAATTCCATAACCATCGCATTTTCGGCCAGTTGAAAGACACCGCCGGCATGATGGGAAGCTTTCGTCGCATTTGACCTTGCGGATTCTGGAGCTGTCTTAACAACGTAACCTGTGCTGTTGGGGAAACGGATGAACCACTCACCGGCATGTCTGACAGCCGGACTTGACCCTGCGTCTGCCGACGGGACGATCCTTATGCGTCATTTTGTACAGTCAATTGTTTTTTGCAGGAAGAAACAGCCTGGAAGGGACCATTCGTTGACGGGGAGTGAGAGAGAGAAGGAAAGAGAGATCAGACAGACTCTCGCAGCAGCGCCACTTGGTGGATCGTCGGTATGTGGAGAATGTCAATACAATTTGGTCCATTCCAGCGATTGTGATTCGCAGACTCGGCAATGTCAGTGTTTCATTGGTAGATAGGCAGGAGATGTGGGCCCTGAAGATGGATCAACAATCATTGGCCTGCTCGGAAATATGCAGCCCTAATTGGTGGTTTGTTCAATGTTGGGTTGTCTCTGGATATATCTTCATAGTCATATCCCAGACCCAAAATGCCTATAAATACTCGTCCTCATCCATCATCATCTTCATTAGAAATCTCATATCTCCAGCATCATCCTGAATCCATTAGTCTTCCTCATTTCACAGTGTGCGATTTCTGAGAACTATCTCCTGTCCAATGGCTCCGATAACCATCCCACACCACCAACTGGGGAAGAATGGACCCATGATCCCAGCCATGGGCTTTGGCCTGATGGGCATGTCCCATTCCTATGGCGCGATCCCCAGCGATGAGGAAAGATTCGTCCTCCTCGATCGCGCCGTCGAGCTCGGAGCCACATTCTGGGACAGCTCTGAGTAGACCTTCCCACAACCGTCTATCATCATCATCATCAGGTGCTGACCAAATTGAACAGTCTCTACGGCGACAACGAGGAGCTACTGGGCAAATGGTTCCGTCGAACCGGAAAGCGAGAGGAAATTTTTCTTGCAACTAAATTCAGCTACGTCAAAGGAGGAAAGCCCCTGGAGGTGGACAGCTCAGGAGCGTATTGCAAAAGGGCCTGTGCTGAGAGTTTGAGACAACTGGGGGTTGATTGTATTGATCTATGTGAGTTTAATCCGGGTTATTGATTTATGTTGATTTGTTTTGCTAAATGCGTACTTAGACTATCTGCACAGCGCCAACCCCAAGACCCCCATTGAAGAGACCATGAGAGCGTTAGCAGACCTCCAAGCGTGAGTTCAACCCAGTTATCACCAACTCCATCACTACCACCGAATCTAAACCAAATCCCCAGCGAAGGAAAGATCAAACACATTGGACTCTCCAACGTATCATCCACCACCCTTCGACGCGCCTACAAGATCGCCCCAGTCGCCGCCGTCCAAGCCGAGTATTCCCTCTTCACCCGCGACGCCGAAGGCCCCGCCGGCACGAATCTTCTCACCACCTGCCGCGAGCTTGGAGTGGCCGTCGTAGCCAATAGCCCGCTAGGCCGAGGCCTCATCACGCAGAATTTCCGCAACGGCGAGACCATCACTGACACCCAGGACGTGCGATCACGGTTCATGCCCCGGTTCCAGGGCGACAATCGGGAGCGAAACATCCAGATCTTGCAGGGGTTCACTGCCCTGGCAGAGAAGAAAGACTGTACGGTATCGCAGCTGGCGCTGGCGTGGCTGTTGAAGCAGGGAGATGGTGTTTTTCCGATCCCTGGCACGAAGAAGTTGAGGTACTTGGAGGAGAACTGGGGGGCGTTGGGGATTTCACTCACGGATAATGAGGAGAAGGAGATTAGAGCGTTTGCGGAGATGAATGAGATGGCAGGGCCTCAGATTCCGGCTATGTTTGCTGATCATCTCTTTCGGGATACGGTGGAGGAGAGTTGATCGGGGGTTTGCTGTCTAGGATGGTGGCATCTTGGAGAGGGGTTGGTGTACGTCCAAGGGAGGAATATGCTGTATCTATAATGTCCAGGAGACTGTTGAAGCTATTCCAGATATACGATACAGGCCATCTATAATGTAACCTCCATGGCCAGGATGTTTGGACGCTGGAGGGCTTTTCTCCAGACTCTTTACCCGATCAGGAAATTGGAGATAGACTCCAACTCAACTCCGCATCAGAAGGATGTATCTTTAGCCAGTAGGAATACCCATACCCCTCCAGTCTAATAAACCAACCTCTCGCCTATGTCCATGACAAGTCCGTCCCATCTGTTGCCTTCCCTACTCACCCCCAGCAACACGAAACAACCAACCGTCCACCATGGACCGTCAATATGAAGACAAAGTAATCCTAATCACCGGAGCAGCCAGCGGTATCGGGTGAGTTCCCTGGCCTCGAAATAAAACAAAACAAAACCACCGCAACTAAACCCATCCAGCAAAGCAACCGCCCAAAAACTCGCCGCCGGACACGCCACCCTGATCCTCTGCGACATCAACCAACCCGCCCTCGACAACCTCCAAACCACCCTCCCAAACCCCTCCCAACACACCTACTACGCCATCGACATCTCCTCCAGCTCCACCTGCAACTCCCTCCTACAATCCATCGCCACCTCCCACAGCAAAATCGACTACCTCTTCAACTGCGCCGGAATCAACCCCACCCACATCCCCATCACCGACACAACAGACGCCTACTTCACCAGGTTAGTCGACGTCAATCTCCGCGGCACCTTCAACATGACCCGCGCCTGTGTCCCGCTGATGGCCCCCGGGTCGGCCATCGTCAATGTATCCAGCAACTGTGGTCTGCGCGGGTACCCCGGGTACTCGGTGTATTGCGCGACGAAGTTTGCCATTGTTGGTATGACGAAAGCGTTGGCGATGGAGCTGGGTCCCAAGGGGATTAGGGTTAATGCGGTGGCGCCGGGGCCGACGGATACGCCTACGATGGCGGCGAATGTGGCTGGGGGGGATGCTACGGAGAGGTTGAAGGGGGGGATTGCGTTGGGGAGGATCGGGGAGGCGGGGGAGATTGCGGAGACGGTGGTGTTTCTGTTGAGTGAGAGGAGTAGTTTTATGAATGGGAGTGTTGTGGAGGTGACTGGGGGATTGAAATAGGAAGGTTTCATTTGTTGTATATATCAAGGTGGGATTGTGGATAGGGAGTGTCTATATGTCAAGAGGGGTGGAATTATCAATATCAATTCGTATAACTACAGGACTGGAATGAATGTATGCAACAATAGTGACAGGACGTGAAGGGCAAACACAAACGAAACGTCTTAAATCATAATCATAACGCAGATCATAAATCATCAATCAAAATGCAAAAACATGACTCGTGAAAAACCATCAATATAGTACACTGTAGTCGTGAGTATCATTTAGGGGGAAACAAAGGAAACAACAAAAGAAAATGCGCCTAGACAGGAAAGCGAACACCATTGCGATCCGTGCTCCTAGGCTGCGAGAGCGTACGAGGAAGCGCCCTCGCCTTCGGATCCAGGTTGAGCCTCAGCCGGTCACGCTTGAGGTTATACAATTTGACCATGCACTGCATGGCCTGTTCCTCCGACAGCTGCACCTTCGGCAAGGGCCTGCTCCCATCCAGGGGGATAGCCTGCACACAAGCCGACACCATCCACCTAGTCAGGATATCAATATCGCGCACATTGTCCCAACAAGGGAACATCGATAGAACATTGATAGCGCGGGTGAACTCGCGATGGCTGGGTGTCTGCGGATTTGTCAAGAACAGCCGGTCCCCGTGGATATGCTCCTCGGAAAGCAGCCGGTCCAGCAGTCGCAGGCACTCGCGAGGGGTCGGGTTGCGGAAGCTCAGCTCTTCCTGGAAGAGACTTGCCAGACGGGGGCGATTGGCGAGCAAATGGTCCATATCGTGCGATGGGCCGGCCAGGATGGCGACCATGTGCGGGGAGTGTTTGGGAAGCAGGTAGATGAGTTCTTCCATTGCTTGTGTGGTGTGCGCGTTCTCGGCGAGGCGATGGGCGTCTTCTACGAAGAGCACTTTTCCCCGGGCGCTGTCCAGCAGGGCCCGGGTGCGAAGGGATGTTTGGCCGAGACTTGGCGTGACGAAATCCATCACCGAGCAGTCGACGAGAATGTCGGTGTCGAGGATGCCCATGTTGTAGTAGAGGGTGGCGAGCTGTTGTGCGACGGCCCTTTTACCGGTTCCTGCGTTGATCAGCATCAGCCCGCCGTGAAAGCAACCCGGACGGCGAGGGGAAGGAAGACTTACCGCATGCACCTTTGAAGACCAGGGCGCGAGCTGCCCGGGTATTCGGGTTGTGCTCTTGGACCCATGCTGCCTTCATCTCTTGGTGGTATCTCTTGAGGGTGGTGAGGATATCTTCCGGGACGACGGAGTGGCTTAGCCGCTCGCGGACGCCGGAGGTGGATTTGTTCGCGTGTCGCTGCTGGTTGAAGTCTTCTGATTCGAGGATACGCTCGGAGACAGGATCAACGGACGTGCCTCGCGTCTTCCGTTCGTCGAAGTTGCGGTTGGCGACGTCCAGCAGACGCTCCACAGCCTTCGCATTGTCGAAGTCCTTGCGCATCCGAGTGTCGTCGAGAATGTCAACGGCTTTCTGAAACCCCTCGGGAGTCGCCTCGATCTGGTTCTCCTCGAGCTTGTTGTGAACAAGCTGCTCGATCTGGTCTCGATCAAGTCGATGGAACTGGACAAGCTGGTGGTCCCGTACAGAGGATCGCGATTTGGCATTGGGGAGAAGTTTTTCGATCACAGCCGCACATCCAATGAGAATGATACATCGGCGAGTTCGACTATCGGATGTCTCTCTCCCCAGTCCTTCGAGGATACCTTTCATGGCATACCTCTCAGCATCGCTGGGCGTGGACAAACTGTCGACCCTGACGATGAGGGTTTGGGCACTAGATGCTGGTAGACTGTCCATAGAACTACCCATGGACGACAAAGAGGTAACCGCAGCTGTATATCAAGTCAGAATGATTTCTGCAATCTGGATCCATCGCTACATACCGTCTCCACTGCTGAGAACCCCCAGGTCAGCCAGCACTTGAGCATAGAGTTTCGCAGCGGTCGTTTTCCCCGTGCCACAGGGCCCAACAAACACACGGTTGATCCTCAGCGAAAGCCGTCGTTGGTTTTTGATCTCGCGATGGTAATTCTCGTCAACGATATCAAGCACATCACGGACAAAGGCCTTGACCGAACCCTGTCCTACCAGGTTCTGTATCCCCCTCCACGCCGTGCTCTGTTCTCGAACGTCCTTCGGACTGGGCCCCAACAGGTCATGCCTGGAGAAGAAGAAATAGTCGACGTCTTCCATCCCATTATCCTGCTGCTCCATTAGACACTCCGCCTGGCGCCGAGCGATAGTCGCCACGAGATCGCGGACCGCGTGCGCATTTCGGAACCCGGGCTCGCCGCGACCTCGTGCCAGACGGCGCGCAACCGCCTGGAGATAGGGGCTGTCAGGGCCCCCTTCCACCTGCATGCGACCCCGATATCCTTCGTGGATCCGTCGCCATAGGAGTTTCACCAAGTCGCCGCGGTCGAAGTCGCCAAACTGCAGCGTGCTGCAGATCTTGTCGCGCAGGCGCGGGTTGTCGGTCAGAAATGTCTCCAGATCTGACTGTCGTCCGACGAAGACCACGACCACGCGGCCCAGTTTGCGCTCCATTGCTTCTAGGATGTAGTCCATGGTTCGTTTGGCGGATGCTGTGTCGAGCGCCTGGCTGAGAACGTGTGGTGAGTCGATAACCAGCACACCGGCTGTTTCGGATCCGGTCTGTGTCGTGGCGTTGGTCATGGTGTGTAGGAGGTCTTTGACGCCGTCCGGGCCTTTGGCCAGCAACTCTGTGCCCGATGTCTCCTTTACGGAGGCGGAGTCCGAGATACCCATTGAGAAGAGCATCTTCGCGTATATTCGAGCGACCGTGCTTTTCCCTAGTTGTCTGCATTAGCCGTGCACGATTGAGCATTATATGATCCATGGATGTAAAACTGTACCTGTTCCCGGGTTTCCTTGGAAGGCAATGTTATACCATTCGTCGCAGGGATCTCGCCCATGACGACGACAAATCTGCACCCAGCTCTGTACGCCGACCAACTGCCGCTTGACATTGTCGTGTCCGACGAGGTTTTCCAACTCGTCGGTGACCTCGCGACTGGCCGCCTCCCGACACAGGTTGATGCGTTCGGCCGTGTGGACGGACGAGGAGTGCGTCGAGGGAGTGTGCGCCGAACCAGCGACCTCTGCCTGCTCTGGCGAGGTTGTCTGGGTCGATATGGAATGGTGAGATCGGCGTGATGACCATCTCCCCGGCAAGAAATATGGAAACCGTGAAGATGAAGCACGGGCAAAGGAGCTGTCCATCCTGCGGTACGGACACAACTGCGACAAGATCGAAACCACTGTCGAGAGCATGAATGGAAAGGGAGAGAGTCAGAAATTGGCACTGAAATTTATAGTAAAAAAAAAATTTGTTGTTCACCCGGAAACCGGTGGGAAACGGGGGGGAAACCACGTCGTCTAAAAACATTCCTTTTGAAGGTGAAGCCAACACCGTCAATGCGGTCACTGGCAAAACACGCCGATTGCTCCACGACGGCCATTACTGAAGATGTCCACTCCATCACGAGCAGACAGACTTTTCCGACGGGCCCTCCGGAGAATAACAGGCCTATGATGGGTCGACAGGTCAGAGACGAGGCCATTCACCGCTACTTAGTCCCATTCGGCCTAAGGGTGTTAGTGACGGACGATGTCCTGGGCGATGTGGAACCGCAGTGGATCGGGATGGAGCTTCACTTTCGAAGCTGCAGAGTTAATCGTCTCGACTTTGGGTAGGGGGGATGAAACGACACGCCTTGCTGTTCTGAAACTGCTGTCCACCGTGTATGCGTGTGTCTGCTATTTTTATAGAGCATATGACGCAGGATACCATTGCAGAGCGTGTTTCTCGTGATTGGATCCTCGGCATCAGATCAGATCATGCTGCAGGGAAGTCAGGCATTAATTAGGGTTGGACCTCATCCTGGCTGCTGCGTGGGCCCCGTTGGGCGATCATCTCGCTGTCCTATCAATGGCCACCAGATGGCAGGGGACCAGCCACCACGGTCGTTCTATTGGTGTGAGTAACGCATCGATCAGACGGGACTTCGCCTTGCGAGTTTGGTCTGAAGGGGCCAGTTCACATGCACCAGGACATAGCTTTAGAATGTTACAGATATGGCAGAGCTCAGGCCGGGACTCATGTTCGATGACGTATGTCCTCAAGATCACTTGCTCGAACATAGTCGCAGTGGAAACTGAATGGATGAGTGAATTCACACCATATCTGAGGCTATTTTACAGCTTAGTCTTTCCTCCGGACTCCTTCCCCCCAAAGTTGAACAAGTACGCCGCAACCTTTCTCATCTGGATCTCCTCGGCGCCCTCCGTGATGCGATACCGGCGGAAATGGCGATAAATATGCTCGAACGGATAGTGACGCGAGTAACCATCACCGCCGTGGATCTATCGCAACCTTCATCAGTATCATCCTCAAGACCCAACAATGACAATATCAAACTCACCTGAATCGCGCGATCCGCCGCCTGACAACAAAGCCGATTCGCCCAGTAATTGCACATAGCAACCTTGTCACTCAACCCCTTCTCAATGGCAATCCACGGCGCCTCCTTCGCCGTCGCCACAATGCGATCCATCTCCCAACTGGTCCTCAAAATCAACAGCCTTAACATCTCCACCTGCGTATACAGCTCCACGACGGGAAACTGAATCGCCTGATGATCCGCCAACGCCTTCCCCTCGCCCCAGATCTTCCGCCCCTTCGCCCTCTCAATACTCCGATCGAGACAATACTTCGCCGCACCACACGAGCTCGCCGCCTGCCGAATGCGATTCTCATGCACAAAGGTCTGCGCAATTGCCAGCCCGAAATCCACCTTCCCCAGCACCGCCGACGCCGGCACGACCGCCTTCTCAATCTCCACCGTCGCATGGTCGGTGGGCATATTGAAGGTCCACTCGTAGCTCGACACGCGGATTCCTGGCGTGTCCTTGGGCACGAGGAACGCCGTAATCCCCTTGGCGGAACCGTCTTTGCCAGAGGTGCGCGCGAAGATGATCATGTGCGTGCAGTGGTGTGCGCCCGTCTGCCACTTCTTGCGGCCGGAGATCTCGAAGGTGTTGTCGTCGAGGCGCCGGGCGACGGTGGACATGAAGGTCGCGTCGCTGCCGTGGTCGGGCTCGGTGAGCCCGAAGGTGGTGCGGAATTGGCCCGCCAGGCGCTGCGGGATGAGCGTCTTGCGTTGCTCCTCCGTGCCGAAGTGGTGGATCATGAGCAGGTCTGGGAAGTTGCCGACGACGCTGTGCTCGTTTTGGAGGTCGTTGGCGAGGCCGAGGCCGCCGCCGTAGACCGGGTGGGAGGAGAGGTAGAACCGGATGGAGGACATCCACACGTTGGTCTCGGAGTGGCCTTGGCCGCCGTAGATCTTGGGGAGGGCGAAGCGGTAGAAGCCCGCGGAGTCGGCTAGGCGGCGCGCTTGGTCTGCATTGCATGTTGATTAGTATGGGAGAGAGAGGTGGAGGGGGGATCATTCTCATGGCCTACTGAGCAATTCTTCCCATTCTTGCTTGGGGATGCCCCCCTTGGAGAAGTCGGTGCGTGCAAACTCGCGACGATGGTCGAAGAAGCGGTCATTGTCGTTAGAGTGCTGCAGGGGGAGGATGGTCGAGTTGATGAAGCTGTCGAGGGACTTGAGGTGGACGACCAGGTCTTGGGGCAGATCGAAATTCATGGTGACTTAAGTGGATGTTAATTAGCAGGTGGTCGGTAGTTCTCATGTCTCCATCACTGGGTATATATCCTGGTCATATATCAATATGTCTTCTCCACCCCAACCCCGCAATTCTGCCTCGGTTTCGCTGTCGGCCCGTCGATCTCGGCTGCAGATCGTCCCAGACCCCCTTGATTTTATTTAGATGGCGAGAATGATGAAGGGAGGCGAGAGAATAAAACACAATGAATGAGATACTCGCACAGGGTGGTGGAGACGAAGAAAGAAACGAAGCGCAACTAAATATCGGTGCTATATACTAACTACTAACCCAAGCCTAATTGATGAACCCCCCCAGCGCCTTCTGCACATACTTCCCCACTCCCCTCCTCCCTGCCTTCTCCTCATCAGTCTCCTCCTCTCGATAGAACCGCCGCGGCCCGTCCAGATCGATTGTCCGAGCATCCACCCACACCCGCCCCCGATAGTAGCATTTGGCGCCAATATACAGCACCACAACCGCCACGACGCTCACAAAGTTCGCAAAGAAGGTCTTCGCCCCCGGCTCCCCACCCAAGGGCCAGATGCTGAGGTAGAACTCTGCGATAATCAGAATAATACACCACACCAACCCCCACCACGCCCCGTACGGGAACGTCCATGTTGTCCACGGCAGGTCGGCGACAGACCGGCCCTGCAGCTTCCAGGCGTGTCGCATGCGGATATGCGACAGGCAGATCATGCCCCAGCCAAACAGCGTCAGCAGGGAGGTGATGTTGGAAAACCAGCCGAACACCTCTGCGCCGCTGTGGTTGACGTTCAGGTATGACAGCCCACCGCCGATCAGCAGGGTGATGAAGAGGCCTGCCACGGGGCGGCCGACTTTGTCTGCTTTGCCGAATAGCTATGAGCAAGTTAGCAAGGGACCTACACTTGACGCATACAACTACTCGATGACGATGTGATCGAGATTACCTTCGGAGCAATATCCATATGCGCCATCCCCATCAGCGATCTCGACCCCGCATAGGCTGAGATACTCCCCGTCGAGAGGACAGAGATAAAAATCACCGCGTTCATAATATGCGCCATGGGCATCAAGCCCGCATTCTTATACGCGATGACAAACGGCGAGGCATTGACGCCCTCGCCGCCGAACAGGTCTTTGTCGTGCGGGTCCACGGTGATGGTCACCATGAGAGATCCCAGGATATAGAACAGCGACAGACGCAGCCAGATGGATCCGACGGCGCGGGGGACGGATTTCCGGGGATTGGCGGTCTCGCAGGCTACTAGGGCGGCGTTTTCGGAGCCGGACATGGCGAAGATGCAGGTTGGCATCACGGCGAGAAATCCTTTGAAGCCGTGCGTGAAGGGCTCGGCGTTCCAATAGCGGAATCCGATGGCTTCGTGGTTGGGGGCGCCGCCGGCGGAAACAACTGGAGGGGTTGATGAGGGTTAAGAATAATGGAGTAATAGAGGTTAAGGTAGGTAGGCTGTAGAGAGAGAGATGATACTCACCGATCAAGGAGATAATCACCACGAAGATCCACGAGAACTTGATCGTCGACGCAACCACCTCGACTTCCCCGAAGAACCGGACTGCCCAGATATTGATGAAGATAATCACCACCCAGAAGATGGTAATCCACGCCGCGGTCGGGACCGCATGGGTCCAGAACCGAAGGACCGTCACCACGCCCTAGAAAAAAAAAATCCCTGAGTCAATTCTTTCTGTTGCATGCAGATGCATGCAATGACCAGATGACGTGGACTCGCTAGCATACCTGCAGCTCATTGGCGATGGTGATCCAGAACGAAAACCAGTAAGCCCAGCCCAATGCAAACGCCGCCGCCCGGTCCACAAATATCGAGGTCCATTGTATAAATGCCGAGGGGAGAGGGTACATGATGGCCATCTCGCCGATCGAGTGGCTGACGGACCAGATCATGGTGGCGCTGAGCAAGTATCCGACAAAGATGGCCACGGGGCCTCCATGGGCCAGGGATGTGCCACTTCCCAGCCATAATCCCATCCCGATCGAGGATCCTAGGGCAATCATGGTCAGGTGACGGGTCGAGAGGGCGCGATGAAGATCCGTGTCTGCGCCATGGTCTCCTTCCGCGGCGGAGGTTGTGATGCTCTTGCTCACGTCGTCGGGGGTTTTATTGCCGGGGATATCGAACGTAAGGACACTCATGGTGTTTGTAAGTGGAATGGGGGGACTGTTAAAACGGTTGTCGGCGGAGGGAACTAGACATGAGATGGAGGCAAACCCTAAGCCAGACAGACAGACAGACAGACAGACAGAGAGGAACATACTGTGTATTATACTGCTACCATCCCACGCAGCCAGGCTTTCAACGTGCCACTACCACCTCAACCTCTGCCAATCAGGACAGGAAACATTTCGCAGAACGCTTATGTTGCAACAGAAAAAAGGGGGGGGGGACGCCATGCGCATGACTGCTGCTATCTGGATATGCCATGCGAAGCGGCTGGGCCAGATGGTGAGGTGGGATGAAACCCCCCTGTCAGGTCGTATTGGCGCCGACATCAGCAATGGTCGAGGGGCAAATTCTGGAAGACAATTTTTGGCATGGAGGGCAGACATTGGATTCGAATGTCTCATCCCGTGTTGGTTTGTTTATCAGCAGCGCCGTGTGTCACCACAGCCGGGATCTTGTCGCTAGTCAATGGCTGGGCGGGAGTAAGCAATGGAGAGAGAAGAGACAAAGAACCGGATCGGGCTGGGTTTGAATTTTCCAGTCCACATCGAAATAGTCAGTCGCCAGTCTCTGGACTCGAAATATTATGGACGGAGAAGTCTTGATGGTTTTGTCTGGTTTCCGGGCCAGACCGTCTGCAAATGTGGCTGGGCAGTGAGGGATGTATGCATTTGATATAAAGCTGGGGAAATTCCTGGCGGCGATGATGACAGTCGATGCAGTTACACAGGTCGTACAGACACACAAATGGGAACGAAGCAAGGAAAGATTCATGCATGGCCCAACACATTGCCTCGAAGCTTAAGGGCTATGAATTAATTCTAGTCGGAGAGAATCCCCGAAGCACACTAGTCTATCAGTCCATGTTCTCAATGCACATACAACTCATAGAGTTTCCGCCACATTATAAACCAGCTTCTCGCCGCTGACCTTATCCTGTCTCATCAGCTCCAGCCCCTCCAGCACCCCCTTCAACCCGCCAGGAAGAACCTTCGGCGTATGCACCTTGATGTCGCCCGCGGCCAGCAGCCCCCGCGCAACCTCCCAGAACTTCGCCGCGAACTCCTTATGCTCCGGAAACGCCGGGAATTTCATATCACCAAAGGTAAACGCCTCCCCCACCGTCGTATAGGCCAGGGTCACCCGATCCCTGACATTCTCGCGCTCAATCTTCATCTGCAACAGCGCACTATAGTCGCCGCCCTCCGACGACAACGCCTCATCGCAGAACTTCGCACTCGCCTCCAGCGCAATGCAGTCAAATGCCAACGTCAGCTTGTCGTTGGTGACCTTGCGCACCTCGGCCGCCGCACCCGGCGCCTTATAATCGAACACCTGGTCCGCGCCCAGACTCTTCACCAGCGCGAAGTTATGCGGCGAACACGTCGTCAGCACCGTATACCCCGAGCGCTTGGCGAACTGGATCGCCAACGTCCCCGTGGCGGTGGACCCGCCGTAGATGAGGATGGCCTGCTGCTGCGGCGTCACGGGGGTCGTGGGCAACGCCAGCCCTAAACTCTGGTACAACCCTTGGCCGACGGTGGAGATTCCCACCCCCAGCGTCGCCGCTTCTTGGAAGCTGAGGTTGTCGGGGATTGACATTTGCACGTCGCCCTTGGCGACGATGTACTCAGCGAAGGCGCCGTCCTCGTGCTGCACGGCATTCCCGCCGTGCGCGAAGCCGCACACCCGGTCGCCCTTCTTGAAGGGCTTCTGGACGTCCTTGCCGACTGCCTCGACGATGCCAGAGTAGTCGCAGCCAATTAGGGAGCCCGGCGGGGCGAGGTGCTTGATGTGTTTCCAGTCGGTGGGGTTTAAGGCCACGCTGACGGTTTTGACGAGGATGTAGTCGTCGCGGAGAGTGGGGATGGGTCGGTCGGTGACGAGACCTTCCTGCTGTGGAGAGGTAACGATGATGGCCTTTTGGGTGGACATGGTGAGGTTGTTTTTTGGTGGGATGGGGAATTCAATCAATGCTTCGTGTGAAGAGAAGTTTTCATTCTTTTATTCCTTTGCTAATGATGGGATTGTTTCATTTATGTGCCCCTCGTTGACTAACTAACTAGGTTGATATGATTACAAATCACCATTTCACCATGACGTTATCCTCGTTTTTCTTTGCATCTTCCGAGGTTCCCGGGGAGAACAAGTGGATGTCGGTGAATAAATCTTACTTACCTCTAGGCAGAGTTAAATAGACTAGTTGTACGTCAGTGACGAGGGGAGTCGACAGTTCAGAGCTGAGAAAGGAATCTCGTATCTTTTGATCTCCTCTAGAAAAAAACAATATATACACCTTGGGAGTTCTAGGGAGACACACACTTCCAGGAACCAAATAACCAGGCCGACTAAGAACCTGGTGGCGGCGCCATCATCTGCAGCTTATCGTGCATCTCCACTCCAGATCGGGTACTTTTGCATCCATGCCCTAACCCAGCAATAATAACCTCACCAGCTCGATCCAGTCGATCTCGATCATACAGAATAAAATAAGACAAGCTTTCTAACCCCCCCGCCAGTCCAAATCCACTCTCATCATTCGATCTCGCCACTCGATACCAAAACAATAGACTGAACCAAGCAATCCCCGCGCCATAGATGTCATCAATTTGCCCCCCCATCCCGACCCGTGGAACTCTTATAAATGTCCGAATCCCCCGATTCTACAGGTGAAACGCTGTGTTGAAACTCATCAAAACAATGACCTCACTACACCACCACTAACTCCTCATCCATCTCCATCCACAATGTTCCAGATCTTGTTGGGTCGCTCCCGTCAAAGCTATGGGTCTTTGAAGAACAGGTTGCAGTTGGTATGTGCATTCAGTTAACAGCGACCTCGGGGCTAACACGATACAACACACTTAGCCCAATAATCAAAACAGACCCGATCGATATACTACGGATCGCGGTCATATTTCTCCAGCTTCTTTACGCTACCAGGGAGCTGCGTGGGCGACGGCAGGCGGCGGCATCGCCGCTACTCTGACGGGTGTTTACAAAATGTTGAGGGGATTCCGTCATCTGAAGTACATTTAACATGTTGAATATTTGCTTGCTGAAAATGTGGGGTTATGGCTGGACTATACCTACTTTTCCTTCGTTGAGATTCTTCAGACAAAAAGTCCAGCTGGCTGATGAACAATTGTCATGTATGAAGTCACATCCTATCCGAAATATAGTGAGTGATACGAATCTGAAAATACCCTATATACATCACATCTTAAGATAAATACTTACTCCTAGAGACTTGTTCTTGTCCTCGTTTGGAGCAAAGTTGGCTACCTAACCACTACTACTCGGCAACTTATCCAGCAATTAATTACCTGACCTACCTAGGTGACATGTTCTGCGAGGTGGACTAATATGTAGAACCACCAGATGCAGACATTACCAGATTCATCTAAGGAGAAAAAGTCCCCGATTGAACTCATATGAACTCATATCACAACAGAGAACTGACCGGTGAAGGTGTCTTCTATCACACAAGGAGCTATATCCTAACATTCCATAATATCTCGTAATAGCCCGAAGGTTGGCCAGAATATCGGAGCATTTCATTCTACTGTCTATATGATCAACCTCGTAGACCTCCCTCTGATGCTAGTCCACAAGCTAAACAAGCATTGATCGATTCTTCCCTGTCCATGATGAATCTCCGTCTCGTGCTTTTGTGCCTTTTGATCAGGTAGAAAACCCGCTGCCGCCTGCATGAACGTTAGTAAACTAGAACTAAAATATATATCTAGGCCATCGCTTATAGGTGCATGCAAGTGCTGGAATGCGGACCGAGACGAAAACTATCCACACAATGGAGCGACTAAGTATTGCTGTGAGAGATACTATGGAGAGTACTATGAAGATTGGGAAGGTATAGGCGATGTAAGTGTTTCCCCCATTTCCTCAAGTCATGGCCATATCCAATAAAACCCACTGACATAATCTTAGTGTCTGGCGAGTTCAATACACAGATATTTCTCAGAATTCGCTCGCTGCTGTACTTCGGAGGAATCATGTAGTGATTGCCTTTGGGGATGCGTCGACATATGTTGAGCGTTGAACCTGATGAAATGATGCGTAAAATCGCAATGAAATTGATCAATTTGATGATTCTGAAGCTCTCCTAAATGATGGTAGAGAAAAGAATGAGGAAGAAGTGACTATCTGGCCACATTTTATATGTGGGAAAACAAAGCACCTTTGAGCGATGTGGCGGCCTAAGGCAAATCAGAGCTTCAACATGTTATATCGACAACGCGATTTCAGCCTCCAAAGGGTGAGAACATGAGGGCCATGTCATGTCATGTGTCGGAGTAGGTAAAATCATGTAGATGATCACTGACCCATAGACCCTGCCACAAATATAATCATGCAAGGGACGGGATATCACCCCGTCTCTACGTAAACCGCTGCCTTGCCCACACATCCTCGTAACAACACCGCTCACCAAGATGTGGCCGGACAGAATTGTTTTAGTTTTATTAATCCTAACTACAACCTGCAGCGTGCTGGGTGAGACCAAATCACCGTCCAAAGAGCGATACGCCATCTTAGACAATGACTGGCTTGCGGTTTCATTCCTGTCCTTTCTCCTTGCCATGAAGGGCGGTATGGAAGTCCTTGGTCTGGCGTCAGGTCAAAACAACCATCCCAATTATCCCAGCCTGGCCTGCGGTATACTGATGATAATCCCACACGACAGATACCGGAAATTCTTGGCAGAAACAGTGTGGTCTCCATGCCCTGGCAAACCTCGAAGTTGGGAACCTGAGTTGTATCCCTGTGTATGAAGGGGCAACATGGCCGCTCATCAACACCCCCGAGCGGTTTCAGGCACGGGAGCTTGTCCATGGGAAACTACCTTTCGAGGGAGCCTTTGGTCCGCTGAACCTGACTGCCGAGCGACTGGGAAAGAACCCGACTTCGGGGGATCCAAATCGAGTCGTGGAAGAAGCATTCGTTGAAGGGTTGCCCACCACGACATTTGATCATTCAACCAATGCGGCGAGCTTTATGGTCCAGATGGTACATAAATATCCACATCAGGTGTCTATTTATTCAGCAGGAGCTTTGACGAATATTGCGCTGGCCGTACGAATGGATCCTTCCTTCGCTACGTTGGCTAAGGAGCTGGTTGTTATGGGAGGCTATGTCGATGTGAATATGTTTCCAGCTACGGGTGGCCATCAACAGGCAGATATCAAATCGGATTTATGTCTCTCATGTTTGTGTTATGGACGGAAGGATGCTAACAGTGATCCCAGATCAACTTTATGATCGACCCCGAGGCGGCGAAAATTGCGATCAATGCCGACTTCTCGGAGATAATTGTCGCTGGGAACGTAGCCAACCAAGTGCAGTCGACCCAGGAGTATTTGGATGAGGTGCACCAGGTCGATAACTCGTTCACTAGGTTGTTTCATGACCATTATGGCACTACAATTCCTTTCTGGGATGAGACTGCGGCGGCTCTGATGGTCGACCATTCGATTGCTCAAAACACATCCACTGGTGCGTCTTGATGATGATTAAGCTGACAACACAGTCAAACACTTGAACTGATCAGGAGACAGTCTACGCTGATGTGGATATTTCGTATGGAAGCCCCAATTATGGGAATCTCCGCCTCTATCAAGCGGCCCTGAAGCCCCCGGGAGTGCGTCAAGTGACATATGTCAATCGGATTGACGGCGAGAAGCTGAAGGCGATAATGAAGAAGGCTATGTGGGAGCCACCTGGTTATCCCTGATCATCGAGAACTTTCTTTTTCTTTTTCTTTTTATTTTTACTTAGTCCTATTTTTTGGCCCCATCCTGGAACCCCCTACCAGATATGGCTTGGCGTGGAGATCGTGAAAGAATCCATGTCAGACTTCGTCACCTTCTCTCCTCCCCCCAACTCTCCAAAGTAACCATAATTTATATATCACCATGCTATTTACAACCCCCAACCCTGCCGATCTGAAATTCGACATTGCAGCCCCCCCACGCTGGTCCTATGCCGCCGGCGACACCATCATCGGCAATTTAGTGCGTCACTCGCCGGTTGTCTCTCCCGAAGCGACAGTGCAGATCGTGCTGACCGGACGCGCCAAAGTGAAAATCACCGAATCCACCGGGAACAGTCGCAAAATCTACCGCGATGAATACCGCTTCCTAGGAAACTCCCCGCAGGTCCTCTTCCGGGGCCCGTTACATCTCCCCGAGGGCAGCGGTGAATCGCTCCACTGGCCCTTCGAGGTGAAGATCCCCACAGAGCCCCTGGCATCGGCCAGAACAGGCCATGTACAGGCGGCCAGCTTTCTCCCGCTGGACCGGAACGACCATCCTGCCTACCATGTCCTGCCGGGGACGTTCTTGGCCTCGCATGAGGGCCTGCGCACCTGCTCCGTAGCCAAGGTGGAGTACGCGCTCAAGGCAACGCTAAGGTATAAGTTTGGCAGTCACAAGTCGCACGAGGCCACTTGGCCGGTGACTCTGCGGCATCCGGTGGTCCAGACGGGCATTGGCTATGAGTTGACGACAATGCGTGGCCAGAAGAAGGTCCAGAGCCAACGCTTAGTGCCCGGGATGGAAAACGCAGATCTGTCGCTGAGGCAGAAAACGCAGAAGCTCTTCGGCTCTTCCAAGGTG
Organism: Aspergillus nanangensis; assembly: GCA_015844325.1. Classification (NCBI taxonomy): domain Eukaryota; kingdom Fungi; phylum Ascomycota; class Eurotiomycetes; order Eurotiales; family Aspergillaceae; genus Aspergillus; species Aspergillus nanangensis. The sequence continues at coordinate 409,587 of VCAU01000001.1, read as the reverse complement.
CCGGAATTCCACTACGAGATCCAGCTCACTGTGCCGAGAATCATCCAGCTGGATGATCCGCAGTTTCTCCCCATCGTGATCCACATCTTGCCCCTGTCGGCCAGTACCAGCGAGGCCATCAGGGATGTTGCACAGCCCGTTCAGATTAACTGGGTCAAGTTCTCCCTTCGCAGCAGGACGTCGGTTATGGCGCCGAGTAGGGTTTTTAGCAGCTATTCCCACGATGATCAGTGGTCGTCGACCCTGAATCTCAGCCTTCCAAACGCTTTCAATGCCCTGGAATCTCCATTGACTATATCCACGGGAAAGGGCAACGAGCCCATCCACATCGGCGAGGTCTTCCGGCTAGGTCTACATGCGGGCGGTCTCACTTCTGGGGATCGGTATCTTTCGCGTGTCTCTGGCATCTATCCCGATTTTGTTACCCACAATATTAAGCACGTCCATATGCAGGAGTGGCAAGTCTCTCTCACAATCGCAGGCGAAACTCAAAAACATGAGTTCAGCGCGGCGTTGGCCCTGATAGAGAGCTCTTAACGACAAACTCGATTGGAGAAGCAGTTTGCATAATGATTTATACCCATCTCTGTACTTAATTCTTGGCCCCGCTAATGTAACGTCTGCTCATGAATGTAGCTTCCCACAGTCTATATCTGATCAACCCTCCGGGTCTTCTACGTGTTAATCAGTATCCTCCTGTAACTAATCATCGTCGTGAAACATCTCTCAACCCAGTAAGGACTGCCCCCTTGACAGCAGACAGCAAAGGGTCTGGTTTGATCAGCTGCAGTCCACAAGACGCCACATGGGAGTCAACCTTCTCTGAAAAGTACATGCACTTGTTGAATCCCCCCACAAGAACACAGCTCTACCATTCTCCCCCATCTGTCATTAGCATTCGTATCTCCACACCATCTAGAAGGACCTCTCTCTCACCTGCACTCGTCTCCCCTGTTCCCGTAGTTCTCCGATCTGCCCATCAACCAGCTCGCGCGTCCGATCAACCGCCGCATCGAAACACGCCTCCATCTCCTCCTCGCTAAACACCAAATAGCCCTCTTCAAGCCCTACCTCCGGCACATCCAGCTCCCAGCCCACATCGACCGCCCACGCCCCTCTCGGTAGATCCAGTGGAATCAGTGGCTGCTGGCCATCAGATGACTTCCCAAACTCCAGTTTAATCCGCCTCTCAAAGTCCGCTCGACATTTCGCCCGTAGCCGGCTGCGTGCCACGTTAAACCCTAGCCTCTCGAGTGTCCTCGCCTTGTCCTCGACAATGCTCATAAACCGCCGCGTCACCAACGCCGACCCACACGACGCTGCAGCGCCACCGCCCACTTTTTCCACCGTGCACGGATCGGTGGATTTGATCTCGTACCCGACGCACTCCACGATATGGCCGCCGCAATCCAGAACGAGCACTACATCTCCAACCTGGAAGGCTGATTGATTGGTACAACCGGCGTACAGCACCGCTACCTCTGGCCCTGGAACAAGCAGCACACTCTCGTCTGGGGAGTGAATCCCGAGCCCGGACCGTTTGGCCACTGCACGGAACTCCGCGCGGGCGTTCTCATCCCAGTATGCAGGTACCGTCATCACGTATCGAAAATTCACTCTAGATTGGGTAGTGCATTCCGCGGAAAGATCCTCGGCAATCTGAGAACAGGCGCTTTTGCGAAGATGCCACAGATAATCTGCGGCGATATCTGCGGCGCATCGATCTTGGAGAAACGGGTTGTTGTAGTACATACTGCCGCCGTCTCCGAGGGGCGAGAGCTGCGATTTGAAGTCCGACACCATATACACGCCTGGCGCGGGGCTGTGGCGCGGGGTGATTGCTTCGTGGGTCTTGTCGCCCCAGCCAACTACCGTGTGGTATTGGTTGTAGTACACGGTGGATTGAACTTGGTGCGGTCTGGGGAGTTTGTCGTAGCTCCAGCGAGTGGACTCGGGCCATTTGTTGAGCACTCTAATGTCGTTGTTGGCTTGGGTTGTGGGGTAAGGGAGAGCAAATGCCGCGGCGGATGAGGTTGCGCCAAAGTCTATCCCAATTGTGATTGGGGTTGTTATAGCTTCAGTTTCATCCTTGGTCATGGTGGTATCTCGGTCGCAATGGAACACTAATTAGGATGCATCGATTGTGTAGATTTTAGTGGTGAATGTTCCAAGGCTGAATGAGCCTCCGTGTGCTATAACTAGTTAATGCATGTTGATAGAGTAAGCTAGTGGGTAGTGGGGAAATGAGGCTATGCAGGCGCCCCAGCGACTTAGTATTGAGTTGTATTCCAGTAGCTAAATAGGTTAGGTAGGTAGCTAGGTAGGTAGCTGTCAGTCATGACTAGGTAGCTTATTCCTAACTGGTTCAAAAGCTGACAATGATTGATGAATAAACATATTGAGCCTCAAACTAAGCCCTGTATCTACTCAAAATACCCTTTCTATATCATAAGTTATAACACAACAAGCACGCGAACAGCACTCATCTCCGTATCAGCAATTCTTCTATCATTCAGAACCCGGAGCTACTCCCTCCGCCTCCAGAATCACAGCCTCCGCCTCCACCTCCACTACTACTACCACCACCACTATAGCAGCCACCACTGTAGCTACTCCCACCCCCATCGTATCCACTCGTTCCAACCCACCCATATGTGCTTGTATTGGCATTGTAACTACCTCCATAACCACCAGTCCCACCACCCCCAGAGCCGCCGGTACTCCGAGGAGCACCGCTACTCGCTGGCTTTGGGGTTGGCTTGGGCTTGGGCTTGGGCTTGGGCTTGGGCATCACAGTCGTCGTATTGACAGCTCGAATTGGAGACGGAGTGACTGGCGGATCACTTCTCGCAGTATCTCCAGTGGAGATTGGCTCCGGCGACTGAACATTATTTGTAGGGGTCGATACCGCCTTCTCTGGTTCGGTGCGTGTCTCGACTGGACGAGATGGGACCGGTTTTTCGGTCTCGGGTTGTTTTGTGCGGAAGCATGACGAGAAGATTTCGCGAACACTGCGCATTTTTTTTCTGTTGGTGATGCGGAGGATATGTTCTTGGGGGGAGGGGTGTGTGTATGTGTGTGTGTGTTATATATTAAAATAGTATAGTAAGATACATTGGTCGGTTGAGAGGCGATATGGAAAAGAAGTGATTGTATTGTACCTCATTTATATAGTTGTCTTCAGAGCTTTGCAACCCCCACAGTATAGTTCGTAGTCTGCCTTTTAGGGCTCAACTGACGTAGGTCAAGTGCGAACACGATGGGCGCAGCCGGGCACCTCTGTTCGGCTCCACCCAGGCATTGTCGGGCAATGGGGATATGTCGAATCAGAGTAGTGATGTTTCTCGTATTGGGTCTTGGAGAGATTCCAGCAAGGCAAACTTGCTCTTGGGAGAAGAGGAGTTGGTATCTTGAGGAGAATTGCTATTTTGGGTATATCCATCTATTCTTAGGAGGATTGGATAATGTCTGGGAGGTTAAGTCCGGATACTAAGTTACTAGCTAGGTATTGTTCGTAGTAGGAATGATGTTACGTTCACTGGGCATAATACTCTATAGGATTGATGATAGGCCGATTCCCATGATAATTAGAAAAGGTTCAGTCAGGAAATTCTCCAGCCTGCCTTGTTTTCTCTAATTGGTGATAGTTTGATGGTCCGATGGTCCGATGGTTCCTTGACCCAATCGCCTCGAACCTCCCAAGGTTTAATTTAATTAAATTGCAGCGTCGTAGTCCACGAACGCTTGGAAATCAGCTGAGGAGCATTCTTCTACCTCGGTAGATCATGCATTATTCTTCCCCTTTTGAGGTTTGTTGTGATTCTTGTGAATAAATAATAATATGCTGCTGGCGCTAATCCCAAAACGGCAAACCTTGAGAGCAGCCAGGTCACGGGACTGGGCAACCCCTAAGTTGAACGCGTTGAAGGAACAAGAATCCAACTGAGATCCAAGCGTCATCAATCGACTAATAATACCCAACCTTGCCTTCCCCGCTCAGTCTCTGGGTAAAAGCACAATCATTCCCAGATGACTCTAGCCGAGCAAGCCATTCACAACCGTCGCTTCGCTTGACTGGCAGGCAGCGACCTCGGGGTCCTGCGCTAGTGGCTCCGCCCACTCCACCAAGATGATTTCATCCAATGTTCCCCCAGCTTTGCTATACTTATTCAGGAACTTCCTTCAGTCTTGGCTTGCTCAAGCGTTTACTTCCGGGATTCCCGCAGCAACACAATCCCAATAATAATGGGTTTGTTCGGTGGGCCATCAAACCAGGGTCGGATGGCGACCCTGCCTTAAATACTACCGCCCTCTCTGCCCCCCCCCCCTGGTCAAAAACTCAAGCCCATTCGGATCTTTCTCCTCGCTGTCGTCAGGATGCAGTTCCAGCTTCGGGTTTTGGCGGGAGCTCTGCTCTTAGGGTCTGCTGTCGTTGCCGCCCCTGCTGATATTTCCAAGGGTCGTGACCATGATCGTGACCACGATCAGGGCCATCATGACAATGGCGTTGGCCACTGTAAGCCCAACTTCAAGACCCGGCCGACTCTCCAAGCCCTCAACTACAACGATCTGGGCCCCGCCAATAACGGCACCGCCGCCGTGCTGATCCATGATCGACTGGCCTGCGCTGACGCCGAAAAGGAATGTGCCGCCCTGGGGGAGAGTCTCTTCCCTCTGCAGAGCGCCCCTGAGGCCAATCGCACCGAGTTGAACTACCAGCTCGACTATCTTGTCTTCGCCGACGACCTCCAGCGCGACAACAAGCTCTGGGTATCCAAGGGTGACTCGTCCACCGAATGTCTAGCCTACTCCATCCACTCCCAGCGCATCGTCCCGGTCCCATGCGACAGCAAACTGCCCTCCCTCTGCTCGTCGACGGTGCCCCCGACCACCGACCTCGACCGTAAGGCCCGCGACAGCTCCAAGCTCACCATCCCCGTCGACCGCTACTCCATCACGGGATATCGCGATGCCCGCTCGTTCCGCTTCCTGCGACTCCCCTTTGCCAACCCGCCGGTCGACAACCTGCGATTTGCGCCGCCCCAGCGCTACTCCGGTCCCAAGGAAATCGACGCGACCATCTCCGCCGAGTCGTGCATCCAGTCCGAGTCGAGCTTCGGCACTCTGGGCAATGGCGGCATCTCCGAAGACTGTCTCTTCCTGAACGTCTTCACGCCCGTCGTCCCCGGTGACGACAAGCATGCCGTCAAACCCAAGCCCGTCGCCGTCTACTTCTACGGCGGCGCCTTCACCAAGGGCAGCTCGGCCATGATCGACTACGACGGCGGCAATCTCGCCAGCCGCAACGATGTCGTCGTCGTCACCGTCAACTACCGCGTCGGCGCCCTCGGCTGGCTCGCCACGGGCAACCTCACCACCGGCTCCTACGGCACGCGCGACCAGATCCTCGCCCTGGAGTGGATTCAATCGCACATCGCTGCCTTCGGCGGCGACCCCGCCCATGTCACCATCTTCGGCCAAAGCGCCGGCGGCCAGTCCGTCGTCGCCCTGCTGTCCTCCACCGTCGCCAAGGGGCTCTTCTCCGGCGCCATCGTGCAATCCGCCCCCGTCGACCTTCCCTGGTTCACCCGCGACGTCTACCGCGACCTCATCGCCCCCGAAATCGCCAAGGCCGTCGACTGCGACGACTCCGCCGATGACGAAGCCGCCCTGCTCGCCTGTCTCCGCTCCGTCCCAGCCTCCGCCTTCCTCGACAACTCCACCGACTTCAAGTCCGCCATGTCCACCGCCTCCAAGGCCGTCGCCGAGTCCTTCCTCCACACCAACGACCTCCTTGCCTCCATCGAGCCGCTGATGCCCATGGTCGACGACAACGGCTCCGGCGTCATCGACGCCCAGTTCGACGTCCTCCTGCGCACCAACCGTCTCCCCTCCCGCGTCCCCACCATGTTCACCACCGTCACCGACGAAGCCGGCCTCTACGTCGGCCGCTTCGTCCCCTCCCTCGGCGCCACCCAGGCCGGCCTCAACGCCCTCTTCAACATCGCCTACCCGCCCGACCTCGCCAAGGCCCTCATCTCCTCCGATGTCTTCCCCCTCAACCGCTCCGACCCGGACAACGTCCGCAACATCGGCGGCGAGGTCCTCACCCATTCCGAGTGGACCTGCGCCCAGGCCCATCTCCTCCGCCAGGCCGCTAACTCCTCCTTCCCTGTCCTCTACGAGGTCGAAATCACCGACGGCCATGTCCAGACCACCGTCGACGTCCCCGAGGTCTGCTCCCCCAACGGCGACTACAACGCCACCTGCCACTCCGCAGATGTGCTGCCCATCTGGGGCACCCTCAACTCGAAGACGGAGAATGTCGACCCTTACTATTCCACCGACGACATCAGGCATTCGCAGTTGTTGGATGATGTCTTTGGCGCCTTCTTCCGCACCCGTAATCCCAACCCGGATGTGAGCTTCTTGGCGGTTAGAGGGCCGGCTTATGCTTCGACGCATGATATCTTCGCAACCCAGAAGTATGTGATGCCGCCTTATCGTCCCGATGAGAAGTCGTTGAGTTTGTTGTCGCTTCCCCCTGGCACCGCCCAGAATCCGGGTTTGACTGATAAGTGTGCTGTTTTTGAGGATTATGGGTATACCTTCCAGCATGCTGCTTATACTCCTTGAGCTAAGCTGAGCTGGGGGGAGGGTGTGGATAGTATACCTAATACATACATACGTCTTTGTAATAATTACCTAAGCTAGTTAGAGCTTTATATATTTATTTTCTAGGGAAAAGAAAAAATTAAGCTATTCCATTGCAATTCATCCCTTCCCCCGGGTTGGTTCATCCCATCCTAACAATGGCAGCCGCCCCAGAAATGTTAGAACTCAAGAGCAGACCTGACATTCCGTACACTCTATAAATATAGAGACATAAGGAAGTATATATGCATGATTCATTCATTCCTCTAACTCTAACCAAATCGTGACTCGTAACAAAAAAAATCCCATAGCTCAATAGAATAAATCAAATATATCAACACCATTGAAAAAGGAAACCCATTGCGCCAACCCTCCCCCCATGATCCTACCATAACCCAAAAATACAACCAATAAACTCCCCGTGCATCCAGTAGGTAGGTTAGGTAGGTTAGGTAGGTACCTCCTTACTACCTCGTATGTAATCTGTCGTCAATTCATCACATTGTTAAAATAAGCGTATGTATCCATCTCCGTCGCCCGTCTCCCCCGCGAAGGATATTCCGGCTCCACCATCACCGGCACCCGACTCTTCCCTGGCATGGCTGCACCACCACCACCACCACCACCCCAACGCATTCCCCTGGAGTTCCCACTGGGAAACCGAGTGCGTTCTCCACTACTACCGCCGCTACCATTGTTGTTGCACATATTAACCGGAACACCACGGTAGCTATGTCTTCGTGACTCAGTAATGGGTTCCATATCCGGGTGCGTCCGCATAAAGTACGCGTTCGACGTCGGACCGTTGGCAAACCGTGGGTGTGGTGCACGCGTGTACACCGGGACCTCAGCCGGTTGTTCGTTGAAGGCGGGCTCGCGAAACCCCACGCCCGGCGAGCGAGAATGCACGGGCTGCTGCTGCTGCTGCTGTTGCTGCTGTTGCTGCTCGTAGGGTCGATGGTGAGCGCGGGACCGGCGTGCGCCATCTGAGTCGTACTGGCGGGTTTGGTGCGCCGGGTGCTCGCGGTGAGTGTAGCGGCGAGGGGTGTGGACATGTTGGTCGTCGGGGTCGGGGGAGAGTTCTCGGCGTGGTTTGCGTGCGTAGGCTTCGTGCGAGTGGCGACGGGCAGAGGTCCGGGGCGGCGATAGGTGTCGACGCGCGCGGTGGGGGGGAGGATGCTGGTAGCAGCGGTTATGGCTACTGTGTCGACTTGGTCGGGGGAAGGTGTCTTGTTCTGAATTCTCGGAGGATGCGTCCGAGGGGTCGTCATCCCCTGGTTCTTCGCTGCTCATGGGCACGGTGCTGGGACTCACGGGGCGGGAAAATGTGGGGATGTTAGCTTTTTTCGACGGGTTCGACGACCACATTGGGGGTGAGGGTGCGCGGGGGGAGGCATATCCGGATGATCGGAAGTCTTCAGGGCGGCGGAAGTAGGTCGAGTGGGCGCGGCGGGCGGGGAACTCTGCGCTCTTGCGCCGCTGGTGGTGGTGGCTCTGTGGCATCTCGTTCATGGTGGGGGTCCGGCGGTGCGATGAGCGATTATTGTTATTGCGGTTGGGCGCGAACTCGTCGTCGGTCTTGGGGGAGGAGGTTGGGGTGTCCTTCTGGTGGAAGTGATGATGGTATGCACCGAAGTTTGGGGGCGAGGAATGCATGATGTTCTTCTTCCAGAAGTCGAATTCAAAGCGACGGCTGACAGACTCGTGCCATTCAACCATTTCCGTGTCCGATGCCTCGGGAAAAGCATCGCGGGGAATGGTTTTGGGGAAGATATCTCCACTGGCATCGCGAATGTCCCAGATATCTAGGGCGTGCTGGAGATACTGCCAATGCTCTTCAGGGTCGAGCAGCAGCTGGATGGTCTGCCATCGGACAAAGCCATTGGGCTGCAGGGCGGGGATGGAGGGCGGTATGTAGGGGTCTTCGGAGGGTTGAATGCTGTGGAAACATCCCAGCCGCTGGTAAATAAAGGACAAGGCGGATGACTTGGTTTCCAAGAAGAGAACATCGTAATTGCCGCCGACCTTGCGATAGAATGCGGCGAGACGCTCTGGAGTGAGGTCGGCGGTGGCGTAGTTGTCAAAGGAGGACTGGAAAGGGGTCAGGTAACTACCTAATATATCACACGAGTTACATTCAGATGGCGTTCCAGGCGGCTTACTATTATGTGGGCGATGCCCAGACAAAGATGCTCCAGCAATGGGGCAGGGCTCTTGTCTGCATTGATCAGCACGCCCCAGAAATTGGCCCCGTCATCGTGAACGGAGGACATGGTCGGTGTAGAGATGAGGTTGACGACATGAGCAGCGACGAAAGGTCGGAGAAAAGAAAAGAATGAGAATGAGGAGAGAGTCTATCTGACAGGGCTGACAGTCAATCAACCTGCAGGCATCGCGGTCAGGCATCCACTGCGGGGGGGCCCAAAGGAAGTGTGTTTGCTGGCAGGAGTTCGTGGTTAGTAGTTAGGTATTAGTCCGTGGTTAATGGTACCTGGTGATGGTTAGGTAGATTAGGTAGATTAGGCACAGAGAGAGAGAGAGAGAGAGAGAGAGCTTTCTTTATTTATTTATTTATTCATTATTGATTGATCCTTGATGTGGTGTGCCTGAACTACGTACCTAGTGTAACCCCGCAGGTGACTCCTCGTCGCATGACCCGGTGGAACCCTAACTGACCCTTCCTTCAGTAGACCAGATGGTTCATGTTGATAGCCACAAGATAGGAACTTGTATATTCTTACTATTTATTTTTTTTGATTCTTCCGGAGTTCGAGGTATTCCACATATCTCCATCCCTAGACAGAAAATCAAGAAAAGAAAGAAAAAAAAACAAAACATCCCTGGATTATATATATTTAATCATGGTTCTACTCTCGCGCACAGTCAGCACCCAAATACACAGTCTTAGATCAATCCCTTGGTACAGTTATTTACCGCGTGTGTGTTTATTTCTTTTGACATACAAAACTACTGATATGCATACCAATAATAGGAAAGATTTACTCCTTTGTGGATGTTTTCTAGAAACTTGCATGTCGTTCCTTGACCGACAAACTGCAATGCAACTGCGCATGCATTCCCTGCGGCAGTTTGTTCCCGCCAACCGATTGATCAAACACTCCCCCAAACCTGGAACTGTGATAGGATGTTGCCTGCTTCATATCGGCTGGAAGCCAACAGATCGGGAATATGCCTCGTCCCCCGCCGAGCAGGGGGGGATTAACATGCCAGATGGTCCGCCTTGATCGGACACAGTCCCTGCTGGCCCGTCCTGGTTTCGCATCCATGGTTACCGTTTGATTGGATTCCAGCCGCCCAACGGCTTCCATGATTGGCGGATCCCTGCCGATCGAGGAATCCACGAGAGCTCCTGTCATTCCAGATAACTCTCGCCTTGAGCAGTTGTTGTCTGTTAGACAATGAGCTCTCTGTTCTTTTATTCGGACGGGTTTCTCGCCAGGGACGTTGTCCGCTGTCGCGATTTCAGAAGGTTGAGTTGTCCCCAAATCCGCCGGATGATTTTTTGACCTGTCTGTCAATCCCTGCGTTCTTCATTGTATACCCTTCATTTAGTACACGCGATTCGTTTCTCTCGTGGATATTTGACTGCCGTTGTTTTTATTTTGTTTTATTTTTATTTGTTCCCCCGCCTGAGAATACAAGTTTCACCACGAAACCAGGGATACCTTACATATATCCTCCCGACATCTATCAAGCCACCTTGCATGGTCTTCATGTCTTCGAGTCGATAACAAGCACCATGGCCCTTGTTCGAGATCCTGCATTCTGGCGTCGATTCTCTCGCGCCATTTACTTAGATGCCGAGGCCAAGGCTGACGCAACCACTTCGGGGACAAGTACCGATAACTTGATCTATTCGTACGTCCATGTCTGGGTACAATTGGGTGCAAAACGGGGACAACATGCTAACACCAGGTCAGAGACACCTGGATCCAAGCACAGAATCGCAAGAAGCGCCGCGGTGTGATCTGTTGTGTGTCGTTATCCGTGGCTATCATAACCATCGCGGTGGCCATCATCGTTGTTCTATGGTGGTTTGGGACCCATAATTGGGGGCGTGAGCAACCCGATTCTCGAGATATAAACAACTAGGAGGTGCCTAGGTTAAAAGTCTAATTGGGGAGGGGGAATTCAGAGGACTGCCAACTCCTGTGACCTGCACATATTCAGTACTACCTCCCCAACTCACATTCAGAAGATGAGGAAGACCAACAGCCAAGGCGGGACTGTACATAATATTATAACATGGTGATGAAAAAGAGGGTTGGTGATTGACGAGCTAGCTCTATTATTAGAAGCTGGTAGGGCGTTATGGCGTTGACTGAGGATACTGTCGCTGGGCTGATATTGAGGATATCGGATGATTCCTTAGCTTTGTGAAGGGGAATGGAATCAAACATTCTCTTGTCCTGTTCCTGAAGCCGAGGATATTTGAGTCTTATGATTGATAACGTGTTGATAAGGGAAAGAGCGGCCTTCTCTCCGCTCCGCATGGACCTGCCGAAATGGGCCACGCCCTGTCACGTGGGGCCCCCATCAACATTGTCTTCTCTCTTTGATTTACTGTCTATCGCCATCTCTATAGTGCTCTATCTTATGCCAATTGGGTTCAAAACTCCTTTCTGATTATCATCATCTCCTGGGATATTAACTCTCAGGGAATGAGGACAAACCGGTTGCGTGTGGGATCGGTACATGTACTCCAAGTCCCGATCTTGTCTCCAACCAACGCTTATCGGCGGGTCTTATCGCTTCTCCGCACCCTCCCCACAATAAAAGCCACCGGACGCCCTGTTAACTTTGTTCTTGTCTTCTCTTTCGCTCGGTCTCCATCCACGGCTAACAATGCTTCCCCCTTTCGATTATTTCACCTATCGTAGCGTGCGGTACGTTGTCTTTGTCTATCTGGACTACCTCTTCCGACAACTACTAACAACCACCCAGGGATTACAAAAGAAGACAGCGGGCTACCCGCTTCGCTTCTTTGCCCGCCGCATACCATGCCTCCTTCACGGCTTTTGACAAGTCTGTCTTAAACAAACCCATCCAGGACCTGGTCCAGGAGGTGCACGACTCCTCCCTCTCCGCCACAGATGTTCTCCGCACCTACGGCAAGGTCGCCGTCAAAGCCCAAGAGAAGACAAACTGTGTCACCGAGCTGCTGTTGCCCGAGGCGGAGTCCTGGGTCCAGTCCGAGGTCAATCTCCAGGGCCCCCTGGCTGGCGTGCCTGTTTCCTTGAAGGACTCCATCCAAGTCAAAGGCTTTGACGTATCTGTCGGGTACACGCGCATGGCTAAGAACCCTGCTCTGGACGATGGTCCCATGGTGAAATTACTCAAAGATGCTGGTTGGTACCTCCGTCAACAACTTACCGGTTCCCTCTCCCTCTAAGCTTTTTTTTTTTTTTTTTCAGGCGCCGTTCCTTACGCAAAGACCGCTCTTCCCGTAACCCTCCTGTCTTTCGAGTCGGCGAATGCTCTCTGGGGTCGTTGTCTGAACCCACATGTTCCCGCATACTCACCCGGCGGCTCAACAGGGGGTGAGGGTGCTCTGCTCGCCCTCGGCGGTCGCATTGGCATTGGCTCCGATGTCGCAGGTTCCGTCCGCGTCCCCGCTGCCTGGAGTGGAATCTACTCGCTCCGCTGCAGCACGGGCCGCTGGCCCAAGGCCGGTGTCAGCACCAGCATGGCCGGACAAGAGGGCGTGGCTAGTGTCTTCTCCCCTATGGCGCGCACCCTCAACGACCTTACCTACTTCACCAAGGCCATCGTCGGCATGCAGCCGTGGAAGTACGATTACACCGTCCACCCCATTGCCTGGCGAGAGAACGAGGAGGCCGAAGCTCAAGGTAAGAAGCTTCGCATTGGTCTGATGTCCAACGACGGTGTCGTCCCACCCACTCCGGCCATCACTCGTGCCCTCTCCTCCACCGTTGCCGCCCTGACGGCCGCCGGCCACACGGTGGAAGAAATTGCGCCCCCTGCCTCTGCCGATCCCTTCACAGGACTGCATCTCGCCTCGCAGCTGCTCAACTCGGACGGCTGCACTACTTTCAACTCGCACCGCCACAGTTTCGAGCCGTCCGATCCAGGCGCTGACCAGCTCTCGCGCATCTGTAATCTGTCCCGTCCCGTCCGCTACCTCTACTACCTGTACGTGCGGTACATCCGCCGTGACTTTAAATGGGCCGCGTTGATCCGCACTTTCTCACATAAGTCCTCCGCCGAACAGTGGAAGCTGGTGGCCCAGCGTGAGAGCTTCCGCGCGAACTGGCACGCCTGGTGGGACGCCGAATCGCAACAGTATGATTTTATTTTGTGTCCGGCCAACGCCACGCCGGCGCTGCCGCACAAGGCGATGGCTGATGCGGTCTCGTCTTGTGGATACACGTTCCTCTGGAACTTGCTGGATTACACGGCGGGTGTGCTCCCGGTGTCCCATGTGGATGCTACCAAGGACGCACTGGTGGCGCCATACAAGGCGGTGCTGAAGCGACTGGGGGCGAACAATGCCATTGCGAAGGGCGCATGGAAGCACTATGATGCGACCAAGATGGCAGGACTGCCGACCGCGGTACAGGTGGTGGGTCGTCGCTGGCAGGAGGAGAAGGTGCTGGGATACATGGCGGTGGTGGAGAATGCGTTGGAGGAGTATGGGGAGGGGAAATACTCGCTGATTGAGATTGATTGATTAAATTATACCTTGTGAAGCATGATAGCGTTTAAGATATATTGGATCGAATGAAAATATGAATCTTTTTTTTCCTCTTTTTTTTTTTTTTTTTGTGAAGAGAAAAAAAGAAACAAGACAAGCGAATAAAAAAGAAAGAAAAGAGAGAGAAAAAAACATCCATGTTGTTGTGGCTGAATTTGTTCCAGGAAAGATAAGCATCCCAACGACAGACCGAATGTGATTGGTATGATATGTAATAGTGTTTTCCCAAAAATTGAGGGAAAATCGGGTCCGAAGTGGGACTCAGAAAGTTTGGATGAATGGACATGGGCATGAACATGGGCATGAACATGGATACGAGTGCTCAGACTCTCAGATCCAGCCCGTCGGGTTGGGTTTTTTTTGGACCTGTCACTTTCCGCTGTTTTGGGCTGAGCTCAGATCGCGGTCGGCGTTTGTGCAGATGCCGGTTGATGCTGGTATTCTTGGGGGGGGGATATTGATCGAATCTTTTGAATCATGGGGCGTTTGAGGAGTCAACGAAGAAGGTATCGTAGTTGATGTTGATCGTTTTTTATCCATGTTGTTTGTGGTGTTTTTAGTGTTTTGTACCACCACCAGGGCGGGTCACGGGAGTTGCGCTCTCCTCTCCTCTCCAAACCAAACTACCATCACTGAACTCTCTCTTTTCTCTCTTTCTCCTCCCACTTTCTCCCGTCCCCCCCCTCCTCTCCCTCTTCTCTCCTCCTCGTCTCTCTATCGAGAAAGACTACCCAGCTTTCATTCCTCCCGTACTTCCTCTATCATTCCCTCTTTCCCTCCTTTTCTCTCTCAATTCGCTCTCTCCCGCTTCCCTTCTCCCTCTCTCCACAACAAACAAAGAGGTGGTTGACCTCTGTGGCGCATTCATTCCACTGGTTCCGCCACCATCTTTGAGCTCCATTTAAAGCTTCTCCCCCCTTTAGATTTCTCTCTCTCCACCCAATACCTCTATTTCTCTAACCCCAATCTTCCGCGTCACATTACCTCTTGATCAATCTCGCTGATTGCATTCCTTCTCTCCCTCTATTCGCCGAACGGCAGCATGCGGTTCTCGTTCTGCGATCCTTATCCTTCCGCTGCCACTCTCCCGCATCTTCGCTATATCTCCTCTTGATGGGTCTAAGACCGGCGCGTGTTATTCCTGGGTGAAATGCCTCCTGCTAAAGGTCCTGGTGGGCGTAAAAAGGACGCCATCCACTTTGTGAACGCCCGCCCCTCCTCCGAGGTCGAGCGCGCTAAGATCCAACGCCTGGTGCGTGCCCATGTTGGCAAATGGATCTCCGACCAAACCAAAGATCGCACCACGGGCATCTCTGATCCCTCCCCCGACGTCTCCGAAGAGAAACTCTTTGTCGAACCGCCGTCGCACCCCCCTGAGCTCGAGACCGACGAAAATCTCTTCCCTTCCTCTTCCTCCCCCTCCATCGGCTCCTCGCCTCGATCCACCGAATCTTCCTCCACCAATACGCTCTCTGTTGTCCGCGCATCATCACAGAATAAGCCCTCCGTCGTTGTCGTACCGCCCTCTCAGTCAGATTCGTCTAATCCACCCCGGAGTCAATCACACAAAAACCCCAATGGCTGGCCGGTGGGCTCCGACGACGATGACCCGGATAGCCCCAATTCTTCCGATTCCGGAGAGTACATTGAAGTCATCGGCGCCAACGTGCTTGATCCGTTTCAAACATATCCATCGCGGTTCTCCCCGGCAGTTGTACATGCCTGCGAAAGTTACTGTGTGTACCCCTCTTCCACAAAAAAAAACTTGTTCTTTTAAAGCTTTGTCGACGTTTCACACTAACTGCTCAGGCCTCACTGTTTTATGGCCAGGATTGACCCCGGGGTCGAATAATAATTCCTCTGACGTTTTAGCTGCCTCCAACTGGTTCCCTTTGTCCCTCACTGAACCCACTCTATTCACGGCCTTTTTATTTGGCTCGCTATCACACCAGCGGGTGCAATGGGTCAATCGTTGGATCCCTGAAGGCGCGTTTGTGGCGCGCGACCAGCAACTGCTTCAGATATGTGAGATGGAGACGATCAAGATGATCAACCGTGAGGTCCAGAATCCAAATCGAGCTGTCTGCGATGCCGTGATCCTCAGTGTCATGTGCATGGCTCATAGTGTCGCCGAGGACAACGACCACCGCCGTCAACGCATGACGTCATTTACCGCCCCAATGCGTCGGTTGCAATGGTTAGATGTCTACGGCAGCCTTCCTCCGAATCTCGTCCATATACAGGGGTTAATACAGATGGTTAATCTTCGTGGGGGACTGGACAACATTAGTCTTCCTGGTTTAGCGCCCATCCTCTCTTTGTACGCTCTCTTCTTTCCAAACTCTGACATTGACTGGTACTGACTGATATTTTATAGCTCCGACATCGTTACCTCTACTACATATCTTACTCCTCCGGTCTTCGGCTTCTTCCCCCTCCGTGAAAGCCGTCGGAACATCACCCTGCCCGATCTCCTTGGATATACATCGCTGGACGCAGAACGCCATTTCGGTCATTTGCGACAGATTGGACTCACCTCCGACCTGATTGAGACCTACCATGCCATGCACGTCTACACGACCATCGTCGAAGGCCATCTCCAAAATAATCCCCTTGCCATTGATGAATCCTTACTCGCCGATCAACGAAATTTAGTCCACTTCAAGATACTCTCTCTCCCGACTGCCAGCCAGATCGATGGCTTCAACGGTTACCAAAACAACGAGATTATTTATGAAGCCTGTCGTCTCGCCGGCCTTATCTTCAGCGTCGGCGTCATCCTGCCCCTTCCTGCACAAAGCAGTCCGCTGGCGCAACTCGCGACCTTGATCAAGGCCTTGATGCAATTCTTCAACACCCCGGCCATCTGGTCCCATCCGCATGCCCGCGTCACCCTTCTTTGGGTCCTCACTCTTGGCGGTATCGCTGCAGAGAACATGCCTGAGCGGGCTTGGTACGTATCCTTACTACGACAGTCGGCGCGCCAAAACTGTGTCAGCTCCTGGTCGGATCTACGTTCTGTCCTCGGCATGATCCTCTGGTGGGATACAGCCTGCGATCTGCCAGGTCGAAATCTATGGTCTGAAGTCGAAAAGTCATTTATTCGATGACAGTGGCTTTGTCGGCCGACCCGGTCTATATTACCTACATATATATATACGTCTTATTATACCCGGGACTAAATTTGCTCCCTGTCTATCACTTCGCGCATCCTTTTGGCCCCCGTTCCCTTTTCCTTTTGGTTCGATTATATTTCTACCTCATCCATATGTATTTCTCCCGCCGTCGGATGAAAGTGGTTGTTTGCGGGTGGATAGGTATGCATCACGACAGTTATGATTTTTCTTTCCCTTCTTGTGTCAGTGAGCCAGGGGAGTGGAGTATGCGGTCGGTGTTGTTATTGAGCCTTTTCATTTTGGCTGGCTAGTAGTGGCGGCCACCTAACATAATACATTATATCATATTATATTTTTATATTATATCATATTGTATCACACTATATTACATATTGTTACTATTGGTGCGACAAGAATATACATGTCCTCGGGATACAATGTGAAGGCTCTGGCACGTACTCGCAAATATGATTTAATAGTAAAGTGAATGATAACGATAGGAAGCAGACTAGTACAGTACCATGTAAAGCTGGGGGATTGTCCATAACGACTGCTGCTAAAGGACAGCTGCCTTTCTCGCTATATCGTACGCCTTGTCCCTAGCTTTTCGTTCCTCCTCACCTAACATCCTGATCCTCTCTAGCTTCTTTACCACCCCAGCCGCAAATGAATGGACAACACCTTCCTTGGACATTGGTGTAAGCGCCCGAATATCATATCCATCATCAAATCCCGGGAAAACCGGTCGACTCGATCCCATGGTTACCAACAAGTCCCCTTGATACGCCACTGGAGTGGCACTCATCTTCGGAAGCGGCGCTAATGTCTTCAGATATCCCAGCGACGTGTCCCCCTCCAACATCTCTGGCGACAGAGGCTCGCCGGACCCCGTGCCAGGGAATCTTTCTGTCTTGAAAAACCTCAGGATCCCCATCGCTGTTCCACAAAGGCTAGGAGATACCACCCACCCCTGGTCCCAGTCACTCTCCCCGTTGACTCGACGCAGGACAATACCCATGACAGCCAGAGCAGCGAAGTATGCTGTCGTGTAATCATTTATGACCATACCTGGCGGCCATCTCGGCCGACCATCCCCAAGCCCCTCCCCCATGAGGCACATCAGCCCGCTGGACGCGCTCCCCTGCATGTCGAATCCTGGCTTCCACGCCCAAGGCCCGGAGGACCCGTAACACCGGATATGGGTGATTATCAGGCCGGGATTGACATTGTGCATCGCTGTATCGGAGTAGCCAAACTTTCTAATTGCACCTTCGCGGTAGCTGTCGATCCACACATGGGCATCGCGGATTAGCGTCCATAGGCGCTGCCGGTCTGAATCCTTGTTCAAGCTTAGTCGGGTGGAGGCGGTTCCAAGATTGGCGTATGTGTAGACGAAGGCGTGTTCGAACCCGTGAGTGAACATGACTTGTAGAACGGAGGCGCCGTGCTCGGCAAGGGTGCGGCCAGCCCCTGGGCCTGCGATGGCGTGGGTGACGGCGAGGACTTTGAGTCCAGACAGTGGCCGATCGGGGACAGTCGCCGGAAATGGCGAACAGTTCGAAGACGGGCTACTTCGTTTTTTTGCCGGTTCGATGGGAACAATGGGCTGGCCGGTCATCACTGAGCCTTGAGGGTGGGTGTTCCATTCTTTCTCAGAACGACATATGGCCATCGGCATTTCGGCTTTCGCGGCCAATGCTTCAAGGTCTGCATTTTCATTAGTAGTCGTCACACACACACACACACACACACACACAATCAAAATTGGACAAATATCGGCATATAGTAGGACGTACCTGCGGCATTCCACATCTTGACCGCTGCCCTAGCACTACTCTCAGCCATAGAACAGTCCAAAAGCGCTGTCCATTTATACGCCAAATCCACATAAACCGCACTTAGCACCACCCACTTCCCATCTCTCGTCTCAAATATATTCCTCAAGAACGGATTCCCCGCAACAAGATCCAGCGTGATTTCCTGGCCATTTAGAGACGGTGTCATCCCAATATCAGGATCAATGTAGTTATGCCCTCTGCGCAGATCAATCTCAACCCTCTGTCGTGACCCACCTCGAGCCTCGAAAATGGTTGCGGCCACGACGGCATTGGCGAGCGCAGGTATTGCCCCGATGAGAGTTAAATTGATTCTTTGACTTTTCGTCAGTTCCGGGGATGGAATTTCTCCCGTCAAGATGATCTCTGGGCCATTGGTGGTGGAGGGGAGAGGGATTTGAAAGTCGGCGAGGATGTCGGCTAGTGTGGTGAAAGCTGATATATGAGACAGGTCTGTTTGGCGGTTCATTTTGGGTGATGATGGTGTCTGCATCGCTGGATCGAGACCACAGGACTAGAGTTTTATACACAAATTGAGAGTGTCTTGTAAATAATTCGTATGGCGGAGGTGGATATACCAGGCAGTGGATATAGAAGGCGGATATAGGAGGCGGATGTAGAAGGCGGATCGGTCTGCACTCAACGTAACGCTTGACTCTTGTGGTGGATTCATCTAGCTTTGTGAGATACGAGACCGAGTGGAGTAGCCAGTATTCCCCATGGGGTATTCTCGTGGTCAGTCATATATAGGACTGATCCAACCCTTCCAACATGTCCAAATGACTCGTAATAGAACCATCCAAGGCTCCAGTACATTTACCAATCCAAAATGGAAAAAGATCAGTCAGTGCAAGAGCAAATTGAAAATGCCAGGGACACAGAAAGCAACTTTCATGCCCAAAACCATGGACTTGATACCGTCGACCCGTCTGAAGCGAAGCGCGTTCTGCGTAAAATCGATTTCTTCTTGATGCCTCTTCTGATGGTTACCTTCATGCTCCAGTACATGGATAAGGTCATCCTCAGCGGTGCCGCACAGTTCGGCATCATCGAGGATCTCAAGCTCTATACAGTTATTTCACCACCAGCAGGCCATCACGACCCAGAGTTGAACCTGAACCGATTTTCCAATGTTACGTTGATTTTCTATTGGGGGTGTTTAGCTGGGCGTATGTAAAGCCTGTTCATTTTCCTTTTTGAAGAGAAACTGATAATTCCCTACTAGTAATCCCGGCGTCGTGGCTTGCCCAGAGGTTACCGGTTGGTCGGTACCTGGCTGGTACAGTAGTCGTCTGGGGGTTTGTGGCAACACTATCCGTGCTCTGCAAAAGTTACAATGGATTCCTCGTGCTGCGGTAAGATACCTGCTTCTCTGGGCCTGGATGGAGAAGGGGGTTTGCTAACTATGTGCTACAGTTTCTTCCAGGGCGCTACAGAATGCGCAGTCGCTCCCGGATTCTCCATAGTCATTGCAATGTGGTGGAACAGAACCGAGCAACCACTTCGATACGCACTTTGGTATACCTCGACAGGCCTAGGAGGGCTAGTAGGGTCTTTAGCTATCTTCGGCATCGGTCATATTCAAGGCAGTCTCCGTCCATGGAAGTACCAATTCCTTATTTTGGGCGCCGTAACAGTCGCATGGGGGATTATACTGGTTTTCCTCCTCCCCGATCACCCACGTTCCGCGCGGTTCCTCAAGCCCCATGAACGCGAGATCGCCGTGGAGCGGATGCGAGCAGACCACATCGGCATCGAGGATAAGACATTCAAGTTCCATCAGATTAAGGATCTACTGACGGATCCCAAAATCTGGATACTTGTTCCGGCCACCTTCTGTCTGCACTTCGTGAACGGCGGCGTTTCGGGGTTTGGAACTGTCATTATCAGCAGTTTCGGGTACTCGTCTCTGGATTCGGTTCTCCTAACTGGCGCCGTTGGGGGTGGTGTATTCGTTACCTGCATTGTTATCGGATTAGTCGGTACGCTGAAGAAAGACTTCCGGACGTGGCTCATCATTTTTGGGGAAGTCACGGTGGTTATTGGCGCCACCATGGTATGGAAATTGGATTGGAAGACACAACGCGCGGGTGCAATTGTTGGGTTTGTGATGTGTGGCTGGTTTGCTGGCGGATACATGATGCTTCTTGCACTGGTTTCAGCCAATATCGCAGGACACACGAAGAAGACCTTTGCGTCCGCGTTGATATGGTGTGCTTGGGGTGTTAGCAATGGAGTCGCCCCACTCACTGTTAAGACGACAGAAGAGAGCGAACATTACCCTAGTTGTTTTGCTGCGGTGATTGCCACAGGAGCGGCTACCATTGCTGCGATATTAGGGTTGCGAGTTTATTTGGTTCTGGAAAACAAAAGGCGGGATCAAGAACATGGGCCTGTGGATCCGGTGGCAGCTTTGCAGCTGGCATTTGAAGATCTCACGGACAGGGAGAATATGCAATTCAGATACTCGTTGTAGTTAGGCCGATGTTTTACAGTATAGTTGTTTTATAGCATAGTATTATGAAATGATCACTGCACGATTTTTGTTGAGAGAACTTCAATCCCACGTCAGTCCCAAACGAGCGTTGAAAAATCGGGGTAAGGCATTAAGGTAAGAAAGATTTCTGGATCTGGTTCCCATCCGAACAATGAGAGAGAATCTCGATGCTGCTCCAGTGGTGCGCTGGAGTCTATAATCGCGTTGTGACAATCGCCCAGCTCCATTGCATCTGATATATCCTGCTGGTCTGCATATAGCAATATGTCAATATACGCTTCACTGCCCAATGGAAGAATCTGCTCGAAAGGCTTTCGAAGATCAAGTCCGCTATGGGCCGCAAGGATCCGCACAGTAGCTGTAATTGGGTTTAAACTGCTAGTCCACCGGATGCGTTGTATTTCAAGGAGCAGTAAAGCATAGGCGCAATAGCGTGCAGCCTCGTCCTCAGAAACTTCCTCTTTCCAAAAGCCGTACAATACAATCAGTATAGACGTGGTAATCCTATGCACCTGTCGCCAGGTTGGTGGTAGCTTGGTAATCGTACGCAGGTGATGTATGAACTCCTCTTTAGGTGTGGCGTATACACGAGAGAGTTCTTGGATAGCTGGGCCGAAAAGCTCAAAGTACATGGATAGTATCATCTGCGATGCTCGAAGGCAGATCGTGAGTGAGCAGAGCCACTGGTCTGTGGACGTGATTAAAGAAGCTCTGAGCACAATTCGTGACCTGTTTTCTGTTAAACCCACAATATTGAACCTTATAGAGAGGCTTTCGCACCAAAACATGTGTATCCGGGCAAGGGCTGAATATTCAGCTACGAAGGCATCTTTTTCGCGCCCGCCATCCGGGGATTCCTGGCCGAGTTTTGAGCAGAATTCTCCAATCGAGGACTCCAGGGAGGTAATAGTTTCCTGTCTCAAGGGAACGCAATGAACTCCGTAGAATACTTTGCCATTGAGCAATAGAAGATCTATCAGAGTGTTCAAATGTGGGCGTGATTGAATCATAGGCTGGAAGATGTCTGGCACAAAATCATCGGGTTTAATGCAGGGAGCAGTATTATAGGTCATCGCGCAGTACCTAATGTCCGATCAGATAACGCAGTACTGATGAAGAAGTTAAGCGTCAATACTGGTCAGAAAAGTAGAGAAGCAAATAAAACTTAGCTCCCTGAAGGGGAACCTTAGTGAGGACCCCTCTGTTTATCCCCAGATCGTGCGCCACTTGAAGAGCCTGTATAATAAGAGTTCGGCTGCGGTTAGAACACAAATGTGTTGAAGAAGGAGTGCAACGCCCAATTCGAAAGTTGATCTACCAAGATATTCTTGGGCACAAGATATTGACAGATTAATAAAGCCCAGTGGTTCAGGTTCGATCATATTTGCTAAGTCACCTGTAAGCAAAGCCAACGATATGAAAGCCAAGGAAAGCTGATCGAGAGGGACATCAGCGGTCTTGATATCGATATCTCCTAGCTTAACAGATCCAGAAATCAGTTGGAAAAATGACATCATAACACTCTCTAGATTCTGCATATCGACTAAATCTAGCAGCGAATTCTTGGGCTGTCCCTGACTGGACAAGCGCTGTTGGATATCAGCGAGCGTTAGGTTTGCAATCGAGGCAACCGAATCTTGTGTTGTTCCCAGCAGGTCCTTTCCAAATGAGTGCTTCGGCTCGACAACATCCAATTGGAGTTCATAGCCTATGGATAGTTTTGAGCCATATGTTTCGTCAAGGAGAAGCAGTGTCATACCATATCGCTCCAAAGCGAGTTTTTGAGTTAGATGGAGAACGACGGCAAAAGGATCTTGCGACGAGTATGGTAGGTTATCTGGACCATTATCTACCCTAGATTCTTCAACAAGAGATCCCTGGCAGGAATTGCAGTCAAACAGTCCGGCAGGTGCGCGATCATCAACGGATTTGGAGTACTTTGGCACACGGTGTGGTCTGTTTTCCTCCTATTAGCGTTGGACAGTATTGACAAGCATCCCCCATTCCCTCCAAGGCGATCATTACCTAGCTGTTTCTCTAACAATGCATTCCTGGCCGCGTAACGAACAAGATCGGCAGGGATGGGGAGGCTGGCAGCGACGCTTTCTAAGGCGACAATTTTCGCAGGCTTTGGCCAGTCGTCTTCGGCTTTGTGTGCTCATGTTGGCTTATATTGGCATTTGGCATGCGGAGGGTTAGTCGAACGATGTTGAATGCCTTAATACGGTATTGTCAAGCAGAAGACATGGGGTAGATCTCGTTGGGGCGTGTTTTGGCTTAAATGAAACCGCCTCAAGCAGAACGCAGCTCAGCCGACTTCCCCCCAGACCTCGGCGTACCTCAATACAATACGAAACCTCTATATATCTTTAATCAATATTTAGAGAATACTATTACGCCCTTATTCTCAATATCTCAAGTCTTCACGAATCATGTCAAAACATAGGCTTTTTTTTTTTCTATTTTTCCTGCTTTTTCTAATCTTTATGTTCCGTGTCTTGCTAAAGGCCGAAAAATCATTCAGTATCTAACTTTAAAAGAGAAGATTTCTGTCTTTGAAGACTGGTAAAATATAACTATCTGTTGGATAGAGAAAGGAGGGGATGATTAAATAATCATATAGATTATAGTAATTAATCTAACAATTTAATAAGTAGGTCCTGAATAGAATAAATAGAATAGAATAGAAATAATAGAGTATTAAAATATAATAAGATAAAAATAATAGATTAGAAAAAGTAGAGAAAATAGAGAAAATATGAAAATAGAGTGGCATAACCTGTCAATAACCGCCCGGGTACTCAGTGAGTACTCACTGAGCAAGGCCCTGAGCGCCCTCACTAAAGCGGCGGCACCCAGAAGAGGGAATGCTCATCTGTGCTAGAAATTCCGATACGTATAGGTACATATCAATATCAATATCACGCGGCCCCATAAGACTGCCCGGCACTCGACAAACCCGAAACCAATGGCTCCCTTTCCCAATAATCGCCTGTCGCAATCCCAACACCCTCACCATGGGACATCATCCTCTTGCTCCCCTTCCTTCTCTCCCTATTCCAAACAAACCCCACCAGAACAACGCCCACTCCAAACGTGACTCCCGTCAAAATCCCATTCACGGGGCCCGGGTCCCCTTCAAAAACACCCAACGTCAATGCATCCAACCCCGTCTGCGCAAAATTGCCCACTCCCGCAAGACAAATGATCAATCCGTACACTTTCCCAAACGTGCGGAACCCGAACACCTTTGCCGCGTAGTCCGACACAGCCGTATAATAAAACGGACGGTAGAGCGCGAACAGCACGATGGTTACATACGCTGCTGGCAGACTGTGCGGAACACAATTGAGAATTCCGATTAGGGTGGCTGTTGTGACCAGCGTGAGCAGGATGATGTGTTCGCGGGCGGTGTCAAGAATTGTGCCTGTGAATGGCACGGAGAGGATTCCACCCAGGGGGAGGAGGATGTCGAAGGTCGCATTTAGGGTTTTTGCAGATGCGGGGGTGAGGAGGAAGGTGTATTGGCGGCGGAGGGTGGAGATGAAGTAGTTGATGCGGAGCATTTGGAGAATTGTGAAGAGGGAGATTAGGAGGAACCATGGAGTGCGGATTTGGGTGAGAGCTGAGCGGGTGTGTAGGGTGGTCCATTCATCTTTGGTGGTGTTGGTTGGAGGAGGGGATTGGGGGTGAGGGTTGGGGTTGGGGTTGTTGGTGGTGGTGGTGGTGGTGGTGGGATCATCGTCTGCATCCGCGAGTAGGTCTTGGATCTGGCATACGACGCCTTTCCGATGGATGCGACGATCATTGCGCTGGCGTTCGCCTTCGCTGTGGTCAACGGATTCGTCGACGTGATCATCCGCCTCGGCAGAAATGTGCGCCTGCGCTTGTTGGACGAGTTCGCCAGCTGTTTTGTAGGAGGTCCCTGGCATAATAGACAGTTGGACGACGAGAATAAACAGCGGGACGAGGAGGTACAGGGCGAAAAAGCTTGGAATGTCGAACCACCCATGTGTTGCGTCGTGAACAAGTCGGAAGATTAAGAATAGTGCGCTGGATCCATCAAATGCCCCCGTTAGGAGGGAGAGAATGAGTCCCGAGCGCGGCGGAAAAGTGTTGGATAGGTGAAATGAGGAAATGAAGATAAATGGGCCTCCGATTGCAAGTAAAAGATAGCCGGATATATACCCATCAAAGGGGAGTCGGCGGGCGAGGCCGAAGAGAATTATGCCGGCGATCAAACTCAGACTACCAATGACGCCGCAGATGCGCGGGCCAAAGGTGTCGAGGATCGTGCCGACAGGGAGCGCAGAGACGTTTGTAGCGACAGCGGCGATGGTGAACATGAGGTTGAGTCTGTTTGGCGGGGGACGTCAGAAGTGAAAAGTGGATGCCTAGATAGAGAGGTGTGCGAATTACCGAAGTTCCTGGCCGTAGCAGACACCATCATTCTGGTTTGCGCAGAGATGATGATATACACCTTCGGCGATGAGAATGGGTTTCAGTGCGGCGAAACCAAAGACGATCCCTGCCGCAAGGAAGCAGTATATCACTGCAATGGTGACTTGGGCTGGGAGGGAAATGAGTGCCAAGGCCACGATATCTTTTGTACGGAGAAAGGGGCATACCAATCCGTTTCGAAGGACTCACTTCAAAGGCTCCTGTCGTTTCAAGGACCGTCCATGTGTATGGCTTTACATTTTGAACTGTCGCCTGCTCCTCTGGTTCGTCTTGGGGATGCGAAGGAAGCTTTGCAGTGGTTGGTGTAGACCTGTGGTCAGTTGGTTCCGGCGGCTGTCCCCAAGTGGGTCCCGCATAGGGATTAAAACTGAGACGGTGTCCAGTTTCGGGATGACTGAAGGTGGACAAGAACGAGGACGACAAGCTGTCGTCAGGTAGATCCTGGTACCCTGCGTCATCAGAGTCGGAATCCACTACGGAAGATTGCACGTTGGATCGGCGAAAGGAAGCCGGATTGGGGACCCAGGATTCTAGGTAAGAGATGCGATTCAGAGACATACTGTTGTGGGGACGGGATTTGAGAAACTCCCTGAAGAGGGACTCGCGAGGATGATCTTTTAGGTTGTTTAGTGGTGGTGCGGTACGTAGTAGTAGTAGCAGTTGGAGTAGTAATTGTGGGGATACGCTACTAGTAGTAGTAGAGTAGTAGTAGTCGTATGAGTAGTGGTAAATACTATCACATCCATGTGGTCATTTTCACACAAGGGAGGATGAATCGAACCATTTCTGATTGATTCTATGCAAAGATAATCCGGATGTCTCCATCGATGAATGGCATGAGGATGGATGACGATAAGGCTCAGCTGTTGTCAGGTTCAAAACAACTGCCGCGTCACGTGCCGGTATTTCCCCGGCGGCTGAGTCAGCGTAGTCGAGCTCTTACCCTTTTCGTTCCTTTAGCTCTCGATGTTAATGATGATGCTGAAAACTATCTCCTCCCAGTGGACCCTGTTCTGTCAGACATGCCCTTACTATTCCAGAGTTCATGGCGGGGCCCTCTACCACCGTCTCTCAGCCGGGCTTTTTCCCGGAATTCACCTTAGGGACCTTCCCAAAACGTCCTGGACTGCAGCCTTAGTCCTTGCTAGGGGCCACTCTGGGGCCCTTTTTCTTCTTTCTTTTTCTGTCTCCTCCAATCCGAGGCGTCTTGATCTTCTTTACCACGTGTTCAATCTAGGCGAGTTCGAATATCGATCAATCAAATTTCATATCAGAATTAAACCCATGGTGGACATGTCACTTCTTGGACGATTATTACGGATTATTGAGGGAAATCCCGCAGCGGATTACCTGCCAATCAGACCTGAGAGATAATAACAATACATTGAATCTCACAACCTACTCCGTAGGAATTTGATTCAGATTGACTCTGCATTCTTGTTTCAACTAACAGAACTTCAACCAATCCTGGGTGTTTGCGTTTCCTTCTGGACGCATGGACAACTTATGTCCGAGCCCCATTCATCAGCTCAGATCTGTATCTCAGTACTTTGCCACATGATGAAGACCATGATTCCTCCCGCTAGCACAGGGTTAGTGGCAACCTCTTTTTTTTTTTTAATACTATTTCGAAAAGGAAAAAACAACCGAATTTTATGTATAAGCATTAAACTTTAACCATCCCATTCTCCTGTGGGACCGTCACTCCAACCAGATTAACTAGCGGACACCTGCACGATCAGCGTTATTGGACGTTTAACCGAATGTAAGATGAGGGATGGACCCAAACCTTCAGCGACTCCACCCCTACAACTCGCTAGTGGGTATGGTGAGCATCACTAAGGCCTAGATTGAGAAAGCGTCGGTCCAGGCACCAGGCACCACTGGTTCTGGGACAACAGCCCTGCAAGTTGAATCAGCGAAATGAACGTTTTCCACAATGCTTTCGCACGCAATGCCCTTTCCGAAGTCTGGAGATGGGTTGAATAATTTTGATCTCGAGGTTAATCGAATTTCCGTACGGTCTGCCGTACTTTCTTCTTTAGGAAGTGATCCGTCAGCCGTGTCAATCAATCACCAGTTGTTTTGGGGCCTTTTCCCTTCCAGGACGCGAATGGAATGCATCTGTTGGAAGCTTAGGTACGGCTATTCCTGTTGAAGAAGGTGGTTCATGTAACTGCTGCGGTTGCCCTCTGATTTGCCCTGCAATGATCCTCCAATGTGGATGGATTGATAATTCCGATCTGAAAGGCCGCCTTCATATTCACGCTTGGCCCAAGCTAAGAGCCAGATCATCTCTCGTTATTCTGGTCTATTTGGTAGGATGTTAATGATTTGTTCGGGGATGGCCTCCACTCTCCACGAACCATCTGTGCGTTGGCCATTTAACCGTTCAACGTTTATTCTGCATTCATAAAAATCGACCGAGTAGCCGCGTTTAGCTGCATCTTAGCTTTGATCCATCTTCTTGCCTCTCTTTAATAATCCCTCGTTAATTTATAATACTTTTTATTTATCTATTTTTTCGCCTCTCTCTCTCGTCCTCCAACGATCTTTATATACCCTTTGCCCTGGTCTGTGTGTGGATGCCCTTAATCGATGGCAGTTACCACCACCAACCAAGGACCGACTTGATTACAGCGTTATGAGGGGATGGTGAGATCAACATCCGGATTAACATATTATGTGTGGCGTTTTTTCAATATCTAACGTCCCATTCGTTCTAGTCTTACCTGCCGTCAGCGCCATCTGAAATGTACTCCTCCATGTTCGATGGGAAACATCTTCACCTGTACTAATGTCAAACTCCAGGTGACAAGACCGGAACTGAATGTCTGCGCTGTCAAAGATCGGGGAGACAATGTATTCCTGCCCCTGTTAGACAAGAAGAGGTCACATTTCGTCACGGTCAGAACCCGTCATTACGACCTCGAGGCCCTCCACGCTATGGTGAAAGCGACCTTTCCTTTCCAGACGACCAGGTTTGGGTTGATATGCCTCCTGAAGGTATGTTTCCAGCAAAGACACCTGACAGGGTTGTCTCAATTTTAACCCTCTCGTAGTAGCTTTCGAGGACGAGACAGATCGGACCGCTGCCGATTATAACGTTGTTCCTGTAGGACCCACCCCCTTATACGTGCGAGAAGCGTCCGATAGCCAGTCCTCCTCTTCCATAGCCGCATTTCCCCCGCCTCCGATTTCAGGTCCACCAGAAACGGGCTCCAACGCCCAGAGTCAGAGATACACCGGTGCCAGGGCCAATCTCCTGCCCCCAGATCCTCTGGGTGATAATCAAAAGCTGAGCAGTTTTAACGAAGCGTTTCTTCTCCGGCGCTTCCGGAATACCCTTGGTGCATGGGTGTGTGTGAACGGCCCGAAAGTGAGGGGAAACGAAAACGTATCGCTAACTCATCCGCAGCTAGACGTCTGCGACCACGAACGACATTTTTCGACGGACGTCGTAGAATCAGCCCCGGGCTGCCCTCTCCTCTTGTATGCGTGTCTTGCCACTGCAGCGCGCTATCTCTCGTCTTCTGTTCCCCCCAGGACGGCTGACGAATACCATGAACGCTGCATCGCCATTCTCCTCCCTGGGCTAGAACACCGCGACTTCCAGATCAACATCGAAATCCTCCTCGCCGCGACCGTTATCCTACGCTTTTTTGAGCAAATTTCTTGTGTGTGGTGGTATGATGATAGAAATCACGCTGGGGTGGCTGCTGACGTGTTTGTTTCTAGCCCACAACCCGTCCAGCGATCAGCAACGACACCTCCTAGCGGGATCGGTATACATCGGCGCCCATGTTGAATGTGCGACCTCCGGGGGGTTAGCTGAAGCCTCCTTTTGGGTCTATGTTATGCAAGACATCCAGTTTGCGTTGGTGTATCGGAACCCGCTACGTTTGACGATCGGTTCGTTCCAAGAACAACTCCGGCAAAAATGGGAGCAGATCGAGTTCCAAACGGATCGCGACTGGACACGCCGCGCTATCTGGTTGCTAGCTGAGACAATAAACTACTGCTATGGTGCAAACGGCCCAATGACGGTCAATCTCAATTACGACGATACACTAAAGCGCAAAATTTGCGCGTGGGACGCAGAAAGCCCTGACAGATTCCGACCGTTGCACTACTCTCCTGCAAACCAGGCCGCCGGGAGGCCGTTTCCCGTTATATTATTCACGAGTCCTTCGCATGGTATGTAGAGGGTTGACGAGACAAGCTCATTAAATGCTAACTAATACAGCTATTGCGATCCAACATATATGCATGGCCAAGGCCTTAATACTCGAGAGCGAATTAAAATCAGTAGACGCCAGTAATGCCAGAATCAAGAAGGTTCGTTGGTAGTGGAGCAAACGCTTCGGAGGCAGAATAGAAGAAAACTGTCGCTGACGATGTATGATAGGACCACCTGATGGAAAACTTGAGTATCCTCTTCGGGATTGCCCTGTCGACCGATGACGAGCCAGCTTTGCGCTTCATGGCGTGCCATGCCCTCTGTGCCTGTAAGACCCAACGCATTCAGGATCCACACCTCAACACACTCCATCTAACCTATTGCATCCTTATTCTACTGTATAGGTGGCACCTGGATCCACGACCCCCTCTCACAGAACTGCCTCCTCGACCTTCTCCGACGAACCGAGGCCGAAAATGGTTGGCCATGGGCGTATGCAGTACAGAATCTTCTACGTGATTGGCGAGCCCGATAGCTCATGAGACCTTCAACGAACCCATCCTCTCGTTGGCCCCGAAAACAAACAGAAGAAAAAAAACGAGGAAGGGGAGGAGGAGAAGAAGAAGAAGCAGAAGAAGAAGCTGAAGAAGAAGCTGAAGAAGAAGCTGAAGAAGAAGAAACAGAAGAAGAAACCAGGTTCAAATAAACAATCATGCACACTTCGAAATCGCCCCACTCATCTTCAAGTTCGATCCGATCCGCAAACCAAGGCAAACCTGCCCGTCCATCCTGGCGGAATTAGACTCCAATCCTATCGGTGGACGGATGATGAAAAAGCTCCGAGCCGACTGTGGTGGGTGGGGCCTGTCGGAGTTCGCCGGGGTACGAGATGCACGAGCGCAGGGATGAATAGATCCTTGTCCGATCTAGACATGAGATTATGAATATAGATGGTTAAAGTTGCACATCTGGTCATGTTCCCAGGTCAGTATGTAACTTGTGGTTCCCTCCCTCTGGCCAAATGGGGTTACAAATAGATATCTTCGTAGTCATTCGGATAGGACACAGACGTTCCACATGTAACAGATGGGGTCCATCTGGCTCCAGTATCGATTATTGCGTCGTACATGTACGTGTTAGCCTACAAGTAGTGAGCTGCATGATCAAGACAGATGAGATCAGGGCGACCTAGACCGGCTTCCTTTCGTCTGTTCCTGTCGGTCTATAAAAACTTGACCATGTCCTGGGAATCGCTCTACTCTTTCACTACCTAAAATTGACCACCATCCGGCTCAAACATACACCTCTTTTGCTACAAGAAAAAGAGAGAGAAAACGAATACAAGTTCCACGATCTGTGTCAAAATGGCTTCTTCTTCTGCCAATTCCAGTTAAGTTCCCTGGTTTCACACATTCAGTACATATCTTCAATGTCTCTCAAGAGAAGAAAGGAACACTAACGTTATTGTATTTAGACACGGTTATAAGAAAAGATTTCCTCATATCCGGGACAAGTGGTTCTATACAGGCTACAACTTCCAGGTACTCGCAGGAGTCAGTTAAATACGAGACCATTGGCTCCATCAACAAACAGCAAGACCCCCATCATACACCCTTCCATTATAAGGAAAAGGATTGTTTGTTTGAGGTGTGTGTTTCTACTTCTTTGGTGTCTTGGTGATTCTTTTAACCATCCCTCCGCTAACAAAATCATACCAAGATTTTCGGATCCGTCGACACAGCAACCCTCCAGCTTTTGTCCACGACTGTCATCATATTGGGTATTTCCATCGATGGCTACCTCACCATCCCAAACGTATGCGATGGTTTCCATGGTAATCTCGATCTTAACGCCGCGAAGGGGTATTTCGAGATCTGCGTCAAAGACGGCGACCTTCGTATGAAGGTTGACTTTTCCGTTGGAGAATGCAAGGTTCAACAGGAGGTTAATCTGGTTACCTTGGGATGTAAGTGTCCGTCTGTGTGAATGACTGAGGGTTTCAGGGTTTGAGTTTAGGTTGTAGGCCAGGGAGATTGTGTAGTTGGACGTATCCAGATTGCAATTTATATCTGTCTTGCTTTTAATCACCATTGCTGCTTATGGAACATGGTCGTAGAAACAACTCATAAGGCCTCGTTGCCAAAGAGGTAGTATCGCCTATACGGGGAAGAGAACTCGACTGTTGTACACAGGAGTTGGCTGGAGTATGTCTGTACACCCTCCCCGACTCCTTGTGAAACAACCATGGACTGGTCCGATGGGAGATGAGGCCTTTTGTGCAATGGTATGTGTTTGTCTCTCTCAATTAGTTGGTCAGGTATTGGTCTATAAAGAGAACTGCGCTCCCCCCATTATCCCCCGACAGAATATCATCTTCAGTACTACTAACTAGTACACTTTCTTAATACAAGACACAGTTCCGAGCAAAGCTGTCCCCAATTCGAGATGCCTGGCAACACCTCTTACGAGTCCGGTATTGGCTATCGCTTTCCTTTCCTTCTTCCCACACTCACTTCACAGCCCAAGTTCCTAGAGTGAAGATACGAGTCATCTAATTGGGATGTTTAGGTAGCATTGTTGAAAAGAGTTTCGGAGGATTGAATTTCTATGCTTACTACACGGGACCTCCCGTTAACAACTACCCGCCGACACAGTCGATTGCCACCGGGGGAGAAAATCCTCGTCATACCCCCTTCTCCTTCCGCCTGGAAGAATATAATGCGTTTGAAGTATGTTTGCTTACTTACATAATTTTTTCCCATCCTATCTACTAACAAGGTATTTGTAGATATGCGGCCTTGTCGACACGATAGACGTCAGTTTACTCAACGCCCACGTCCGTGTTGGAGATACAATCCTCGATAAGTCTCTGACCGCATCGAACTTGCGCCAAGGTTTGCTCGGGAAATTCACGCTTCAGACTGCCAAGGGCCATTTCAAGCTTTGTGTCGAGAACATGCAACTGTGGTTGGTGCTTGATTTTGAACTCTGTGAGAAGAAATACAAGGAGAAGAAGTGTCTTCTTCATTTGCAGGATAAGGCCTGACTAGGGATGAATTAATCAGAATCAAATTCATTGACCGTGAGTGAGCTCATATGACCTGGTAGGCGATCGTAAGGAGAAAATATAGGTATATATATATATATATATATATATACATCTATTCCATAATCTTTATGGATTGACCTGATAGGACAGTAATTAGAATTATAGATAGTGATAATCCCCTAGTAAAAAGAAAGGCATGAACTTTTCAAGACCTCGTTGATGCATGGTCCGTATCGAACAAATACTTGATACTCATCCGACTATAACAGCGCCACGAAAATATCTCGTTTAATATGTCTGCCCTCGGTTGCACTTCTTGCACTGGACTTGTAGCACCTTCATAGGTTTGCCATATCCGCAATTCAAGCAATCTGCCAACGTCGGAGATGCGCAGTTGGAGCGCGGACATGGTACTACCCTCGTCGTCGGATTTCTCAAAATGCGAATCATAATTTCCGGTGTAAAAGTATTGTATCAGTTTACTGACCACAGACATGGACGAGTCTCCTATCTCATAGCGGCTTGACTGAGCTTCCTACAGGGCAATCGTACAACCTCACCAGTACTATTTAAGATATCTGATGGTAGATAGGGGGAGATGCTTTATCTCTCCATCTGCTCGGGACGAGAATTCTCTTCTCATTCATCCTTCTTATGATTATTACTACCATATACAAATATTCATCAGTCGTTAAACCCTAGCCTTCTCAGACAGACGGACGGACGGATGGATATCATATCACATCATATCATATCATACATGGGTATAATATGAACCTTCCAATCAAGAATAATACCCCATCACCTGCTCGGCAGAGAAAGGTAGGTTCAAAAACCCATCGCCCATCATAGTCTCTAACGCCATCAAGTTTTCCGCGTTGAGTCCCACCTGCATGCCCAGCTCGGGCACGAAGAATCCCACGTTCATGCCGGGCATTCCCATGCCATTGCCGATGATGTCGGGGTATCCTGCTGAGACTTCGGGGTAGGGGGCGTTGAATGGGGGGAAGATGGGGCGGGGATTAGGGGGAGGATATTGCCATTGTTCAGAGACAGAGGTGCTTCCCGGGGTAGGTCCTGAACTTAATGATTGAGGGGGGATGAGTTCGGTGGCTTGTGTTGGGTCGGGGAAGGTTGTTGTTGGTCCGTCTCGAGCATATATCGTGTTTGGGCGGGTGTTGGGATCACCCATGGCGACTTCACTGAGGACATGAAGCGGTGTTTGTGGGCCAGGTTTCTGATTCGTTAGCTCTTTGTACTTTGATTTTTTTTCCCCCAGAGTTGGAGCTTTCGTTCTTACTGAGGGCTGTCTTTCTCGGTCCTCCTCGTTCGCAAGATCCCCACAGGTTAGGCCGCGACCGCTAAACGCGTCCTTCAGTTCTGTCGATCGGTCCTTGCGTGAGTTGAACCATTTCTGGAGCATCCCCAGCACTACAGAGAACTTGGCCGGGGTGCGGCCCCCGTCGAGGTCGCCAGCTGCACGGTAGTGCTCTATCACGCGATCGAGGTAGTAATTCGTTTTGAGACTGCTCGGCTCGATGACCTGGCCTAGGCCGGTTTCGGGCGCCGAGATGATCGAGTACAGCTTGATCAACGCGATGACGGCAAAGGAGGTCCGCGCCTGGCAAACAACGGGTAGGTCGAGGAGGTCGTGGATGTCGATGGAGCAAACGATGTTTATGGCCTTGTGGCAGGAGGTTATACACGTGGTCAGAGCGTTAATATGTGCTGGGCTGGTGGGGTTGTCCTCTGGTGCATCTGGATCGTCACTGGTGGGATCCAACTGCATTGCACCCTCATGCATGTACAGATCCATGATGTGATATGTCTGGGAGATGATAGCTGCATTATGTGTAAGTACTAAACGTGCAGTTATGACTGGGGTACAACGACTGACGAGTATGGTCTTCCTGCGGTGTCTCCCTCCTCCATTGCTCCAGCTGCCGCTCAAATACCTTAAGCGTATACTGCACCTTGGGTTCCGAGAACGGCCCTGTGTCATCCGAGGAAAACTGTAGGTTAATATCCTCCATGATATGGGTCAATTTTGCCCATTCAATCATCGCTCTATCCGTAGGCAATGCGTTAGGCGATTTCTCCAGGATCTCCACGCACTCATCCATATACGAATTCCATCGGACAAGAATCGCACGCCTCAGAGATGTCGTGACCTGCACCGACAGAAAATAACACCCTAGCCACGCCCGTCTCAGCTCCGGAGAATCCTGCTCCAGAAGCGGTTTCTTATGCACGTAATCGCGTAGAAAGTTAAACTGCCTATTCTTCGCCGTCGACTTGCGATACATCCCTATCTCAATGGCCACGCTGACCGCCAAATGCGCCATCTGGTAGAATTTTAACTCTTCAAAATGGTCCGGCACCATATACCAACTGCAGCTCACTAGAAGCGCCTGCACGATCTCTAGCGATTTTTCTCCTTTAACGATGACCCGCTCTGCGATGACCTTGTGGAAATCCGTCGTGAGCGGGACTTGCGCGTCGGGCTGGAATACCCCCACCGCGACAGACACCACTGCATGAAAAAGCAAGGGCTTCGTCTTCCGAATGTCCGCCATTGTTGTCCCTGCCGGAAACACAACCATCGGGATACGAGCCGCCATCCGCGTTACGTACCGCTCGAACGCTCGGCCTGCGATCTCCACGCTCACCAACCCCCGATCAATGATATCGACATATTCAGTCGTTGAGTCCGGCTTGGCAGCCCACGGTCCACGCAAATACTTCTCTGCATGCTCGTCCAACGCCCGACCCCCCCGGTCCTGCTGCACCTCCTTCACCTCCCCGTCAGCTCCACGCTTAAGAACGCCGGGAGAGACCGACGGAGGTGTCGGTGCCGGTGCCAGCGCCGGCGTCGACGTTGGCACAGACACCCCATGCGTCGCACCCAACCACCGTCGTCCATGTGAATCGTCCCGCGGCGCAGCCGTTGCAGTAGTTCCCGCCGCCAGAGGCTCCCTCAGAAAGTCGGGCTGTCGATCGTGTGAGGTCTGCAAACTCGCCGTCAACGCATCGATTTTGCGCTCTAGCTCCGCAACCCGGCTATCGGTCTTCTTCTGGCGTTTGCGCGTCGGCGCCGTAACAACGCAGTGTCGTTTCGCCTTTGCGCAGCGTTTACACGACCCGTTCGGGTTCGGTTCACAGCGTACTTTGAGTTGGCGACAGGCTTCACAGGCGCGTGATCTCTTCAGGTCGGAATAGGGGTCGTTGGGATCGGAGGGGTCGAGGTTATGCGTCGTCGTGCCGGTGTGGTATTGTGATCCGGATGGGGTGCGCGGGGGGTCGGCATAGCTGCTGCTGCCGCTGCGACTATTGGTTGAATCTGGTCCAGGGGCTGTTGGTGCACCGGACCTAGATGCAGGGGACACCATGGAGAAGTGCCTTGCGTCTGCGCTATCACTATCACTAGCACTATCGGGGGTGGTGGTGTTGTCGCGCAGGCGCGGATCGACCTCCATTCGTTGGCTGCGGGGGACCTGGGGTAAATGAGGTTGGCTGTCAGTTCGGGTGTGGTTTGGGCCGACATGACTCGCACGAGGGGGTTTCCTGTCGGCTCATTCCCAATCAGACGAACGTACCTGGATAGTGGAGAAGGAGACAGTGAGGAATTGTGGGTGGGTGGATGTGTGTAGTTGTAGTTGGAGATGGTTAGTAATGTTATGTTCACTGGGGTCAAAATCACGGACTGTCGGCGTCCGACGGCCGACCGATGGGGTGGGGATCCAATATTTGTGCCTGAGGCATCGATATCTCTTATTATACAAGCGAAACCCATCGAATTAAGAAAATACTCTATAAACAAACACCGTGAATTCCCAGACTATGAGTTAAGTGCACCAAGCATAGAAGGCTCGACAACGCCGGCTAGTCAGGCAACAAACAATCGCACCCCCAAGTCAACGCCAAACAAGAACAACTACTGCCAGAACGATATCATCCAAGAAGGTTCCGGGTATAGATAGATAAAAAAATATATATATATATAAATAGATCGTCAAGACACCTTATGGACCGGACATTCTTTCTTCCGCTCAAACCACTCGACAATGCATCGCTTGTGAAACTTGCAAAGGCATTCCAATCTCACCAAGGGTTGTCCTGGTTCGTAGTCTTCCATACAGATTGTACATTCCTGAACAGTGCCATCTTCTCCCATACAATCCTTCTCCGTGGCAGCAAATGCGATCATTCGGACTGACAACGGGGATTGCGTCGCATGACTGCCGCCACCGTGGGACGGTGAACGACCTTGTCGACCATGACTTTCGATGCACTCACGGATATGCGCTTCCCGGGCATCTTCGTTGCCACTCGCACCGAACGGGGGAAGACGATTGTCACATATAGGGCACAGATCGCAATCATCAATCTGGGGCATGTCACCGGCATGAACGGTCGTACGGCTCGTGGCAGGTGGAGGAAGAGACCGTATGGAAGATCGCACTGGAGTGGTGAAGCGAGATGTAGAAAAGGCTCCGTAATCTGGACGCTCATGAAAACGAGACCCATACGAGCCCCCAAAATGGCCGAAGCTCGGATAGTCATTTGATCCTACCGTCCTACGTCCTGGACGTGTGAAGAAGTTCTCGGGCTGTACGAAAGTTCACGTCAGTTCTTCGGGATGACAGTTCTGGGGCATTAAAGGTTAAAACTTACTACTGAAGGTCTAGTTCCTGAAGAGAGCGAGTGATAGGACCGGTGTCGACTCTGACCTGGCACTCCATAGGACCCGGAACGTGGCTCTCCGAGAGCTAAAGCCGCCCCATACCCACGAGGAGGCTCAGGGTTCGGATCAGGGACACACGGGTTACAAAGGCGCACCTCCTCGCCACCTCCCAGCGCTGGATTCAGCGTCGCAGGAGATCGTACGGATTCATCTACCCCGACACTGACGGGCTGGCCAGGATGCGGTGTCATAAAGGCGGCTTCAGGTAAGTGATTAGGATCTGGTGGGTGGACAATGAATTGGCGGGGGATTGTGATGCGATGCGGGGAGCATGACGCACACACGACACGACCGCATTTGCGACAGTGGTGCTTTCGATACCAAAAGCTGAACGGGCAGCCACATATCGGGCAATTTGTTACCTCCGAATCAGGCTGCCAGTGGGGGCGTATATAATCCATGTAATCGTTGCTCGCTCGTGCCCATGATCCCCGACGGTCAACTGGCCTCTGCGGGCGAGGGGGCGGCGGTGATGATGACAGGTCGATAGCAGTCGCATAGGACGTTCCGGGAGTCCCAGACTCCGGTCGCGTTTGCGTGGAAGTCCGCAAGATATGTCGACTATCCATCTGTGGTCTACTACTACTGCTCGACCCGACTTCCATACCTTGTCCTGACACAGCGCGTCGCGACCACACGTCTCCATCGGTGTTCACCAATCTTCTCTTCCGGTCCGAACCGGTCAAAGTGGACCGCCTTCTTTCCATTCTCTTGTCGACAGCAGGGCCAGCCTCGCTTGTCCTGACGGTGTCCAAATTCCCATGAGGTCGGAAATCCGCGGTGGATGATTCTGGGGCGGAGTGTGCGGGGGGCGCGCCCGTCAGTATCGACGAAGGCGGGGATGTGGAATTCGAAGACATCGAATTGGGTTGATAGAATGGGTGCGAAATGATTTAGAAGTAAGGTATTCTTATCGCGCAAGAAGAGGAGATCAATCTCCGCCGGTTGGAAGGCGGACCGTCATTGACTGGGTGGCGCGACGATTTGTTTGACAAGGGAGGAAGTTGACAACTGACGAGGAAGGCGAAACGGAGGGACAGTGTGAAAGAGAGGCAAAAGGAGACGTAGGCTTCGGTTGAAGGAGGATGCAATCGAGGGTCTGTCCTTGGTTGCGAGATGAGATATTGTCTTGTCGTGACAGATGGGAGTTGTCTCGTGACTAGTTGAGGAAGACCAGCAACCGTAGTGACCAGACCACGCCTCAAGTCAGGGGATCAGATCTATCGAGGTCGGTCCCAGTCGGGCGCAAGACGAATCCAGAACGAATTTAACCAACGAGGTTTCCACGCAAGTGTGCCTTACCACTACCAGGACGCTCCGAAGGGATTCGCCGCGGGGCTGAGAAGAGCGGGCCAGTCAAGCCAGCCTCGTGACAGGTCAAATCAATCACAGTCTCGGTAAATAACTCGACAGATGACTAGACTCAAACAGTAAAACTAGGAAAGAAGATAACAAATACGCCGGGACCGTTGCAGACGTCGAAGTCAGGAGGAGGCTCGCCAGCGCCTCGAGGGTGTTGTTGATCGGGGAGGATGAGAGAATGTTAACTCGGCAAGTGACTGACTGATATGTGATGATCGGGAAGACAATCGATCCCTTCGCCACCCTTGTTTTTTTAAGAAAAAATAAAATAAAATAAAAAAGGTACAAGCCAATAAGTACCATTATTATTCACCCACTAACTACAGTATAGACTACAACTTCTTTTCTTCAATCCTATACATGGTAATGCCCTCGCCATAGTTAAATAGACTATTTCCGAACCTTTCATACATGAAGAAAATAAAATCCCCCCAGATGTACAATTATACAAGCCTCTCCCCGGCCTCAACGGCCTTCACATTAAGTTCCCTGGACAATCAAAATAAATAAAATAAAAATAAATGTCAGCGCTCAAGGCCAAATCTCATTAGCAACTTGGAAGTATGGACCAAGGAAACCGACTCGATCAGCGAACATAAATTCAACAGGGTCACAAACGCCAATTCTTTTTTTCGAGCAGAAGAAAGGAAATTCGTCATCTTGGTATCAAATACAAGTCGAGCCCCGCCTAGTCACGGTGTCTGTCATGGTGATGGCCATCATTGACGAGCTCTGCGGCGCTTCCCGTAAAAGATGGCTCCTCTGGACCGGCCTGAGTGATATTATCCTGTGTTCGGTGCTGTGCAACGTAACCCATACTAGACGGACGCTCCACTCGGGTTCCATCATTGCCTTGTTGAGCGCTGGATGAAGTTGAGACATTGGTGGAAGCAATCGAGAACCCCCGGTCTCGTGACGGCGAGCTGTTTGCGCTAAACGGAAGCCGTCCAGTGCCAGACGATGACGGATGGAGTTGACGGCCCGCATAGATACTTTCCTTCGAATCATCCCCCGTGGCGCCAGATTTCTGCGAGAGCTGTTCCACGCGTGAAGTCATCGAGCCTTGTCGTTGAGAGTTTTGCCTCACAAGGTTTGGGGTCACGGGTGCCACCGAGGGCGCGTTGGAGCTATGGCGAGAGCCCATGCGACTAGGAAGCTCAATATTACCACCGGTTTCAACCTCTGGTAGGCTCATCGGGTTTTTGTTGTGATCGTCGTCGTCGTCGTCGTCATCAGAAGACTTGCTGGCCTCTCCGTCGGGATTATCGTAGGTAGTCGTCTCGGTTTGAGGGATCTGGCGAGTGGGTCGCACTACGCCTTGTTCGTCGGGCTCATCTTGGTACGGTTCGTGGAAATCCTCCCCTCCTTCAAAGAGGCCCGGGGGCGGAGCACGCGAACTGCGAACCACTTCGAATCCCTTGCCTGTCTCCTTTGTTTTGCCTCGCATGAGGTTTCGGAAGAAACCCGTTGCGGAGGAGACAGGCCCAGTTGGGTCAGCCGGGCCTGTTTTCAGTTTTCTGGTGCCACTCTGTGATAGTGGCGGGCCCCGAACACGATAGTAGAAATCAACCTCCCGAACGGCATAATCCTTCCGAGGCTGTCGAGGATCGTCGTAGTCGAGTTCGTCCTTGGGCGCAGGTAAATATGCGGGAACAGGAGTACCTCTCCCCGATCCCGACGGACCTTCAATCAGATCATCGTCCGCGTCGCCGTACGCCGCCAGGTTTCTACTGCTGGACCCACCCTTGCCCTTCTCTCTACTAGAGATACTGCTTTCTGTCATTCTCATCCGGGGTCTCGGGGGTCGGTAGTAAGGATCGTGGGGCTGTGGTGGGAAAATGGAGCCGCTTTTAGGAGAGCTGCTGCCTGTCTGGTATCCTGCCGCCTGGAAGGTTGGGTTCGTAGGTGTAAACAACCCACTGCTGTTAGCCCGGCTGTGTGTGCCTCCATGTGCACTGCCTGTGTCAAATATTGCGCTAGTTCGACCATCGCTTGCCCCAGCCCGGTTCAAAAGTAAAGCAGAGCTCCCCGAAAGACTGCGAGGTCTCGATCCATCGAATTGCGAGGACAGTCGATCGTCCGCATGCGAAAGAATGGCTGCTTCGGAACCCATGCTTTGGCGTGTGCCAACATCGCGTCTTGGTGAACGTCGTGAGAGCTGTCGCATGCCAAATACCTAATGCATCATATTAGCTAAATCCTCCCCAAGATTATTGCAATTGTCCTCGGTTATGCATACCTTTGCCAAACCACCACGGGTAACACCTCCTTCGCTGCCACCAGCACCAGCAAGTCGTGCTATCACTTCGATGAGCGTCTGCAGTGCGTTCAAAAAGAACCCAAACACCAAAACCAGAGCGTGTAAAAGGAGGATAACGTAGCCAATCCAACCGCGAGCCGCTTGGGAAACCTTCAAAGATGGGACAAACACGACGCTCAGCAGGATTGTAAGAAAGCGGACTATTGAAAAACACCCGTAATACATATTCATGGAGGTGGGCGACGGGAATGGACGGAAGGCAACAAGCGTAAGAAGAAAGACGACTTCGCAGATCGCAAGTACAACAATTTGTGCAATACCGGATGGTTGAAGAGCACCAATTGCGATGCCACGAGCGAGGGAGACGAAAATTGGTATCACTGCAAATGCCGCCGCATCATCACAGTACGTATTATATAGCGGGCCGTACAGCAGCACTGTGGGCAAATCGTCAAAGAGATATGACTTCGGACGGGTGGTTGCGATGATTCTAACTGTCCAAGCGGAAAAGCCGACCAATATCAGAATGACGACGACAGCTAAAGCTGTGCAGTAGGCTGGGGAGTCACCAGCGATGACAAGTTGAAAAAACGACAGCGAGATAAGGGGTAGGAATAGGAAGTTGAAGACAATCCGGATGATCATGCCCACGGTAAACGGCATATTCTTGGCGCGAAGATCTTCCTCGGGTATGTTCGCAATCTCCCGATGAAGCCAACGGAATGCAAAGGCAACTTGAATCAACAGCGTGATGATGACAACAATCACAAGCACCCATACCATCATACCCGGCCAGATATCGCGATACGAGGGCATGCCGACATATTGATCCAGCCGATCTAGCCCATAACTGCCATTTACCGCATACACACCATCCTTTACGGGATTTCCTTCCTGTCCTGGGTTGAAGAAGCTCTGGTTGAACATAAGGGTCGACCATGCAACTTGACTAACAGCGGGCTGATAATAACCCGGATAGTTCAGGGACAAAGCGCCTGTCAGCACTGCAAACTGTATGTACTGGAGACAATCCCCAAAGCCCGGCGTAACAAGTCGGAGGACGTCTTCGTCGCGACCATAGTTGCTGGTCCAGCGGAACGGATCGGTCGTGCCCCACGGGCTGAATATAGCTGATGTGACCGTCGCAATTCCGACCAGGATCAGGATGACCAAGGGGACGTAGGCCAAAGCACCCCGTAAGGACGAACCAAAATCCGGCGTAACGTCAACAGATACACAGCCGAGCATAGTAGCCGCAGCATCGCCAGATTTAATCTCCAGCCTCGATGACAGGGTAGCGAAGTGGTATGACGATTGCATATCATGTTGGATAGAGAAGGAATGAAGCGCCGTCAAATCACTCCTATATAGCCAGAGACTTGGTTAGCCATTATTACAGTAATTTTTTTTCAAAGCCGCTCCCTGCCATGGACTCACTGGTTGACATTAAACACAGGACCTAGCGGACAATCGCCTTGGTTTAGAGATTGACAGAATTGTGACGCATCGCTGTACGGGGAGAAGTTCATGACGTTGACGGAGGTAATCAGGGTGGAATATTTATTGTTAGCAGTATCCACGTCAGGAATTTTCCCAACAGTATTGGTAGTGTTCGACCATCCGGGATCATCAGGAGACGGGTATATTGATCGCCTGTCGGCCGTTCCATTGACGTTTCCATACACCGTCACGTTCAACGGGTGCAAAGGATGCTTCGAATCAAAGTGGACCGAGACGTCGAGCGGTACGAACTGCAGTTGAAGGGGGTTTGATTCGACAATAGACGCATCCAGGCAGTTGTCAAAGTTCAGCAGGGCCGCCGAAGCCGACGAGGCCAGGCCCATCAAGATTACCAGCATCCAAGCTATGCCCCCATCAAAGAGAGTGGCCATACGCCGTCTCGGTCGTCGCAAAGTATCTCGCCATTTCCTCAGCTGCCTTGAACGCCTTGTGTCCGCGGAGACCCGGGATGCGTGCCGTTGGGAGACGGCCACAGTGCCCGGTGTGTCATGCCATCTCGCGTCGCGGTCTACGCACATTGCGAGTATCTGTTGTAGTACAGGATGACCTCCTCGGGGAGGTCAGCCCCCTTGTCGATAATTCAATCCACGTTGTGTCGATGGGGTAGATTGAGCAAGCTATCAACCCGCGGTTGCCTGGCGGGTGCTGGTCTGGATGCGACCTTGCGAATGGGGAAGAAAGACGGGGCGATAGGGAAGGAAGAAAGAGTGGAAAGGATCGGGCGCGGCGAAAAACGAAGACCGGTCACTGAAAAAGTCTAGGGAATAATAATAATAATCACTCCTCGACAATCCCCGAAATGGCAATGTAGGGGATGCGCAGCATAGTACTTCCGGCGGATTGGCGGGGAGGGGCGGACTGGGGCTGGCCAGATCAACAACAGATACGGTCGGGAGATGACAGAAGAGGAATTCAAATGAGGACGGGCATTATTGGTGAGAGAGACAGAGGGGGAAATAACAAGACTGGCTGGTACGACCCAAACCAGGCAGTTGGAATGCGAAGAGAGAAGAGAGGGAGAGAGAGAGAGAGATTGAGAGGTGCTGACTGACTGACTGTGAACTGGCTGCGCCCTGTTTGTTCACTTTGTTTTGTTTTTTTTTTCTAATCTTGGAAACACTAAAAAAAAAATCTCCCCCAAAAC
Organism: Aspergillus nanangensis; assembly: GCA_015844325.1. Taxonomy (NCBI): domain Eukaryota; kingdom Fungi; phylum Ascomycota; class Eurotiomycetes; order Eurotiales; family Aspergillaceae; genus Aspergillus; species Aspergillus nanangensis. Next base: position 366,028 of record VCAU01000001.1, on the reverse strand, counting down.
TCACTCACCCCAACGGCCGGAAATCCACTCGTGTTGGCTTCTTGTCTCAGCCGCTGTGGCTATAATTATATATTCTTGTTGTTCTTACGTATCCCTCTAGATGATTTGATCTTTATTATTAGCTTCTAAGTGGGGACGTTGATCGAGCATCAACCGCCGTGAGATACAGAACATTACTTACTATCAACATGGAGGAAACAGAATCCGCTCAGAGCATCATATGACTTAGAACACGCTGGAAGATTGTTCCAGGCCATCATGACTGGTGGGGATAGCCAATTAATATATATTGGATGGCGAACTACCTCCCTTGGTTGTTATCTGTTGCATCCTACTCGGCTAATATGGACAACTCACGATATAACGGGCGTCTAATGTCAAAGCTCCCCCAATGACCAAGCATCTCTCTTGATATTACTCATCTCTGTCTGCTCTTCCTTGACGAATAAGATGACACTCGATACGAAACCCCCCTCAAAAGTCGCAGAATGAGTCTCTCCATAGTAAGCATACCTACAACGAACTAACGAATGCTGGAAACCGGACATCTCTCTCTTTGTAAGCCAAGCCACATGATGATCATGATCATCATCTTCTTCAATATTCAACATTTTCGAAAATAGATAGAATTTCCCTTGCGTTTTGGAAGAATATATACCCAAGTTTAGGGTTTTGTCAAAAATCTCCGCAGCTAGTCCTCCTAGGCCTGTCTATCGGTAGATCCTTTCTACCTACTAGCATGAGAATTCGAGTCGACTGTATGATAATTAGGGCGAAAACAATAACTTAGGCACATTGACATGGTTTGTCTACCCAGTCTGATCTGGGCTGATGAATTTCGTGGTCATTAGGCGTCTTCCTTTGTGACAACTACTACTACCTTGGTTCGTAGTCAGTATTGGTCCCTACCCTAATTGCATTTGGCGCCAGGAGCGGCGGCAGCCAAGTGGACAGCCACGCAACAACAGAGAACCTCCAGAACTGGTGGAATTACAGATAGATGATCAACTGAAGCACTTTCACAGCGCCAATTGCCTCGACCGATCCTCTTGACTCGCCATGACTAAGTGGTGGAGAGATCGATGACGAACTACTTTCTTGAGTTTAGTTCAGTAAGCCTAAATCAGTCAAGATTAATGATGAATCATCCCTGGCACAGCTTCTTCGATGGTTGGCGGAACCCCCTCGTGTGGAACAGCCTCTCTTATTTGCGGATCGAAAATCGAAAAGTCGAGCCTTTGTTCTGTTGTACGACCCTGCAGCATGTTCCGAGGCCAGGGTGCCAGATAGTATAACCAAGTGAACCTTGGCCAGTCCTCTCAGGTACGCGCCGGGATCGATGGAAGAGGAAAGCCGGGAGGCGTGCCAACCAACCAACCTAAATCCTTGGCTCATTTGATATTTATTGCAGAGTATGCTGGTAAAGTTAGGGGAGATATGAACCACTTGACTAGATGCCTTTATGGGCATTTGCAGGGGTAGCTCTTTCGCAGATGTATCTTCCCTCCCCTCCCCCTTTTTTTTTGGTTCTTTTGGTATGGGGCGTTATTATGATTGTTTATAGGTTGCTGGGGAGTGCCTTTATTAGGTACATAGCTCTGCTCCGAGGCTCATTCCAGTGAGGGATACCAGTCAAGCTTTCCCTTTGTCGGAAGGTAGATTAAAATACAAAGTGATCATTATGTTTCAAGTAAACAATTCTGACATTGACGCCCAATGCTAGTTAGTATAAGCAATAATAATATCGGACATGAGGATCTGTTGTGTTCCCCCCGAAAAAAAGAATTAAATTCACTGGGCTGGAAGGTAAGGGTGAGTAAAAGTTGGAAAAGGTGATTTCAGGCGCTTATCACATGAATTGAAGCCCAATTTTTGTAAGATCTGATCCCTCTGATCTGAGGAAACGTCATTTTTCCAGAAAAGGAAAGGTGGGCAGGCAATCTCACTACTATACTCCGTACATCCGTAGGTGCTGTGAAGTGACAGCCAGTATTATTTTTATTATTATTCCCATCTTCAAGTGGCTTCCTTTTTTACCCCTTGCCCCTCCCTAGCGACAACCGAAGGGGCTGCAAAAACCCTCGGTCGTCAGCCGGTCCACTAGTCTAAGCCAGATTTAGATTAGTGCCCTGAGTAGCCTCGTTTCAGGCTGGGGGTGGCTGTTTCGCTCCTTGGTTTAGATCATTTATTCTTGTTATTATTTAGGTATTATATACCTTACTTTCAAGGTTTGTATCTAAACCTTACCTACCTCAGGGACAAAAAACGAAAAGCTTCAATAATTAGGAGTATTGTATACCCACAATTCTGACATCGTATATATGCATTCATTTCAATAGTTTAGTGTGTTTCCCCCTCTAAGAGTCTTTTCTTCTGCCTCTTTGTCTCTATCTCTCCCTCCCTCCCTCTCTCTCTCTCTCTCTCTCTCTTGCTGTATATGTGTTCCCTTTCTTCTTTGACGCAAGCTGCATAAATACTTGTCACTATCGTAAGAACTCAATCAATTCAATTGGATAATTGGTTATAATTGGATATAATGGATATAATGTATCTGTTTCATCGTCTCAAATCCCCCGTACAAAGGGGGAAGAAGGAAGGTTGGAGCACCTTAACCTTGATCATTCAGGGGAACAGTTCGCTGTAAAAGAGGCTGTGCATGAGTTCAAGGACTTTCAACGCATGCAGGCAGGGGTCAGCACTCAAATTATTTTAGTACTCTTCTTGCCGAGGGCGGTCAATTATTACATATGTATGGTATCTTTGGTAGCTTCTAGGAAGTGGAAGGTAAGGTAGGTTAAAATTGTAGTACTACTTCCCAGTCATCACGTAGTGACCTGGTCAATTAGTAGTTGGTTGTGACAAAGGGGAAGTTTATTCTATGGTCAATATTATTATTGTTGTTGTTATTGTTATTTTGGCAGAATGCCTTTGGAGAATATTTGGGAAAATTATCAAGAATGATTCCGAGAATGTCCTAATGAGGGTCTGCTGTCTCGTGGGTTCATGCCGGACATCAGGGATACCTAGCAGATTGCGGAGAAAATGCTGGGTATTGATGGTACTGTCAATAATACATCCACCCACCCATACCTTGCTCGTGGGACTACCTAGAATTGATAATGAATTGCCTTGAATAATAATAATGATAATAACAAATAAAGAGAGCAAGAATGTTATATATCCGTTCAAGGTACCTTACCTTTTCGTATTCAAAACATGGCTGGAGTAATTCATAAATTCCTTGCTACTTCCTTCTTCCTGAATACATACCTAATAGTATTGATACTTAGGGGTACATAACCATTTAGACCTAAATTTCCCCCTGAAGGTGGTCATTTCAACTGATTGGTCTTGGTAGATCCCTCGTCCCCGTGCTCCACCATCAACAACAAAGGCAATCGCTCTTGGAGAGAGTGCCACTGATTTCATCGTTCTTGTATTTTATTAGGGTTGGTTTTATTTTATTTTATACAATTTTTTTTTTTCTCCAAAAAGAAAAATACTATCTATTTTTTGTTTCTTTCTTTCTTATTATTATAATTCGTCGTACTATTATTATTATTATTATTATTTTGCCCTTCCTTCAAGTTTGTCTGTCTTCCACTCTCTCTCCCCGCTCCGCCTTGTCTCCAGATAACACTTGACTTTTAACCCCCCCTCCCATCATACCTCCCGACCGGCCACAACTGGAGCGCCCACACTCCTACTCTCTCTCCCCTTCTCTTCTTTTCTCTTCCTCTTCCTCCCTCTCTATCCTTTCTTCCATCCCATCCATTCATCTTTCCTACTTTAGGGGACCATACGCTACTCCCGCCTCCCCTCCCCCATTGTCCTGGTGATACTCCGTTACTTTACCACAGTCCCACTCCCCTCCCCAGGTCGGTTGATCCGCACCAACGCAACTGTCACTATAGCCACCCTCGTCTCGCCTGATCAGTCTCCTGCAATATCTTAACTGGACTAGCTTGACTTAGCCCCTGTCGATCTCACCTGTCTACGCGCAAACTCTCGCAGGGTCAGATAGGGTGGGGGAACGTGCAGACAACGACGACCTTGACGCCGTCTGATCTTGTTGAACCTGCGATGCTCATTACCACTATTCCAGACGCTCTCCCACGAACATTCACACTCTGATTACGGCCGATATGTCTACGGATGACCCATTCTCATTCCTCGAAGAGAACCCCGGACGGAAGCAGTCTAAAAAACCGCATTGGAAAGACAAGTTATTTTCCAAAGATAGAAGTAACCGAGGATCGACTGACCAACAGATCGAAGCCTTTCTGGGTCCAGCTCGCACCAAGTCGGTTTCTTATGGGGCTCCTTACTCCGCGGCGGCGCCTCCGCCTCGACTAGATGTCTCGCAGCGTTGGCCTACGGCCCAAGAGGTCTTGAATGCTGCATCTCCCGTCTCAAACCCCTCTCCTACAGCCGAAGCCTACCATCCTGTGAGTGTTTCGCGACCGCCGTTCAAGTCACGCCCTCGAAAAGGCTTGAGGGTCCAATTCAATAATACAGGGGTTGAAGTGATTGGAGAGGGGGGTGATGAATCGGAGGTCCCCACGGTCGAGATTTCCCTATGTCGCAATCGCCGAGGTAGTCTTGATAGGGTCCCTATCAAGAGCGATGAGACGATGGAATCTCAACCAAAACACCCGCAGTTGCGGTTGAACACGTCCTTTGGGGACAACGATGACTCTGGGTATGGCGGAAGAACAACCCTTCAACGGCGAGACACAAGGAAGCCGGATACTCGAAAGCCTGCGCCGGTCCAGAATGTCCAGGATGCGGACTTCTTGATGACGCTAAGCCCGGGTGGCAGTGGCAAACGCTTATCATTTCGCGCATCGCCAGACTCGGAAACCTTTGCACAGCGAGTACGGGATAAAATGCAGGCGGAGGAAGGTCGTGCCCTGCATCATGCTCACCAAGATTCCCCTTCCCGCGCAGAGGCCGAGTTTAACATGAAACGTCCCGCGGATGTGGCGCCGGATAGCCCTGACTCGCTGTATGAGACGCCGCCGATTTCAGAAACTGAGCCTGTACCCCCAACCAATGTTCTGCGAAGTCCCCCGACCACGGTGCCGCGTGCGGCTTTCAAACCCTATCAAGGCGAACCAACTGGCCTACCATCGGGAGGCGATATGCGGCAGCTGTCTCCTCCGAAACCCCAACACATCCCAAGGGAACCCGACTTTATGGATTCCGACCGTCCAACCAGTAGGGAAAGTCGGGATCGCAGTCCTCAACCGCCTAAGATGTCGTTACGGGCAGCCGCCAACCACATGGGTGACTCGGCTTTTAGCGATTTAAAGGCATATGCGACGCAGTACAGAGGCCTCATTCAGGTTTCGGCCGAACATGTAAAACCACTGATGGAAACATCCCTTGCGGAGTGGATGAGAGCTGCGGTATGGTGGTTCCTGCGAGGGAAAAAAAGGCTGGAGTCGTATGCGCGGGCCCGTCCTTCGAGTTCTGGGCGGTCTTCTGCGTCGCCGAATGCCCCGGAGCTTGCCAAACAAGCTGTGGTCGATTTGGCCAAGGCCTTATGGATAAACGAACGGATTATACCTCAACACGAAGAATTGACCCGACATGGAGCAATGAGTATTGACGCCCTGCTGGCGGCGGCGAGTGCCCAGGGCGACAACCAATTAGCCGAGCTTCTGAGTCTACATCAAACAATCATGAACCATATACGGTCGCTGGCCATGTCCATCAAGCGGAACAATATCCTCGCCCTCCTTGCGGCAGAAGATGATGGAGCTATTCAGGTGGACACCAGTGTGTGGCTGCGGTATCCGTTCTTCGCCCCCGATGTGTCCGCCGTGCTCTCGGGAGCAGCCTCCAGATCGATGCTTGTCGACAAATCCGGGAATAACTTCAACCTGGTACACATGATGCCTCTGGGTGATACTAGTCGGTACTTCAGCTATGGCAGCATGTTCGTGGATGTATGCGTGAGCTCCAGGGAGGACGATAGCCAACAACAGTTCTCTATACCATGTTCCTTGTCCATTATTCGAGACCGCTCGGATTGGTATGTTTTCGCTGCAATCGCCAGCCAGAGCGACTTGGTCAATGTGATGATCCAATCGGACAGAAAGAAAGGGCCGACATGGGATGATGTGGACTGGCAGGTCCGGTCCCACTCCATGAGCGTCAAGCTGCCGCGTGGCTTTGAGCTGGATGTCATGTTCAAGGAGGACGATTTCAAGAACTTGTGGAACATTGTACAATATACGCTCAAGACGGAGAATAGCCTCCAGCCAGAGGCTGGGGAAAGCGTGATTTTTGAGACTACTTTGAAAGTCTTTCAGTGTATGGATTCTGCCACGCCCAAGGCTTTCCCTGCGGAACCTATTGAACGATGTCGTCTCCGGTTGTTCGAGCGTTCAGTGTCTATAACCGAAGGTACGGGAACTCGATCTGCCCACCGAGGTTTTCGAATTACGGTCCTCACCACCCCCAAGGTTAAGACCTTGAGTAGCGTGCGCCACCTACTAGGCCATGGGACACCAGTGGTTTTTGGCTTGCTTCGAGGTGAAGGCGGGGCCCCTGCTTTACTCATCAAGATTAAGGAAGACGGTAGAGTGCGCTCCAATTTAATGACATTCCAAAGTGTCCAGGAACGTGCGACAATGCATTCTCTTCTTCTTGGGATGCTTCCTCGCGAGGGTGAGGTCAAGACATCTGATATCGCTCTACGCGCCTTTTCCATCGAACAGCCCGCAGATCGGGCTAGTGGTCTTCCGGCAAAAACGCACGTTCAATTCCCTGCGGGCACCGTGGCGGTGATTGATCAGGAGCATAACTATGTTGAGCATGGATATGGCCCGACGGTTTTATCCGAAAGCTTGCGCGCCTTCATCGCTACTGAATGGGGCTCGGTCACAGACCGCGTCAACCTTGGTCCGGGTGAATTGAAGCTGGGGCTGGACATCAATAACCGAACGGGCCTGAGTCTCTATCGGCCCGCGCAACAAGATCTGACGATGTCCGTTGCGGAAAACTTGGTCCCTTCTGATATGCCTGACTCCTTGACCGAATTTCTGCAGCTTTCCATGGCAAAGCCGATGGTGCGACGATTTGATTTCGCGACAGTGAAAGGTAATGTTACTCCCACCTTTGTCTTATTGAGCCCAATGCTTATGCTCTTTAGATCTCCATATGTTCCAAGGCGCTGTGACGGGCTTCAGGGTGCTCTTTGACAGGTAAGCATGGTGTCATTGCATAAGATTTGCTCAAGCTAATGTCGATGTAGTGTCGCATCTTCCTTTACGATTTCCCGACGCCGCATGGTTGTACCTATTACCAAGAAATGGGAGGCTAGTATGGCTCGAATCCAGATTGTCCAGCAGGAGAAGGTCATTCAATTGGTGGCATTTTTGAATGGGTTCAGCCATGGGAAATGCATGAACTTTGTCCTCAAGGGAACCGACACATTGGAGAGTTTTGGTCGCTCTGGGAAATTTGGTGTCAAGATTGTCGATGCTAAGTTCGCCTTGCCCAAAACGGATGATGATATTGAGTCAAGTTTTGTCTGTTTGGACATGCCCGAGTATGCTATTGAGCATGATGATATTTCGATTACTTTTGATTCCGAAGCTGGTATGTTTCCCCCCCTCCCTCTCGGGGTTGAGCCGATGCTAACTATCCATGACAGATCGGACCAACTTCCAGTCCGCTGCGCCAGGATCTGTCCGCGAACCGTCCAGGATGGGATCACTCCGACGATAGCCCGATGGATCTTTTTTTATTTTTTCATTCTTTTTTCTACATCGATGTACATACAGATACCTCCTTTTTTCTCCTTTGTCCTATATAATTCCTCTCTATGCCAAAGAGTCTCTTATCCGACCCGTGTCACGTGCTACCCCTCACCTACTCCACTTCTCGGCTCTGGTGAAAAGCCCCCGATGACTGCGATTCCTGATGATTATGAATGACTATTACTGTTCCCTTCTTCCCCCCTAGTTCGTTGCCAGTATCCCATTACCATGTCTCCTCCAGTTGGTCAAGACATTGGTGCTTCCACGCGGTCACTGCATGCAGATGATGCCTTGAATGTTGTGTCCGATGTGGCCCCTCCCCTCCATGTCACGACTACCTTCAGGTATTCGGACAACCCAGAGGACCTCGTTCCTCTGTCAGATCTCAACAGTGTATGTGTTCGAACCTTTCAAGCGTGGGCACATTCTGACGGCGCTTGTCTAGTATGACCAGGACCCCACGAACCACGTTTACTCCCGTGCGTCAGCCCCCAATCCGACACGATTTGAAACCATTCTCTCGTCCCTTTTAAATGGAGAGGCTATTAGCTACTCTTCCGGTCTTTCGGCTCTGCACGCAGCCCTTGTCCTTCTGAACCCCCGTCGGATTGCAATCGGAAACGGCTACCACGGTTGTCATGGGGTCATCGCACTGTTCGGTCGCCTGACCGGACTCCAGAAGCTGGACCTTGACTGCCCGGCGGAGCAGTTAGAGGCCGGCGATGCCATTCTTCTCGAGACACCGGTTAACCCCGAGGGAATCGCGTTCAATATCGAAGAATACGCCCAGAAGGCGCACTCGCGAGGCGCATATCTGATTGTTGACAGTACCTTCGCGCCCCCAGCCCTCCAGGACCCGTTCCAATGGGGCGCAGACCTAGTGATGCATTCCGGGTCGAAGTACTTCGGTGGACACAGTGATGTTCTCTGCGGTGTTCTCGCCACTCAACGCAAGGACTGGGCGCGTCAGCTCTTCTCGGACCGCGTGTTCTTGGGCAGCGTGATGGGCAACATGGAGGGTTGGCTTAGCGTGCGCAGCCTGCGCACCCTCGAAGTCCGCGTCCAACGTCAGAGCGAGAACGCGACGAAGCTCATCTCCTGGTTGGACAACGCTCTGCGCGCACAAAATCCCACTCCCGATAGCGACGAGGCGGTCACCCAGGCTGCGTTGCAGCAAGTGTTCCATGCCAGTCTACAAAAGGATGACGCATCGTGGCTGTCTAAGCAGATGCCCAACGGCTTCGGTCCCGTGTTTTCCATCACCATGAAAGAGAAGGATTTTGCGCGCAAGCTACCCAGCAAATTGTCCTTTTTCCAGCATGCGACTAGCCTCGGGGGTGTTGAGACGCTGATCGAGTGGCGTACCATGACGGATGCATCGGTCGATCAGCGCTTGTTGCGCATCAGCATTGGATTGGAGAATTGGGAGGACCTGCGTAGAGACTTGGTTGGAGCGTTCAAGGCAGTGGTGGATGAACGTAAATAATACATGTGTCCATTTTACGACGTGATGCGCACATATACTTGCCTCGAGGCTCTCTCATCTTATAAGAAGATAGTGTACATAGCAACATAATAATAACATGTGACAGCCAAACTAAACCATAAGAGGGAATCTATATCTAGTCATAGCACAGGAGATTAGTTAACTCACTGAAAACAGCTACTATCAACCACGAACAACGATTACCCATTGATAACCATGCCCACTCCTATCCTTGATCAACTGCCGATTGAGACACTTGATCTGATCGCAACCTATATACCGCACAACAAAGACCGAAAAGCGCTGCGTGTTACATGCCATGTTCTTAATGAAGTTATGGTACCTAAGGTCTTTGAGGGCATCTATGTCGGAGTATCCGACTTTCTCAGTCGGGAGAGGGACAATTTGGCCATACATATATCTAGTATGTCGGTAGTTAATTTGGTGATTTAATTGATCTAAACTCCGAGTCATCGGGACTCCCCGAACTTTGATAAGCACTTGATAACTTAAAAGTTAAACCCCCGCAGATCGTTCGATCTTCCTCCCTTCCAAACACTCTCTCACATCCTCAACATTGGAAACCACCACGCAAACGCCATGGACACAAAAGGATTCTTCCAAGTTCACTACTTCTCCTCCGCCTCCACCTACACCGGCAAACAATCGGAATCCCTCCCCGCACCGCTTCCTCTCACACAACTCTTCTCGGTGCTTGAGTCCAAGTACCCTGGCATTCGCGCCAAAGTGCTGAGCAGCTGTGGCATTAGCCTCGGTGAGGAATATGTCGATGTCGAGGACGAGAGCGCCGAGAAAGTCACGATTAACCCCGGTGACGAGATCGCTATTATCCCACCCGTTAGTTCGGGATGATCTCCGCTTCTTGATTAAGGTGTGGTAAATGGTCCTATTGAACAAATAGAGCCAGCCGACTGAAGTCTTACGATTCCAGGCAATAAGAAACAAACATCTTGTCACATTATACTACGCTTAAGCCGACTATTATTATTGCATGGAACGGCAAGGATGATCAACAATCATGACAAAAACGAAAGACAAAAAGAAAGAACGAAAGAAAGAAGGACAGAAAGCAAGCAATCCAACAACTACTAACCCTCCATACACCTCTCTATCTTCATCCATCACAAATCCATATATATATCACCCAACCGAAATCCAATTCATATATCGACAGCCCAGCTGGAGGTTGTCTATTCAATCACACCTTATCCGAAGCGGCCGTATTCGCCTTCTTCTGTCTCCAGAGACAGATACAGCAGATCACCGTAAAAAAGAACATAATACTAAATAGCAACATCACATTTTGTCAGCCCGATCCATCAAACGCCGGGGGAAAAACGTCGGTCGGAAGGGTTAGGGGGAAGGAAAAACTTACCACAATGCAATGCTCAATCCCCAAATACTCTTCGCCTCCAAACAGACCCCCTTAGTGGCCCCAATCAAGCTCCCATACTCGACCTTACCCCCTAAATGTGACAGATAGCTATCCAAATGCGTCGCAAAGGTATACGCCGACGACCCGTCGCCTTTACTGCCCAATTCCCGGATCTTGTCGCATCGCAGATACGACAGTGGCTTTCCAATAATGACGGCCACGACGATCACGGCGATCAGGACGAGAAAATCCGCAATCCCCGCGGCCAGGTATGGGAGGATGTCGTCGAGGAAAAGAATTGCTGTGACGATGCAGTAGATTACTGCGATGCAGGTCTGGAGTAGTTTGGTTGGTTGGTTGTGACCGTTTAACGGGGATGGAAACTGGCGCTTACCACAGTGATGGTGCCGATAAACACACTCGGGGGAGTTGCGTTATTATCAACAATTTCGGCGATGAAGTTGGCGGTTAGGCCTATGATGGTGATGAGGCAACATGCTTGGATGAGTCGGGCGAGTTGGAATGTGGCGCCTAGGACACCGTATTTGGGCATTTTGCGAGTGGATTGATAGTATAGCTACGTATACTCTAGGCTGGGGGGTATGAATGATAGAAATTATGACGAAGGAGAAGGAGAAGGAGAAGAATATTATGACAATGATAGGAAATATTCAAAGAAGAATGTAAAATGCCTGCACTTCAATAAGGAGTGTGAATTTGGATTTGGATTGAACAAAGGAGCGTAGAGAGATAGATTGATATAAGACACGACGAAGCTGAGCAAGAACAACGACCCTATATATACATCTCCGTCCTATACAAAGAGAGTCTAGATTATCCCAAAATAGATCTGAACGTTCTATATTTTTCTACATCATAATCGCCAGGGATATCCAAGAAAAGACACGAGGTTCTAGACTTCCCTGGCGGCTGGGATGGTCCATCCACCCATCTCATTCTTTCATTCATGGAGATATAGCCACCAGCCCTGCTCGCGGCTAGACCTGATCCTGATCCACGACCTGGGAGCTAGATATAGAGCTGAAGGCCTGGATCTACGAAATCCTGGCGGTTTATTTGTTCACGGCGTTTGAGCTTGTTACCCGTTCTGGAAGCGCCAGAGCTGGTCTCCACCACGGCGCTTGGAAGCGCAAAGGCCTTTCTTCCGACGTGCAATCTCAGCCAACAGCCACACGAGCTTAATTCGACCTGATACAGCTAAGGAATGGTCGTGCTGATCGGAGCTTTATTTAGAGGCGGGATGGGAGGGCTTTGTGTAACGCCCAATTTGGGGGGGGAAGGTTGTAAGTTAGGGCTAGCGTACTGATTTGATGACTCCATAAAAAAAAATAATCCTTCTAGACAAGTCTTTTCTTATGACTTAATATCGTTATAATACAGTTATTATCCATATTATCCACATCATCCCGTCCCTAAGTGCCCTCTAACCAAGTCGGAATCCACCGGTGGTCCGCTTCTGGAAGAACATCTCCGGGTCGTACTTCTTTCTGGCATCAAGCGCCAGCTGACGAGACGCCGGGTCAATGCGTCCCCAGTAGTCCTGGGAGTGGTAGGCATCGTTCATGAAAAGAGGACGGTACACATCTGGCAGCATGCCTTGGTCGATGAAGTCACCGATGATCTTGTTGAATCCACCGAAGAGGTTCTTATTGGCGGCGTCGATGCGGTTGTCGCTGGCCGAGAAGGCGTACGAGAAGTCCAACTCAATGATGATGTAATTCTGATCTTCGGGGAAGTTCAACAGGTCCTATGGGATCATTAGCAATCAGCTCGACGGCACTGTTCAACCTTGTTGACTTACTCCACCCATGGCCTTGGCCTTGCTGGTGATGGCACCAGGCATCGGCTGCAGCGCAATGGAGCCAATCACGGCAGGGACATCGATGACCTCCTTAGTGACGTTGAACCAATGGTCGTAATATGTCTGCATCACTTCCGCGCCGACCGTCTTGTTCGGGACTGGGGTGGTCTCCGTGGCGATGGTGTAGCGTTGTCCCCTAAAAAGTCAGTATATGACGGATCATACGAGGGATAAACTTACTGCAGAATGAAGAAGTCATTGTGTTTGAGCTGTAGCCAATAAATTAGCGGCAATGTCATAATGAATAGGTGAAGTGACAAACCAGGTCGTAGTAGGTATCCCACGTCTTGGTGGTGTCCGTTGGGTTAAGTGCCTTGAACTTGTCGAATACACCCTGTGGAGGCTCGGGTCCATCGTAGAAGAGGAACATGATCCAGGTGTTGAGGATTGCGGCATGTTCGCAAGTGACGATGATGGCGGCCTTGTCGTCGGGGTAGTTATCGGCGAAATCGCGGACGGCTTCCAGGATTTGGGGAGTTTGATCGGCAGGGAAGATATAGTTACCTCCCCAGACCTAGAGCCGTTAGGCTTTGAACATGTACTGGACTGAAAAAAAACGTACCTTGTGATCCATGGCATGAGTCTGAAGAGTATAGGCGGTGACAATGCCGAAGTTATTTCCGCCTCCCTTTAGTGCAGCGAACAGGTCTTATATCGTTAGCACCTACTAGGATAACCCTGAGGGGTACAACTAACCGGTGTTTTCTTTCTCGTTAGCATTCACGATGGTGCCGTTAGCGAGAACCACTTCAAAATTAACAACGTTATTGGCAGCCCAGCCATACTGGGAGCTCAAGAAACTCAGGCCAGCTGCTGAAATTAGATCAAGAAGATAAATGTTCTGAGTGACTATGCCTACCTCCCAGCATGTAACCCCCTACACCCACGCCTCCAAGACGACCACCAACAATAGTCCGACCAGGAACCGTTTTATCCAAGGCCAATTGAGCCTCTTCCCAGTCTAATCCGGGCCCGACGATGGCTGTCTGGTCATTAGGGTTGTAGAGGACTGCATCAAGGTTGCTTGTTGAGACGAGGAGGCCGTCCTGAATGCTGGCGAAGCCATTGTTAGGCATATGGCCTCCAGATTTGATGGCAAAGAATGTATCGACATCCTGCAGTTCCTTGACAACCTGTGACATCTCTTGCGCACTGGAGGGGGCGGCAATACATGTTGGGCGAAGGTCACCACAAGCAGTAGACCAGTACCTCTGCTGTTCCTGGAAGTAGTTGGCAGTGAGGGGTCTTTCAATGGGGATTCCTTGAGCTTCAAGTTTATCACAAATGTCTGCCACTACCAGAGGGGCAAGAGCCGCCAAGGATAGTGCTACAGCACTTCGCCAAACAGAGCCTGGATACATGGCCCAACAGCGCAGAGGTTGCAGAAAAAGGTATGGGAATAGCGGGCTGATCCGTCAGAGATCTCTTCGATCAAGAATACCCTTGCCACGCGTAAGGCAGATCAAGGTATATATGTCTCCCATCGGGAAATAATCGAGCTCCGAAAAGGGGGTGCATCGCTCTACGTTGGCACCATTCCACCAAGGCGAATGCCGCTAAAATGCTATGGCGGGCCTCATCCAACAATAACCGGGAACGATATCGGCCAGACAAGATCGACGAACGATTGCCAAGCACAGTATTGCATCCGAGACGCCACTTTTGGATGCATCATGCAGGAGGGGTGCTAGATCATTTCTTCAGCCGGAGAGAAAAAAAAAAAAGCCTCGGAATCACAAGTGCCATCTACCATACTGCGGAGTATTTCTACCAATAATGGAGTAATGCGAATGGGATATCCGCGGAAGCTCCATATGCCAGGTATTATTATCACCCCGGAGAAACCGCCTCCACCACTTGATAAGAATAATGGACAGCCCAGGATCAACACCTAACTGGCGCTAACAAGGCCTCAAAATTAGAACTTCGGATAGAGTCTTGGCTTAATATACTAGTGCATTTATTATGTTCATAGTAGACGGATATTTTATGGGGTATTGTCGGCCCAAATCTGACTTGTGAGTCTGGTGTTGAGCGAACTTCGCTTTCTGCGAGGTTATGGCAATAGGTCTCCTATCGGATTGGGCGGATATGCCGTCCGTGAGTTCAGGGCACGGCAGCTACATGATCAGCAGGGATGTTCGCTCGCGAGGAGGTATGTTAATCCTTGCCAGATGTGGTGATTATGGAGCGGTAAGTTGCGTGGCAACTCAAACCAAGCTAAGCATAAGCGAGGTACGAACAGGTTAATTCGCCATTATTGGGATTGTTCAAGCAACAGGGTCCCAAATGCGGGGAGACAAATCAGCGTGAACAGAAATTGCCGGCCTTCTGCAAAGGTCACGAAGTGTAGGGCTCGGTTGGACAATTTAGGGAACGATTGCCAGGATCGACATGCCGATGTTTAGGCTATAGCTAACCTGGTTTTGACGGCATCATGGGGAACCTACCGGATGAATAATCCATGCTCCGGAGATTTCAAATATTTGATCGACAACGCAAAAATGGTATTGATTGACCGGGGTCGGTATTCTCCACCCAAGAGTCCCTCTGGTCTGATAAGGCGTTCACATGGAACAGGTATGTCATTTGCAATAAAAAAGGGCTAATTCATAGCCAAAAACTTGGGTCATGACGTTGTGTAGTCCTGTCGAGAAACTGGAGGAAGTTTCTTGGAAGCGATAACATGAACCCAAAGGATCATCTGGGGGATTCAGGGGGTAATGCGGGGACCCCAGTGCTCCATTCTAGATGGTTCCTAGAATTGCACTTCTAACCAACCAGCTAAAAAAACATAATATCTTTTAATTCCCATAAGGATCACCTGTTGCCAGGAATATATCACGGGAGATGTGCGGCATCTCGGCCCTCGGGATTGCTTGAGTTTATTGATGAGTTTAGAGTATAGCCATCCGTGAAAATATTTTTTCCCACTCTCGTTCTCGTATTGCGTATCGCCTCAAAAGCCAATCTGATAGTCTGCATGTCTATTGACGCAGATTGGAAGGTCAATGAGCAGATCATCTTCAGGCCGTGGTTTGTTGGTCTGCGGAATTGCGATATCGCGTGGCCGAAGATCTTTACTCCGTAGTAATTGACAGCTGACAGTCCCAACCTAACAGGCACCAACGGCGTATACTATCCACAGTATCCACGTTGAGGGGATCAAATTAGTCGAAGTCGATTGCGAATTCAGTCCCAATAATAATCAAGATAGGTGGATGGCAAATCTCCGTACTGCCTGTTTGGGTAGACTGACCGCCCAAGCGGTGAATAATTATGGCGGCAGAATGTGCTCGTTTTTCGCCAGGAACCTCCGCGGTCAATCGCATCTTGTACCTTATCCGAACAGACGATCAACCTGTTGGTGCATTTATAATGCCCAAATATGTCATTTCTGTGGCTTAGGAGTCGAGCTTCCCCGAAAGTATACCGCGAGAGCCGTGTTCTCAAAAACTCCAGTCCCTGTGTTTCTAGGACTCTTTGGCATCAGCATCCCCTACAGTCTGTCGGGCTGCCATTATGTCGCCGAAGATACCTTACCGGCGGAACGAATGTAAGGTTCTTGACGAGTCTCAACCCCTATATATCTAATTTGTCGCCAAGGCCCCTGGTCTGGGACACGACCTTCTTAGACAGCAAACGTCTATCGAGGATATTCGCCTCAAAACCGAGTTCGAAGAAAACAAGGATATACGCGAATATCTGCGGAAATGGCAGCGGACACATTCAAACAGCTTGGACCCCGTTCGAGGTCCCGGGACACCGAATGAACTCGATCCAAACGCGCCATGGATCGGAAACATGTTGAACGATAATCGGGAAGCTTACGATGCTGGAAGTGATACTATGCGCTCGGCAGATGAGGACGTTGCGGAATTTTCCCACGATGCAGATGACGGGGAGGGCATACATGATTTTCTCGAGCCAGGTGACTTGGTGGCGCTGCCAGCGTAAGTTGCGGACCTCTCATCACTATTGGAGTCTCTGACCGTTCTGTCGTAGTGCCGATGGAATCCTCACCTTCGCCATCTATGTCCGATCGGTTTACAAGCAACAGCAGTTTTATACAGAGCGTGGAAAATGGAGAATTGCGTTCCCGAAGGATATCGATTATGTTGTCAAGGGATTTGCTCCCCCAGAGCTGGTCGCTCCTCTCCATCCTCATCTCCCGGACACCCTTGCGAGTTTGGGTTTGGAGATCCAGTCCGCAATCGAAGGTGGTGTTCCACGGCCAGTCGGTGCTCCTCTCTTACGGCTGATTGGTGATTTTGATGAGCGAGTCCGAGAACTGTATCAAGCCAATGCGTATCGGTTGGATAGAATCCACGAAATAGTGGCTGATGCCGACGATAAAGTTGAGCTCACACTCGAGGAGCTTGCTAGCAAAGCTCTGGGAGTTGATCAAGATCAGTTAGATAACGCTATCTTATATACTGTTCACCAGACAACCCGCCAGAATCCTTTTCTCATCGAAAATGACCGGAGTTCCCTGTTCGCAGATTACTACCTTGTCCAGCCCAAAAGAGTTGCAGAGGTCCTTGAAACAGTGACCACATGGGTTCATGAACACCAGGAATACCTCATTCGAGCTGTGACTGGCAAGGAAGTTCCAAATCTCAAAGACCACCCGCTGCAACAATTTATCCAAAAGGCACAGCGCCTCATACGCCTTAGCCGGAAAGTCCGGTCTCCAACGACCATGGCATGTGTCGGCCCAACGGCCCAACGGTTTCAACCTGGACAGGAGGGGAATGCCATGGTCTACCGTGAGGTGCTGACTGAAAAGTTCACCGATATGGACCGTATGATTATCCAATATCTGCAACTATGGTGCATTCCCCCGAGGAGAATGACTTCAGGGGCTCTGCGGTCTGCAGGTTCGCATATAATGCGTGCAATAGGGATGTACAGCACGCTTGACTTGAACTCGGGTTCATCTTTCTTATTTCTTCAAGAGTTAGGGGTTATGTCTCCGTGGGAAAACGTACGGCTGCTTGACCAAAGTCTCTCTCTTCCAGGTCACGGTATCTCTCGCCGTTCCGACAATATGTGGACAGATGTCGAGCAGGCGTGCGAGAAGTTCAATACTGAAAGTCTTTCCGATAGGATGCAAAATACTCGGGTTGACTGGGGCGAGTTGACCATCTACTGTGTGGATAATGCCGATGCTCAAGAGATCGACGATGGCGTTTCGCTTGAGCGTATTCCGGGCTCTGAGGATACTTTCTGGATCCGCGTGCACATTGCCAACCCTTCTGCATTCATTCAGGCGGATGATATAATAATGGAATACGCTGCTTCTCGCATTCAGACGCTCTATGTGCCGGAGCGGACATACCCCATGCTGCCAAGTTCCTTGACCCAGAAGCATTTCAGCTTGGCATCTGGTCGTCCCACCCTAACGTTTAGTGCCAAGATGAACCTGCAGGGCGAAGTGTTGAGTACAGAAATCTCCAATGGCATTGCCCAGAATGTAGTGTACATCACGCACGATAAACTACGTGGTATATTTGAGCCTGAGACCAAAGGACAACTAGATACGTTGACTGTGGGGGGCGTATTTCCCCCGGGGAGCGGGCGTGAAACCTTGCAAGATACACTATCATCTGAGGATGAGAACACTTTTCATATTCTACGAAAGCTCATGCTAGCATTCCGTGACCACCGACGCAAAAACGGTGCAATGGAATGGCCTTCACATATTGATACCCCTGTCTCGATGATGGCCGGCACCGCGTCTCTCAACCCATCTAACATGGAGGTCAAGGAGGGACGATATTACCTGGGTGACCCAATCATTCAGCTGCGGCCACGGAGTTTCGACCCCCATGAAATTCCAGACATCACAAGGCAGAACCTCATCTCTACGCTAATGAACCTAGCCTGCTGGGTTTCTGGGAAATGGTGCGCAGATCGCAACATCCCCACCGTCTACGACGGCACATACTATCATCCCGAATATCCGAGGTTGACCAGCCAGAACATGTCTGAGTACGGTGGACAGAACTGGCTGCAACTGTCAGCACCCAAAGGCGTTTCTTTATCAAGCCCAATTCACCACATGCCCCTAGGTCTTGACGTCTACGTGAAATCGACCAGCCCGCTGCGTCGGTATACTGATCTCATGGCACATTATCAGATTGAAGCGGCATTGCGCTTCGAGCAGGAGCATGGGCGTCAGTTCGACGCCAATACCGATTCTGCAACCCTACCATTCTCTCGGGAGCACGTCGACGGGTTCATCAAGCGCTCTCTTTGGAAACGCAACCGTCTGAGAGACGTCGATCGGGCGTCCAAGCAGTTCTGGGCATGTATGCTGTTATTCCGCGCATTTTATTTTGCGGAATGTGAACTCCCTGAAACCTTCACTTGCTTGCTTCATAAGCCATATAGCGCCACCTCCTTGGTAGGCACCCCGTTGGCACAAGGTTATGGTGGCATGATCGCAGAATTAGGAGTGCGTTGTCAGGTCATGACGTCTGACCTCGATGTGGATATCCTCAGCACTGTGGAAGCCAAGGTCACTGCTGTCGATCTGTCCCGCATGGTTGTTATTATGGAGGCTACACGGGTGGTCAAGCCGTTTGAGCGCGTTGGTGAATGGGCGTAACCATAGTAGAAGAAGGAAGTTTGTGTTGCCTGCCCACAGGCAGGAACTTTTGTATAATACGTGTATCATATCATATCCATATAGACCATCGTACCTAGAGACACCAACAATCTCACATCAGGTCAATTCTCTAAGTTATCAATATAACCAACCAGAAGCTGCCGATTGACTAGATCCAATACCCTCCCCCTAATTGATCTCCTCCTTATACGCAAGAATATACCTCTGGTCCGCATGTTCCGTAATAGTATACCACTCGCCCTTCGCCTCATTATAGCTCATATCCTCATTCCCTGGCGGAAAGAAAGACATCGGAACATTCGTCTCTCCAGGCGACCAAGTAAACAAATCCCCACCATTGGTGTCCCCATTGCTCCGACCCAGATAGAACGTATCATTCCGCGAGAACCCTCCCTGCATACGCAGGACATTCACACAATACGCCCACGTCGCAGTCACCACACCACCAGTGTTCCGTAGCCGCCGCGTCGTATAGTCGAGGGGATACTTAACTAGCCGAATCGGAACTTTCGCATCATCAGGCTGGTACTCGCCCACCAGCATCGTATCGGGGCTATCAAGACGATCCAGTGCAACCCACGAATGCCGAAAAGCCGAGTCCGGTTGGAGATCAGACCAGCTATAGGATCTATAACACATAATTTGTCTGTAGTCAGTTTCCCTCATCCCCTTAAGGTTGCATAACGTAGACCGACGAAAAGAAAACAAGATTACAAAAAGAAAAGAAGAAGAAGAAGAAGAAGAAGAAGAAGAAGAAAACAGAAACCCACCTTATCTGCGGCAACACAAACCGATAGGTATTCGCCGACCACCCATCCCCATTCTTGCCCACCCCATCCGCAATATCCACCTCGAAGATGTTATCCATATCAAATACGCGGAACCCATTGTCCGTATCCACGACATACAGCGCATTTCCGTACCAGGCAATACCACCGGCATGGATGGGGACGGACTTAAAATCATCATCCGCGGTGGGTTCCACGAGCAACACGTGGCGATACTTGTGGGTTTCGCGGTCGATAAAGCTAATGCGCACGTTCTTGTCGCCCTCGTCCTGGTACCAGCTGACGAGCCAGACGTTGCGGCCCTCGTAGGTGCCGACGGCGAGCGCATCGCCGGAGCTGCTAATCCCCTGGGGGATCCATTTGGTGGTGTTGTAGTCGCCGTTGTCCCACAGCCATTCCTCGGAGGGTTCGCCGGGGACGGGGCCGGTGATGATGTCGCGGTTGGCGGAGTCGAGGACTTCGGAGACGGTGGCTTTGGCGCTGGCGAGGGTTTTGGCGAGCCCGGCAAGGTGGGTGTTGTCTTTCTCTTTGAGGGTGAAGTCGCTGGCGGTGAGTTTGGGGCCGTTGTCAACGCACAAACGGGGGTCGGCGTGAGTGAGTTGGAGGAGGAGGGAGAAGATGAGCAAAAGGAGCATGGTGGGGGGAATAGAACCCCGGAGGAGGGTAAAGGCCATGATTCGCAAGTGCGCCCTGGCTGCTGATTCTTTCTGGTTGTTCTGGTTGTCTATCATGTAGATCCCTTCCTTCTTATATGTATACTTCGAATGTATCTCGGCGCATCGCTCCAATTGCAGTAAAGTGTGGTGGCTTGAGGGAAATTGCCGATACGAGGACAAGGGGATATAGACTGCATGCCAAGCTTCACGATGAAGAAAATGTGCCGGTTATTGGCGTGCAGGATGCGCGATGCTACTTTGCAGTGGACAGTCTCGTATTGGATATTATTAACAGATCCTTCAGGCGAGCTTGGTAGGAGATCGCGTGATGCATAAAGAAAATAGTATCAGTCTGTCAACAGAGATAAATTTATGCAATTGACCAGCCCAGCAGAGACACAGCCAGGAACTTCGAATATATAGGTTAGGTACCTTATATATACGTTATGTACACATCACTCAAACTTTATATATATACAAGACAAAGACTCAACAAGCGAGGCTAGTGATGGCGTCTCGCACTGCGTCGTCGACTCTGGGCTCCAAAGGTCGAGCCAAGATCTCCCCACCGGATGTTGGAGAATGTAACGTGGGTATTTGGGTGCAATTTCTCAATTAGAGCCGGATCTCCCTCCGTAGCGTTGCACGGCCCAGCGTCGCCCCCATCCAGCCAGCTCATAAACTGCCCAGCATCGTTCCAGATACTCATGGCAAGGACCATACCGCGGCCGATAGCCTCTCCCATACCCTCCAAACCACCAAGGCGGTTGAACGCACTGCTTGGGTCAGCGCAGTAGTCGGCCGTGATCGAGTCTACCGTCTCGCCATCGACCTGCACCGCAGCGTTCTGGATCACATTACCATCCTGGACGTAGATACGACGGATCTCCGCCAGTGCGCCGGAGGTCGAGTTATTGTTCGTCAAGAACTGGGTCACGACCGTGACGGGCTTGTTCGTATCGACGTCGAGTCCGTATCCGTAGTAATCATGTGCGCCCAGCGCATAAGGGTTGAACCCGCAGCCGGGCTTGTCGCAGACGCCAGCGTCGGTGCACTCGGCGCCGCTGCACTCATACAGCTGCGTGACGTTGCAAGTGTGCGGGGTGTAGCCAGTGGCACGGGCATTGGCTTCCCAGATATCCATTTCGTTGCAGCAGGAGCCGTATCCGTCGACGTTGGCCTCACCCTCAATCCAGGGGACGGTGAAGCACTGCGCGTCGCAGTAACCAGTGCCGTAGCCAGCTCCGGCGGGGTTGAGATCGCTGCGGCCGCCGTCTGCACGCATCTCAGAGAAGTACAGGGCGCCGTTCATGCCGCAGACCAGCGACGAAACGTCAACATCGAAAGTAAACTCTTGATTGAGCAGTTTCAACATCACATAGTCGTTGGTATCTTCATCTAGGAGGTACACGCGCGGCGAGACGGACTTGGTCTGGTTGCCCTCGTTCAGGTACTGGTGCAGAGTCATGCTGCTACCCTGGGTTTGGACACCGTAGCTCGCGTAGTCGGTGATGCCCTCAACGACACAGTTTGATGCGCAGGTTTCTTTGTCCGGGCAGAGGTTTGGATCCAGTTTACCATCGCTGGTGGTGCAGGTGGTCTCGCCACCCTTTTCGTGGATCCAGTGAGTTGCGGCGTCCAGCACCACAGAGGTGTTTTGCTTCACGCAACCATGACTAGAGCTGCATTTCCACGTAGGCAGGAGGGGATGCACGTCGGATGTTGTACCGATTTGCTGCGCGGTGATCAGTGGCAAGAGTGCCAGGGCGAGGGGTGCAAGCGTCCGTGCCATGGCGTCTATGGTATTGCACTTGTTGACTGTTGTGGAGTAACAATATCCAGCTGATGGGGGAGGTACAAGTGGTATTTATGCATCATAGTACTCGGAGTAGAGGCCGCTTAGTAGAGAGCTCTGTTTGAGAAGATCGCTGATGAATTGCTGATGAATTGCTGACGGGCCGAGAATCCGCGTCGAAAAACCTCTCGACGTTTCATCCGTAATAGACGCCGTGACTGAATTGATGGTGATCTTCCCCATTGACGCGACTGTTAATCTATATGGGGTCCGGGGAAATAGAGCCATCTTGGCTTTTGCGATCGAAGCCATAACCGTATAGCTCCGTGTCCAATACGGAAGATCTCCTCCGGAAGAATGAAATCTGAAACGCTGCCAACAGAATTGATGTAACACCATTTTTTGTGCCGAGAGTCCTTTGTCGCAGGTCTAAGGTTTTAACTTTCACTTATGATGTTCAGGGGGCGAAATTTTATGAGCAAGAATTGCGGTCAAAACATGCTGACCTAAGTTTGGGGGATATAATACAGGGGATATAGTACAACGAGGAGGTCTCAGTCTATATGCCGAATACCTCCTTGACAAGGGTCTTTTTATTCACTGTGGAGACCAGTCAGCATAATCTCACCAGCATGATCGGCGTCATCACTCGCTTACCCTTGCCCATAGCATTTCTTGGAATGGCCCCATCCAAGACCTTCATTTCCTGGGGCATCTTGTAAGTCGCAAGACGATCTTTCAGAGCACGACGCATGTCCATTGGCCCCCAGGATTTACCATTGCGCCCGGCGGTGGCTGCCTTATCCTGATCTAAAACCACCACTGCAGCAACTTTCTGGCCCCATTGTTCAGATGGAAGGCCAACGACAGCGGCCTCTACGACTTGGGGGCTATGGCACCAGTTAGTAGCAATCCAAAGAGCATGGGGTTGGGATATAGAAAACATACAGAGAGAGAAGCTCCCTTTCCACCTCAAGGGCACTGACTTTCTCGCCCCCGATCTTGATGATGTCCACGCTCCGCCGGCCTTGGATGAAGTACATCAGTCCCTGAGCCCAGTCCCCACTGGTTCCTTGGCCAGCACTGCCAACCTTCCGACGCGTGGCGACATCTCCGGTCAAAAACCATTTCCCTTTGCCGTCGTCGCTATCGACAAATGCCTCTCGCGTGGCCTTTTCATTGGCCCAATACTCTTGGAATATCGTAGGCCCGCGAAGTTGGATCTCGCCTGCCCGCTCGCGGCCATTAGCATCCAGCTCTTCCCCTGGTTTTATGACCTCGTTGGTTTCGGTATCGACCAATCTGGCCTCTACGGAGGGTAGCGGCCACCCGACACTTCCATCTACCCGGTCGGAGAAGTCAAGGCCACAGCTGATGGCCATTCCCACCTCCGTCATACCAAACCGCTCTAGCAACACGTTGCCGTTGCTGATATCCTGCCAGGCCTTCTTTGTTGGAGTAGGTAACGCGGCGGAGCCTGAAATATTTAAACGAAGGTTCTCGGGGGAAATACCTGTCCTTGCCGCTTCGCGGAGTTCAGGTTCTAGTCTGGGAAATGCGGTCATGAGGCGGTTGTAAACAGTCGGGACAGCGGTGAGAAAAGTAACCTTGCTTGCTGTCGAGCTGGACAGGAACGGCGCGGCAAGCCTCTTCCACACGGTATCCGGGTTGAACGGGTACATGAACTCGATCGACGACCCCGCAAGGACAGGCGTCAAGATAGCGTTTACAATCCCGTGGATATGATGTAGAGGAAGAATGTGGAGGAGTCGGTCTTGCGGGGTATACTTCCATGCCTGTAGGAGAGAAGACGCTTGCGCAGTGAGCGCGGATTGAGGAATCAGAACGCCTTTCTAAAGCAAGATCAGTAGATATCCCAGCCACAAGGCGTGATGCTTCTCTCTCACCGGTCGATTTGTAGTTCCAGAGGTGTAAAGCATCATTCCTCCAAGAGATGCCGCTTTAGTATCCTCGAGGGTCACCGGCGTCGAATGGCTCGCTCCCACAGTGATCTTTTCCCGGATGTCAAACACTGGTTCCCTATCGAGTCCCGCTTTCAGAAGATCACGAGCTTTTCCAGCATACTTCTCAGTAGCAACCAGTGCCTTTGCGTGCGAATTGTCCATCACATATTTCAGTTCGCCGATGGGGAAAGCGGGGGAGAGCGGGAGAGCGATTGCATTACTGGCCAGTATTGAAAGAAGCGTCACTGCAGTGGTCAGTTTAGCCTAAGCCAAAGATTTGGAGTAAGAAAAACAGTACCTACGTAATCGTAGCTATTATCCGCCAAAAAGGCGATCCGTTCCCCGACGATGTCATCTTCGCGACCTCCAGTCGACTCAAGTAAGCGTTTCTTGGCGTGAACTATATCAGTGACTAGATTTCCGTAGGTGAAAGAACGCTGCGACACGCTATGGATGACGGCTGGACTGGAGGTATCATGATTCTGGAGAGCGCGGAACAGAGGGAGGTTCGGAAGCGTCGAGAGCGGCCGAAGGGAGATCAGCGGCGGTTTTCTTGCAAAACGCGATCTTAGGATATAACGAGACAAGGGGACTGAGCCCCGTGATAGGATTGACATGGGCAGCTGCGAGTGGAAGCGGACTGCGTATGTTTACAGCGAAGATATTTGATGTTTGGCTGATGTCACTGGCAATTTGGAGGAATAACGCCGATCGGAGCCCTAATTTGGTGATGAGCAACGCCGCCCTAGAGTTAAAGTAGCGGGACAACCATCCAAAACAGGCAAGGTTTATTCCAGGAGGCGCCAACCAACCAGCGCAATCAATTATAATCATATCATCAGACCAGGACATACTTTATCTTTAGTTACTACCACCAACCAACTTGCCTCCACATCCCCCTCATCCATCATCAATCCCCCAATCCCCCTCTCTAACCACCAACCCAATGCCCCTCCGTATCCCCCAACCCTTTCTCTCCCTCAGCAGAAACCACAAAATTC
Organism: Aspergillus nanangensis; assembly: GCA_015844325.1. Taxonomy (NCBI): domain Eukaryota; kingdom Fungi; phylum Ascomycota; class Eurotiomycetes; order Eurotiales; family Aspergillaceae; genus Aspergillus; species Aspergillus nanangensis. The sequence goes on along the minus strand of VCAU01000001.1, from coordinate 340,654 downwards.
TGTCCTCAACCGTCCGGATGGCCTCCTCTACTTCTTCCTCCCAAACCCCCATGGAAGATATCATGCGGGAAAAGGTAAAGAAACCATTTCCTATCCCATGATCTTGTCTCAATCTCCATTAACTCATCATAACAATAGATCACTCGCTCTCTTGCTCCCTCAACCCTCCTGATCCGTAACGATTCCCATCTTCACTCGCACCATGCGCCAATGCAAGGCGTCACTTCGAAAGAAACCCACTTCCACGTCACAATTACCTCGGACCAATTTGTCAAAAAGATGCAGCCGGCACGTCATCGCATGGTGTATGCGCTGTTGAAGGAGGAGATGAGTCAGGAAGGGGGGATTCATGCGCTGCAGTTGCGGACGAGAACACTAGAGGAGGAGGATCGGGAGAAGGAGCGGAAGGCAGCGGCTAAACAGGCTTAAGAGAGCCCTTCGAACACCACTAATATATTTCTGTTGTGGTAGCTCCGGTTGAGTGTAAACATACTAGGTAGGTAAGAAGAAAGTGGCACGATACCCATTCAATTAAGAATCAATAAAAAACAATTGTACAATAGTCTTTCTACCATAGGATATTTTTTTTTCATAAAGATTAAATGTATTACATAGGTAGATCTAGACCAAGACAGAGAATCGAAACTCTAATATATACATTTGTGCAGCAGCGCATTACTAGCCAAGAGCGACAGGCCATCAGCCGCTTGACGCACGGGGAAAAAAAGAAAGAAAAGAGAATAGAAGACTATACAATCCATTAAGCAAAGAAAAGAAAATAAACAGGCGCATGGGGACGAGTTGGAGCTTTTTCAAACTGAGAAACGGAACGGCAGGTGGTATAGCAGCGGTCGAATAGGAAATGAGACAAAAGGAAAAAAAAGGGACACAGCGAAGGTTTCACTCTCCTATCGTTCATGGCAGATAGAGCGATGGGACATTTCAGGGTCTAAGAGCGCGATGGGGCTATCATGAATGGTATCACAGTTCAGCCGTAACTGGCACTGACTTAGCAAGCATCATATCCTATTCATTTATTTACCGCCCTGAGTGACACCCACGGCGACACCGACGACGATAGCGATGATGATGACTGTTGTGGTTAGTTATCAAAGGCCGCCTGGAGGGTGGTTCGGCAACTTACTAATGATGATCAGTGCGTACCACTTCCACTTTCTGGCCCGGCGCGCGCTGTCAATGGCATGCGTAATCTGGGTATTGGCGTTGGTGACATTCTCGTGCACCGCCGCCGAATCCTGGTTGATCTGCTCCACCTGCGGCTCCTGGATGTGCACCAGCTCCGCCACTTCCTGGTACAGCCGACCAAGCTCGATCATATCCTGCTCGATCTTGCGAATCGCGGCCGATCGCTCCAGAGCGGCCTGTCTGGCGTCATTGGCCTGGCGGGTACGGCTGCCGGTAATCTACAAAAATATCAGTATCAATTATCCTCACCACAGGAATGTCATCAACAGCAAAAGCATACCTGAAAGCTCTGCTCCTGGCCTAGAAGAACATTGTCCACACCCTGATCGATCTCCTCGGGGCTCGCCTCGGGATTGGCAATCTCGTAACGGCGACGGATCTGCTCGCGCAGGCGCTTCTGGAAGTCGGACTGAGTGCGCTGGTACTGCTCAATCTCACGGCGCAGGTTGCGGCTGGTCACGTCGATTTGAGTCTGAACACGGTTGTCGCCCGAGCCGGGGGTCTGCTTGACCTTCTTCATCTGATCACGGAGGTAGCGGAAGCCATTGTTGATTTCATCCTCGACGTAGTCGAGAGTCTGGCGAGAGACCTGGTCCTCCTTGCCGGTGCTCGAATCGAGGAGGGAGTTCTGAGCAGTGGCGAGCTGGCCCTCGCGCTTGGTGCGCAAGTCGTTGATGCCTTCGTTAATCTCACGGCACTTGTTCAGCAGCGTGGTCGGATCGGCAGGTTGCTGAACTTGGTTCATCTCTAGAGAGGGACAAACTAGTTAGAATACGAGACATTTCGCTCAGTCCGTCTTGGCGCGCTTACCATAACTGCCGTTTCCTTGCTCCATGGTGTTGGACTGGTCATAGGCGTTCTGGCCATAGGCTTGTTGTTGCTGGCCGCCATAAGGGTTCGCCTGTTGTTCTCCGTAAGGGTTATAGGAGCCGTAGCCGCCCTGGTTGCCTTGTTGATACTATAAGTTTGGAGGGAGGGGGTTGGTTAGGAAGAGGTCCAAACACTGCGCGGCTAAGGGAGAGGGGTAACGGCGGAGAGAAAGAAAGAGCATAACATACACTCATTATGTGAAAGGGAGGTTATATAGTGGGTTACGTGCAAATGTCGCAATTGCAGCTTCGTCTGGGAGGTAGAACTCGTGACGAGGAAACGGTGGCAGAGAAAAAGGAGACAGCGATGGAGGGTCGGATTGGACGGAAAGAATCGACAGACGCGAAACGGGAGAGAAGAAAAACAAAGAAAAGGAATTAAAGTAAATGAGAGTAATAAGAAGTGGGATGAAGTAAGAGAAGTAAGGGGGGGAAAGATGGGGAGATGAAGGAAGAGAGTGAGCAAGAGGGAGTGGAAGAGAAAGAGGAGGAGGAAGAAGATGAGAGTGACGACGGGTGAGACACGCGGCTGAGAGATTACTACTAGCACTCTTGTCACAAACCACAGAAAATCCCAAACAACCACCCAAACAACATCAAATATATCATTCAATTATCTCAAATGTAGCTCCTAGTGATTTCTTTACATGCCTTTGCCCCCCTACTTCCCATCCAAGTTCTTTAGGGACATAAAAATATTCAAAAAAAAGTAAGCATAATAAAAAAAAAAAAAAAATTTCCCGTTTGAAGTCTATAATTACTTAATTATTAGTAGGGGGTTATGGCTGATGCACAGACCGGTGCCGATCTCGAGTCCCCTTTTTTTTTCTCTTTCAAACTTGATAGTTTCAGAGGTGTTTATAAAGACTTGGTTACTTACAGCTTAACTAGTATCTTAGGCTTTCCAAATTCATGTATATAGTGGATATACTACCATACCGTCTTATTCCATAGTCTCATCGTTCATCCTCTGCTCCTCCTTGGGACAATCGCCATATCACTGCTCCCTCAAAACACATATAGACACTATATACTCTTTACTATTCCGACTTTACTAGAGCCTACCGGAACATCCGAGTTATTGCCCAATCCGGAGGGTTCTGGATGGCTCGGAGACAACTTCGCATGGTTCCTTCCAATGACATAGCCATTTTGCGCAGTCTGCACGTCATGGTTATCTAAGTACATGCATACCAACACATAACCATGAAGGCTTAAGGTTGACCCACCTACCTTTAACTTATTACTATGGTCAACGAAGTAATAATAACAATACCTTAACTTTTTCGAGATGCTGTCAATTTCCCAACGTTCCCGTCCCCACCTGATCCAAACATCAAGACTCTGAAAAAGATATTCAGATATACATATATATATATATACTATTGCTATATAGACAATTGAAACCATATATGGTTTACCTTCTGCTCTTCTTTTCTATTAACTATCTGTCACAATCCAGGGGAAGAATGATAATAATAGCAATCTCTCTTTTTGAAACATACACTCTCCATTTCTCCGACATGTAAGGGAACACGTGCAGCTCCACCCAAACCCTGGATTTAGCAACAAATGAACACAGCCTCACTCTTGGCATCGCCACAATTATTATGTCTCAACTCCATAGAAGTAGTAACCGCCTGATAATTTAATTTGACAGGTCAAACAACAGCAGTTGGTATATTTTTAGATTTTATAGAAGAAGGTAAATCAGACGGCACACTAGCCTTGATAGAATTAATCATATCGTTCAAGAATCATTGTTGGAAACGAAAACAATACAGTCGAGCCATTATATGTCCTACATCATAGATCAATGTCTACCTCTCTTGAGGTTATTAAAGTGGCAGAAATCTGAATTAAACTTGGCGATACCCCTTACCATATATACATAAGGTGTATAGCATCCCAACCCTGTTGGATGCACGACGCGGGGGATGAGATAAGACAGGACCTCAGTAATTTGCCAGAAGCTAGGCATACATCCCGGAGTGCATCACTTGCATTTCCTGCCTGCCTGCGCAACCTCCTTAGGTTTAGGTACCTGTGATCTAGAAATTGCCATCCAATCAGATCTTAGCTCAACTACTTTGTGAAGATCGTCAAAGTTATACTATATCCAGGTAGGTGCTCATATTTGTGTCAAGAGAAGAAATAATGATTACTTCCATAGAATTGAATAGGAAGTTCGTCGAAAGAGCAGCAGAATGAAGCCGAGCAAGGTCAAGATTGACAGATTATATCCACGTAGCCTTAGGTATCTTAATAACTCTGGAATATAGGTACCCAACTGTAAGAAACATGATTGGTGCCTAGCCAATTCTCTTTACGTTTAAAAAAAAAGAAGTTAAAGTTATGTGATGAAATCCCAAAATGTACAAAGCCCTCGAGTGAGTGTCATGTACCAGAGGAGTCAATATGTTTCCTATATCCCATGAGGTAGGTATGTCCTTACCTAATATCTACCTGTCTAATATATGGGAGTTCCCATTTATATAGGTATATTTCTCACTCTTATGATACAAAGAGAAGAATCTCGGAGATACAACCCCCTCTCCGTAAATAAACAAAGAGAGTAACCATGGAACGATCTCCACATCCCTCTTCAATCTATTAAATAATACCCGTATTAATCAATTGTTATCTCCCCAAGTGTTGGAATCTATTATAATCTATCTCCCTCCATTATCAAAACCTGGCAGATAAGTTTTACAGAGGTACTAGCCCGAAGAGGCAATCCGCCCGTGCCAAGACCCCGTCCACAGACGGATCTGTGCCGCCAAGCTAAGCTTAAAGGAGTCAAGACCACGACTAGTGGTTCGTTTTTGCTGGATCTCTCTTTGTCACAGAAATCTCTCGATTGGTGAAGCTGGTGAAAAATCTCATTTCATTATTCTTTGACAGAGTTTATCTTATTATTATTTTAATTTTTGTATTATTACTGTAATAATAACCATGGGATTAATTTTTTTAGATTTTGGTTTTAATTTTCTTTTTTGCCCCCGTGACTCGCGTTGGAGGGGGTGGTTGCATGATCCACTTCCGGAGTTGGGTGTCACTTGTTCCGGAGTATTCAACAATTACTGCTACCTCCTAACATCACCTACGTACTCACTCTTTGATATCTACTACCTTAGATACCTTGGGCTAATAAATACTACCTACCGACTGAATAAGGAAAGTCCCTGTTTTGAAAGGGTTAAATCTACCCCAAATTACATATGGAATGGATTCAACAATAGAAAAGTAACAAATAAATCAGAGCTGAATATTTCGTATTCATTCATGGAGGTATATACATTCGTCTCATCACAGCTCAGCAGGTTGCTCTGACGCGGACCCGCGCGAGGCGACCATGCTCTGCATGGTGCGAGAATTTAAGTATAATTATTATGATACAGGCAAGGAAGGTAGGTAGTATGTAGTGTAAGGTAGCTCGACTGAGCTTCAAAATGGACAAAGACTGGCCTAGCTCGTCGACTTCTCAGTTGACGTGGGCTGGGAGTCCTCGTGGCTCTGCTGTCCGTGCAGGCCATACCCAGGAGTTTCGGAATCATCCGCATCCAGTGCATTCATCTCGTCTTCCTGTGCGTTCAGATGGTGATAGAAGAACCAGAAGATGACACCGACGCAGAACGACGCGCACGCCAGGCCCGTGAACATCCACATGATAGCAGGGTCGTAGGCAGCAGGGGTCAGAGCCTCCGCGATGGCGGCACCGAACGCGTTGGTGAGCAAGTACATCGACTGCACAAACGACTTCATCGATGGCGGGGCCTTGGTGTAGGCATACTCCAGGCCGGAGACCGAGGCGAAAATCTCAGACACACCGATGAAGACGTAGGCGGGAGTCTGGATGGCGATGTGGACGCGGTTACCATGCGTCTGGCCATCGTAGACCGAAGCATCACACCCAGGCTTATCGTAGCAGGGTCCAGCCGAGTAGATGAGGTGCTGCACGATTGCGGCGTACATCATGGCCAACGAGGCGACGACGAAACCCAGGGAAATACGAGTGATAGGGCGGAACGGGATACGCAGGCGCCGCAGGAGGGGGTAGACCGTGGTCTCCAGAATGGGAATGAAGACGATGATGGAGATGGGGTCGAAGTTCTGCATCAGATCATTGGGGATGCCATGACCCTCCATCTGACCTGCCTGAGTGACGAAGTTGCCAGAGAACTGGCCGTAGACAACCCAATAGATGGGATACCAGGCAAATACCTTACAAGCGATCAGAGCACGCTTGAGCTCGTCGATGAAGTGGTCATCCCAGGGAACATTCCGTCGCTTACCAGTGGTGGTGGCTTGCCAGCTGGGCTTGGGGGCATCCATGTTACGGTTGATAACCATGATCCAGAGCGCCTTGAAGGCATCAGTGATAACCGAGCCCTGGGGAGGACGGACAACGTAGTGCTTGCGACCGAAGACAAGGACCATGGAACCACAGGTGAACATGCACAGACAGAGGAGATAACCGGACCAGAAACCGATGTCTCTCTCCATATACGGTGTCGCCAATAGAGATAGGGAACCGACGTTGATACAGCCGTAGAAGATCATGTAGATACGCTGGATGGTGAGGGCAGGGTCAATGATGACGCGCTCGCCCTTCTTGGTGGTTGAAAGAGCCATCTTCTTGCGCTTGTATTGATCGGCAATCAGAGGGGCGACGTTACTCTTGATACCACCAGTACCAAGACCAATGATCAGGATGGAAACGACGAAGCCCCCTAAGCCTGCACCGTGTTCGAGCGCCGTAGGGATAGACGTGCAGACCAGGATGAGCAGACCGACGATGTAGACCATGGAGAAGAGAACAATAGTCTTGTACTTGCCCAGGTATTGATCGGCGATGATAGCACCCAGAATTGGAGTAACTGGACAAGTCAGCCGGTGATACGCGAAACCGTGGAGACGAGCACCCTACCATAGCACCAGAACTGGAAGAAAGTGGTCAGACCAGTAGCGCCCTGGTGACCCAGACCCAGAGCACCACGGCCCTGGCTGTTATCAAGAGGAAGATTGACGTAGTTTTGGAACATTCCCGACATGCCGTAGTAGGTGAAACGTTCGCAAAGTTCAACCACTGCGACAAGCCATGCCGACATGGGAAGGTTCTCCGCGACATGGCGTAGTGTCCTGGCCTCTTCTGCGTTGGGTTCTTCGCCATCAGGAGTTGCAGAGATGGCCTTTTCACAGGGGGCGGCTACCTCCTTCTCTTGGGCGAGATCTGTGAAAGGAGCATGGTCGGGAGTTGGCCTGGAATACCTGTCAGTCTGATCCAACTAGTGGAAGAAAAATTTTCATAGAGAAGCGGGGGAGGGCAAGTGAAAAAGAAAAAAAAAAGTGAAAGAGGGACGTACTCGGTGATATCGACCTCATTATGAGCAGTAGCCATGTTGACGAGGGTTACTAGGAGAAGTAATCCCCAGAGACGGCAGGAAAGTGAACTGATACTAGAAGGTGCGCACGAGAGACAAGGCTGGAGGAGAGGATGCAACCCTGACCTTATAGTCTCGGTGGGAACCCGTTAAGCGATGGGGGAGGGTCAGGTCTGCAGTGATAAGACCAGGCTAGTATGATCGGTGTAAACATGGTAGGTCCGGACCCAGCGCTAGCAATATTACGGGCCAAACCCAATCGTTGGTACTCGGTCCAGGAGTGAGCCACTAACAGTCAAGACGTGACAATGACAAGCCATGCTAAGCATCAGCCTAGACGTCCGGAACCCGGCATGATTGGGTGACATGGGTGCCTTCTCGAAGTCCGAGAAACTGTAAGACCAAGGTCTTTCCGAGGAAGCTCCCGGTGGAATCAGGGGGGGCAAAGAAGAAAATTTCTTCTGGTTGTTGTTTTTTTTTTTTTTTTTTTTTGCCTGTTCACGGGACCGGAAACCGATTTTTTTTGCTATCATTTCTTGGGTTGTTGTCGGTTCAGGTTTTTCTCGGCTGCTGCTTTCGAAATTTGACCAGAACAGAAAAAAAAGGGAGGAAAAAAAAAAGGGCCTCGGCTGTTTCTGGCGGTTCAGTAACAATCGTGTATGGAATGGAATGAAATTGCTCTGGCCCGTTCGCCACCGGACACCATTGGTATTTTTTTAGGTAACATAAACCGCTGCTCAAGAAAAACCCCTGGGGGCCAGATAAGGACGAGACATTTAATTCGTAGAGAGACTGGCTTGAAATGAGCCAGTCGATATGGCGCTGACCCAATCTCCGGGGATTATGGGAGAAGTTGATGTGATCAGCAATGCAACGTCGGATATCCCCGCATATTCGAATCCTGACCGAGGAAAGGCGCCCATGACCTGGTCCATTTGAGTTTCTCACCCCAGGATGTTTGTCTCTCACTCTACCGGAGACTCGGATATCGGAATCAGCGCTGCTGAGACGGGCGTCGAAACCGGTGAGAAAGTGAGACAATACAACGTTACCCCAGAAGGTGGAGAACAGGCATCCTATGCGATCCCATCACGGAGCCAATCATGCCGGAAGGGTTTCAATAATCATGCCTTTTTGGACTCATCAGGCGCTGTATGTACTGTAACAATAATCAGATTAGGTGCTGGGCTCGGTCTGATATTGGTTGAATGGTGGAAACGTCTTCCCCGACCGGCCCCAGCCGCCATTCCGATATCAGGAGATGTAACAAAAAGGGGTGCTGTTACCTCTGATGATTAATAATAGTGCTCCTCTGGTAGGTAGGTAGGTAGGTTGGTGAGAGAGTTTCTCGTCTCCGGATGATCGTCACGAGAAAATAAAATTTCGATCCATGATGTTGAGATCATTGACGTTTAAACACTGAGGAGGAAGATCTGGCCGAAATTTGGTAGGACCCGGGGGATTTCAGAATTAAGTACCTTCAGTCTCACGCCCTTCGCCCCGGCGCGCCCTCCGACTTCGCTCCAGTCCTTCGGCAGCCACCGCAACAAACGCCATCGTCGTTCCTTCTCTGGATTGTTTGGATTTGCTATTAATCCGATAGCTATAATGGAGATAATCTCCATCCCGACGAGACCGTCGTCATCTTGAGTCAGGAACATCGATCATAGCGTCGCAGGAGAAAGCATCGTATCAGAGACAGGCCTGAGCCCCAGCCCTTTCTCTTTAATCCACACAGATCCCGATCTGAGATCCCATGTCAAGCGCAGCTCTGACTCAATGAACGTCCAAGCCAAGCATACTAAGCTCGTCGTGGCGTGGGCTTGGGAGCACATTAGCCGGTCTGGGCTTTCTTGTCATTCTTGGCTGTTGCACATCATCTCAATTTCGTTCAGACCCGGACATTATTCATCAAGAATAATGTTCCCTGTGGGACCGTCCGGCCGCTGGGAGCGAGGATCACTTTATGTGTATCCCATCATCATTATTACTATTATCAAATTCGGGATGTCATCTTCGATCTCGGAGGATGAATCATTAGGGATTCTGCGGAAGGATCCCGAAGGATTTTGACTCCATACGAACTCACGATAGGCGAGATATTGACGCCAGGACACAGGAAAATTTTGGCCAAAGGAGGTTAGGGATGGTTAATAGACATTTGGTAGTTGTCGCTAGATTCTTTAGGCCTCTAACCTGATAGAATTTGACACGCGAGAGTGGAAAACACCTACCTGGTACCTAGCAAAGTACCTAATCTATACATCTGCGGGCTCCACTGCAGTGGGAAGATCACATCAATCTCGCAGCATCCCATTGGTCCCTAGACTTGGTACCTGCGAAGTACCTTGCCTCCCTCCTACTTTAGTGCCTTCGACTAGATGCCTAGGTAGGTTCTAAGCTGGAAAGTTCCAGAATCCAACCCCCAACCTTCTCCAAGCGATCTACATTGACCACGGAGGCACCTAATTTTAGGTTTACTGTATGCTTTATTCTAGGCATTTTATTAGATCATCCGGCTCTACATTCTTCCATGGCTCGGTGAAGATTGCCTCGAAAAAAGCAGCGAGACATTGTTGTGCTGATTGATACCTTTAGAATACAAACGCGCTTACCCGCCTCGAGTACATCACACTTGCAGAAGTTCATTTTCCCTCCCACAAACATCAACCCGCCTTGTGGTGTATGTCAGGAGTGACATATTGAGAGTAGCCAGGGGGAACCGCTGTCTGTGCCCATTCCATGGGAGTTCCTAGGCCATTAGTTAGGTACCAGGAGACATGGAGGAGTATTACTGACAAAATCTGATTTTGTACACCATGATCCCAGGCCCACCCAACCTCCCATCCACGGGGCCCCGGAAGAGCTAGATAGTTAGAGCTGCATGTTAGTGCCCTGGCTCCAGCCCAACCAACCCAACCATAAGCCAGAGCTCTAAGACAAAGAATATAATGGAGAAAGGTATACATACCCCAGGCCCGACCCAACCACCCAAACCACGCGGGCCCAGCGGAAGATCACTAGATAGTCAGTGCTGGATGTTAGTGCCCTGGCTCCAACCCAGCCAACCCAACCATGGGCCAGAGCTTCGATTTAAAAGAAGAGAATAGAGCTATACATACCCCAGGCCCGACCCAACCGCCCAAACCACGCGGGCCCGCGGAAGAACACTAGATGATCAGTGCTGGATGTTAGTTCCCTGGCTCCAACCCAGCCAACCCAACCATGGGCCAGGGATAAAACAACAAAAAGACGACACCGCCCCGACCCGACCACCAATCCACGCGAGGCTGTGCATCATCTTATATATATCCTGCGGGGAGAGAGGCAATAGAAGTAAAGGGAGTCGTGGGTGAGAAAGAAGGTTTGTATCCCAATATCCAACCCGCTTAGCCTTTAATATATCCCTACCGGGAGTAAAAACCTCTGTAAACCACGAGATTAGCCTGGTCACTAGATCAAACCAGAAAAGCCAGTAATGAGTGACGAGAAGAAAAAAAAAAGAAGAGAAAGAAAAATACTCACCGAACTATAACCCTGCATTCCCTAGGGGGAATCGAGGACTCTATGGAGTCACAGGATAGAACGAGAAAGACAAAAGATTGTCCCAGGTCCAACCTAACCACCCAACCAGTATGAGCCTATGTTACCTAGAGAATAACGCCGGCCTAGCGGAGAGTCAGTACATAGTAGCAGGGTGGCTTGAAGAGACGAGGAACGCATACAAATATCATGAGCCTGTACTCTAAGGAGTAACAGAAGCAGTATAAAGACAAAAGATTGTCCCAGGCCCAACCCAACCACCCAACCATTTGGGCCTGTCACTTCCTAGATGGAAGATGTAGACCTGTCATATTATATAGTCAGCACGATCGTATGAGCTCGACGACCAACAATACAGAGAAAACAAAGAATAGAGGAAAACTTAGCCCAGGCCCATGCCCAACCACCCAACCGTGATTAGGGACCTGCTTTCCCTTATAGAGGGAAACGTGGACTCCAGCGAGCCACAGGATATAGAGGAGAGAAAAGTAGGGGAGAAGAAGAGGAGGAGGAGGAGGAGGAAGAGGAGGAGGAGGAAGACCGCTGTCTCGAAGTTCCCTAAAGGGGAGAGTCCCTCTTCACCCACCGACGGTACTGTCGAGGAGCTCGCAAATCAGATCCCCCAGGGATTTTAAGATCGATAAGTCAAGACATCCAAGCAATTCCAGTCGGATGGGATGATGAGAAAGAGACGTTGTTGCGGTTGTAAAGATGGAGAGTGGAGGAGGGAAGAGATGTGGAGGAAGGAGAAAGGAAGAGGAAGATGGGGGATTAAATAGTAAAGAACTGCCTACTAGGCAGCCTAACAATAGTGAATAAGGAGCAAATCTTTAGATCATTTGTTTATATGTGGTGAATATGGTCCAGTAACTTCCTATTTAGGCAACTTCCCTTATCTTCTATCAAACCCATTCACAATTGTGACATTGAACTGGGGATCAGGTGAATACTTGCATATCTATGACATAAGGAGTAATTCAAAACTGTGCATAGGTAGAATAAATAAATATTTTTCGGAATATTCCATCGCGAATGTTTGATATCTAATGCTACTACATACAAAGATGGATTGGCAGCAACTCAACCACAAGAAAACCGGCTTTTTTTTTTTTTTTTTTTTTGAAGTACATGCTCGTTGTTTTTGAGGGATTTTCCTTCTTCTCAAATCTCTTTTCATCTTCGTCCGGTAATAACACAGCAATAGCGAAATTTGAAATTGGTATAAACATCAGAACTACGTGGGGAGCAATTCTCATCATGCCATGTCAGCGAGCCATTCATTCTCAACACATCAACCTCCCATCATTTGACTCCTAGTCGTAGCTTTCCATGGTGTTGACGTATCTATCATCGCGTAAAAGCATGCGAAAAACTCGGGGGGGAAATGTGTGACAGTAATTTCGTAAAACAAAACGTGACTTCCTAATCCACTTTAAACAGTGTACTTAGCCTTAGCTCTCGTGCTGCCGCTGTGCGCACTGTCAGTATGACCTGAGAACTCCACAACTTCGGACTCCTTAAGGCGAAGGACCTCCTTGAAGCGTCGGCCAATAGCTTCGAGCACCTCCTTGCCCTGGGCAGGTGTGCGGCTGGCCTTGTCTCCGGGGTTACTCTTGCCGACAGTCCGAGTCCACAATCCAACACGGTAAAAGCCCTTGCGCACATTCACAACCACACCCATAACCTCGTTGTCTCCATCGTTCTCCAGGGTCTCGCCAATAGCGGCCAGCTGAGCGTGCAACCAAAGATCATCGATGGGTACGGAGCGCTTGTCCTTGAACGAGTATGACCACTTGCCACCATGCTTGTTCTGGGGGTCTTCCCACTCGGGACGAACACCCTTCTTGAAGAGATGGTAGTCGGCCTTGAGACCCAATTCAGAGGTTGGTGTGATGTTGTTCTAGAAAGGCAGTCAGGTAACTGGCGTTCGGGGTAAATGTAAAAGGGGGGGCGAGTCAAGGAAAACCTACGTAAATTCCCCAGAACTCTTCGACAGAGTTAAAAGTGACAACTTCCTTCAAAAGATCATTCCAGTTATCACCCTACAGCCCCGACAGCAATTATTAGTACTTTTGATTCAACGTAGCGCGAGGCGGGGACCGAATCCATACCTTGCCACTGGGAGGCTTGGTGAACCAAAGGGTCCATTCATGCATAAGAGGATGCTTCACGTTGAAGTTCTCCTGATCGTGGAACACCGTGACAGAGTCGCCATTTGTCTTCTGGGTCTGGTCCTCCTGCTCGGCAGCGACAGCACTGGGGGCGGAGTTCTCGTCGATGACGGGTACGGGACCGTTCTCTGCGACAGCGGCCATTGTGATGGTGGGAAATAAGAGGTTTTTTGGGATAGGGCGAGAAAATCGGGCGTTATTGGTACAGGGGGAGGATTGCAATCGGAGGGTTGTTGGGTAAAAGGTCCGGAGGCGGGCGAGAGAAAAAAAGTCTCGGTAGGCGAAAGCAAAATTTGCTGGAGGACTGGTCGCGGAGGAAGGAGCGAACGGAGAGGGAATCAGAGGAGGTCGGAGTAGATTAAGCGCAGAGGATCGAGCGAAAAGAGGACGTCTGCTCCAGGCAGATCTTGGCGGACGTCGTGGTGTTGCTCTGATGGCCGAAGAGTGAAGTTTTGGAAGTGTCTGGGATGTCGCACCTCGACGCCCAGTCCGCCCTTTCCCTTTTGGGCCACAACCCTGGGGTCGTTGTCATTGGTCAACACGCCCAGCCCTAATCCAGTTCTTTGTCCAGATTCTGGATCTGATACCTTCGATTCTAAGAATACATTGACATTGAAGACAATCAATTCCATTTTATACAAATTGTCAATTCTTCTATTAATCTACCAAATTTCGCCCAAGTACTTGCATAATTGCATGCGCCCGAAAAACATCATTCAAAAACTATTACAAAAATCCACAAAGACCTCAAAATGACCCCAGAAAATCGAATGCGATACAGTGCAGACATGATGGTACAATCAAGGGGTATCTCCGACTACTACAAGGTCTCCGAAATGTGAATTTCGACTTCCTCTATCACAAACACACACACATATACTCATTTCTCGCCGCTATTGATCAAGCTCAAGAGGCAGTTCCATCCTGGGGCTGTTAGCTACTATACTCTCATGATAGTTTGTTCATGCTAAAAAAGCACTTACCTAAGCTAACCAAGTTCACAACAAGCACACGGTACTCCAACGGCACCAGAGCAAAGTTGACGCCCTGAACCATGGGCCAGATAGTAAGGTTGGCCTTGTAGCTGGGAAGGAAGCTGTTACGCCACTTTTCAATGGGATCCGTGCCCTCCATGATCGCCATGGAAGATAGGAAACATGTGAGATGAGTAGGAGTAAAAAGACATTGGTCGGCGACGACACGGGCCACAATGGTAGCCTTGGTGTTCTTCAGGACGACATGACGCTGGAGAATGCCGTACCAAGTAGTTGCAGCTGGGCCGAAGATGGCTGGGAAAGGTCAGAGTTAGTGAATTGGATCCGAATGAGTTCGGCCATGCTCAGTTGTAGCTTTACCTCCACCATAGAGCGCCATGCGACCAGTCCGGGCCATATCATGCTTCTCAAAACCTCGTCGATCGACAACCTGCTGGGCCAAAACATCACCGCAACCAAAAAGGACCTAGCTCTCGCGTCAGAATATACATATACAGCATTGAATGAGTCAATATTGGACTAGCATACAGCACTGGTGACACTGGAAGTGAGAATTGGCTGCTTTGCCAGCTTGGTCTGATACCTAGGTGATTTTAGAATCAGGAACACCTTATCACGGGTCAAGTTAAGGGAGGTAGGTATATGTACCATCGCAACATTTTTTTGAATTAATTTCTAGGATGTGTTTAATTGATTAATTTTGTAAGGAAAGTCAGACCAGCTGGTAAATGAGAGATGATGGGAAACAGATAAAAAAGAGAAGAAGAGAAGGGAAAAAAAAAAAAAAAAAAACCTGGACGAAGAATGCTATGATATAAGAACAAGAAGATCACGTATCGCAGACCGATAGATCCATGCATAACCACCCAACCCAAACAAGCAAAACCGCGACAATCAAACGCCACCGCAGCGAAACTATTGGCAGAGAAAACCTCCCAATGAGGTAACCCATGCATCACCTGACCAAGGTCGACCGGACTACCCGATCTGGTCACCGCCTAGGGTATAGGGCTAAGGGGGGTCAACACGCTCGCTTAGCGCACCCCCGACCCGCTACGGGAAATTTCACTGTTTGAGAGCCACCAGCCCGTGGATCGCGATCAACCTCGACGTCGACAACCTACGACAACCTCCCGTCCTCTTTATACCCCCTTTCGGTCGATCTATCTCAATCGCCATACCGATACAAAATGGCTGACGCTGCTCCCCGTGGACGTGGAGGATTTGGCTCTCGCGGTGACCGTGGTGGTGACCGTGGCCGTGGCCGTGGTCGTCGTGGACGTCGTGGCGGAAAGCAGGAGGAGAAGGAATGGCAGCCCGTCACCAAGCTCGGTCGTCTCGTCAAGGCCGGCAAGATCACCAGCATGGAGCAGATCTACCTTCACTCTCTCCCCGTGAAGGAGTACCAGATTGTGGACTTCTTCCTCCCCAAGCTCAAGGATGAGGTTATGAAGGTACGGAACGACAAATTGTGCATGACCGGAAGATCGATTCGACCAGCGGAATTTTGAATGTGGGTAGGGAACGATACAATTGGAGTGCGGTGGTGGACAATTTCTTGCGCTTACATTTAAATTCCGCTGGTTCACGATTGAATGGATTCATACACAAACAGCAAACAAACAGAGAGAATTGGTAATTAACGACTTCACTATAGATCAAACCCGTCCAGAAGCAGACTCGTGCCGGTCAGCGTACCCGTTTCAAGGCTGTCGTTGTCATCGGTGACTCTGAGGGCCACATTGGTCTCGGTATCAAGACCTCCAAGGAAGTTGCTACCGCCATCCGCGCCGCCATCACCATCGCCAAGCTCGCTGTCCTGCCCGTCCGCAGAGGTTACTGGGGTACCAACCTTGGTGAGCCTCACTCTCTGCCCGTCAAGCAGAGCGCCAAGTGCGGTTCCGTCTCCGTCAGAGTACGTCTTACTTCATCGTCTTCCAACCGGGGGATTTATACCTCCAGAAATCGAATCAGTGCTAATATAAACACAGCTTATCCCCGCTCCCCGTGGTACTGGTATCGTTGCCTCTCCCGCCGTCAAGCGTCTTCTCCAGCTCGCTGGTGTCCAGGATGCCTACAGTTCTTCCTCCGGTTCCACCAAGACCCTCGAGAACACCCTCAAGGCCACCTTCCTTGCCGTCGTCAACACCTATGGCTTCCTCACCCCCAACTTGTGGACGGAGACTAAGCTCATTCGCAGCCCTCTTGAGGAGTTCAGCGATGTTCTGCGCCAGGGCAAGAAGTACTAAGATAGTGCTGTGACGGGAATAAATTTGCATGATTGTTTTTGACCGACCACTATTTTTTTCTTCTTCGTTGGCAGTAGGATTGAGGAGGGAAACAAAAATTTAACGTTTATCACGCTCCACTACGGTGTCTAGATGTAATAATGGGTAAAAAAAAGCGTGAAATAACTTCCTTCCCTAGAACCTAAAGTAGTGAACTGTAGGTTCTATCAGCTTAAGTACAGAATCTACTAGGCATGTTATGTTCCAATCCTCATCAACAAATATATTACTCTGATGAAGGTCCGTCAGCGACAAAACAAATGGCCCACGTCGAAATTCTTTTCGAAAGAAAGAGTTAGAGACTGTTCGCGTCGCGGTCAGCGAAGATCGATTGGGTTCTGACATCTCGAGGGTATATATAGCACCCACCCCTCTGGTATGTGGATGATCCATACATACATGAATATAAATGAGTCTAGGTTGCGTCTAATTGTGTTACTCGATCAAATCAACTGGAGACTTTTAATGGATCAACTCAAGATGATGTAGGCATAGGGTTTAGTAGTGGGGCTTGGGGTGGAGATATATATGTTTATATATGTAATTCTATACTCCCCCAAAATGTACGTCTACTAGAAACTTAATATTGGTTCATTTTGAATGGTGTTGGATACTTCACAATCCATAGCAAAGACTGAAATTTCCTTTTAATTTATTGATATTTCCTATCTATACTTTTGTGAATAGAGAGGATGTTCATGCATTCTCCGTATGGATTCAGGCTCTGATAGGACAGACATGCTATAAAAGGGATTTTCCCTCAAACACCTGAAATTTCCTGGTAAATCCAGCAAATGCTGTAGACGGTGAGTGCCGATAAATCAAAGTAACAGAACTATATAATGCCATCTTTCAGTTCCTTTTTTCTGTTTTCTTCTCATCACCCTGACGATTGTATGTTATCTCACACCCGTCACAATGGATAACAACAACAAAAAAAAAAAAAACCTCCTTACTGAGGACCATCCTGACCATTGGGAAGAGACCCTTCTTGGAGAATCCTTTTGGCGAGATGCTGAGCAGTCCAACCAACGCACTCATGATCGTCTCAACGCAGGTGAGTTTAGACGTTGTCGATGGTTAAGACGAAGGTCTAACTGCCCACCCCAAGACCATAATCAAACCCTCCACACCAGATTCCCTTTCAATATCGGTGTAGGAGAGTCGGCAGATACCACCATAGAGCCAGTTCCGCAGGCTCACGACCTCATCCGCCAGGACACAGTCAAAGTTCCCCCCAAGCGCAGCCGTCGACTCAGCATGGGCGACGCACTAGGATTCAACCGTGGCCGCACCTTCAACTTCCCCAGAAGAAATCGTTCAAACTCACGACCCTCAGGCAAAGGTTCTGACCATCCACGCCCAAGGTCGCGCTCAGCCAGCCGCGCACCATTCCGTTTCTTCAGCTCGAAAGCGAAAGACCAAGATGGTTCTTCATCTACACTCCGTGCGGACCAAGCAACCCCTCGCCATCCTTTCATGGAGTTTCCCGGCGGCGCAGCCTGGGACTTAATCCCCAGAGATAGAAAAACGCTGGCCCTGGACATCTTCCAACCCATGGAGGGAAACCAGAAAGTTATCATCCCGCTGTCGATCAACGAACTAGCTCCGCTGGGGGAATTCCGCAACCTGCACGTCCTCAAGCTTAGCGGCATGATGGAGTCGTACCAGAAACACATCTGGCACGCGGTGTGGTTGAACCCTCACCTCGAAGAACTGGAGTTGGATATGGCGCTTGCACCACGTCTGCGACCTAAATTTGCCGGAAAATGGCCTTACATCAAAGGTGGATGGAAATTGCCTGAAGTGCATTATGCTGAGCCAGAATACTATGGCTATCAAGGCGAAGGTGGTTTGGACTACAGAATCGGCATCGGCGAATACCTCGACAAACATGCTATCGAAAAGGCCAAAGTCACCGCGATGGCTATCGGCAAGACCCGCAACCGTCTCTCCATTCGTATTTTGACTTTGAGCCGGTTCATTGTCGATGCGGATCCGTTCCTGCTCTGGTTTGACCCAAGCAGACTCAAGTGCATCAATTTCAAGGAGGACTGTGTGGACGCGGGATTCTATATGCCGGCTTCGATGCGTAAGGTGACAGTTTTGCATCCGCGCCCTGACGCCAGAGACCAGCCGATTGTTGCGCGCAAAGTGGATCTCGAGGCTAACTTGAAGCTCATGGAATTGTCGGAAGGGAAGAAAGTTGCGGAGATGCCGTACCAGGGCCGCCGTGAGATGCTTGGGAATGAACAGCCTAGGAAGGCGTCGAGTGGGCCTAACGTGAAGGGTAAGGGAAAACCCATTTTTGACCCCGCTGCTGAGAATCAGTCTAACTTGAAGGCGAAGAAGCCAAAACCCATCTTGTTTGACCCTGTTGCTGGGGATCAGGTTGACGTGAAGAAGAAGAAGGGAAAGCGCGTTACATTTGACCTGCCCGATGAGGATGAAGATGATGAAGACTACATTGATTGGACCAAGGTATGAACTGAATGGAGTTAGTAGTATCAAGCTACAACGACACATTTGAGTCGATGGAACCCCCCCCCCCCAAAAAAAGGAAAAAGACAAAAAAAGAACCATTTCAGTTGAAAAAACTCCAAAAAAAAAAAAAACTCGAAAAGAAACGAGAAAAAAGAGAACCTTTTCAATGTCATTTCCTCTTACTCCCAACTCGCATATTAGATAGACAGATAGATGGACTGTTAGGCGCAATATCGTTATCATACAGTATCAAATGGAAACCACTTTTTTTTCCTAGATCAATTTCACCCACTAACTCATTCAGCTCAATCTGCCCTTAGTTTCATCAACTCCCCTCATAGCATCTCTTCCTGGCATCGTAAGTAAGCCTCATTAAACTCAAGCACCCTCGTCATCAATCCTAATAGCGCCGTCATTGCCGAGTCCATTAGCCCAGAAGCCATCGACAAAAAGCGTACTAGAAGCACCATTAGCCCTTTCAGTTCTGCCCCAGCATCAACTAACCAGTCAGATCACATACATATCAGAGGAGGAATCGTGGGCAATAAGTAACCAATAGCCAATAATCCCTTGGGTGAAAATATCATAAATGGCGAAGAGAATACTCTCCGCATCGAGATCGGCCTTCAAAGCAAGAGGACCCGCCGCAAGGGCACTGTACACCAAGAAGATCAGCGGCCATCCCACAAACAGAATTCCATCTATCAAAGAAGGAGAGAGAGAGACATACACGGGATACAAAGCCTTGACAAACAAAGCGACACCGACAATCGTTCCAAAAAAGCGTCGTGTCTGGGCATCCTTATTGGTGGCGGCGCGTGATCCATGCACCCCGATGTGATACACCATCGTCAAGTAGCCAATGGCGCTGATAACGAACCAGACCCATCTGCGCGAGGTGTGACCGGCATAGGTACCCAGCAAGCCCGAGCTGAGCATGACATAGTCGGCGACGATGGCCGACAGGAGGTGCGCGCCGGGGAGGCCGGAGAGGAGCGCGAACGCGGTCAGCACGAGAGGCTCGGTAAGGTACCATAGAACATAGCGGAGCCAAAAGACCTGACGGTAGGTCTCAGATGTGGTGTCGGGGACGTGTTCATGAGAATGGTGGTGCAAGTCGTGTTTCCAGGTGATGCCTTCGCCGGTGGCGAGGGCAAGGTACACGATGAAAGAGACGGTGGTTGCGATAGAAAGAAGGCTGTGGAAGACGCGCTTAGGCTGGAATGTTGGTCGTTAGTTACAATAAAATCGATAATACAAGATATACTATATGACGTACCAGCGGGGCTCGAGCGGCGAGAGAGTAGAAGACCAGCGAGGAGAGGCCCATGAGGACGGTGACGACCCTAGTTTCGCCGTGAGTATTTGATGTATGTAATGGATTTCAAGAGGAATGAATACACACCATAATGTTCGTTGTCCAGTCTTGTCAATGGATTGATAGATGGGGGTTCCAGGTGTGACGGTGGGAATGGGGGCCACCGAGGATGTATGTCCTGGGACTGGGAGAGTGGTGGTATGCATTGTATCCTGGATCATGGCGAGTGAATTCAGATGCAGATAGATGAATGAGATCAAAGCAATGAATGAAAAGAAAACAACTTAAGTGATTTAAAAATAAGAATGGGCGATCAACATTCCTGGGCCGCATTCAGGGTAATGAGCAGCCATCGTCATGCTGACCTCGACGTTGGCGTCATCGACCGATGGGCCCATCGAAAACCTGGAGACGATCTGACAACGATGGCTTTTGATTCGAGGAGAGAAAATAGGCAGGTGATACCGCATCGCCACTAGATGCTTTGAATTCTAACTATAATACATGGTTGAGAGGGGTCTTAACAAAATTATGCAGCTTCCTTGGCAGCTGCTGGGTGCACAACATCTTCGCAGCGGTCGCATATCGTCTCTTCGGCGACCGACTCATCCACAACATACCGCCAGCAACGTGGACACTTGCCAGCCTGTGGCGTGAACACGTATACTTTTTCTTTCTGTCCATTTGGCAACTCATACTCTTGGTCGTACTGCCATTCGGCATCGGCCGGCGTCGACCCGTGAGCTCCCAGGGTGACGGATGAGACTACGAACATGTCAGGGAGTTCGGCCAGCGTTCGCTGGAAAACGCTATCCTGGGTGCCCTCCGGAAGGGCAATATGCACGAAGGACTGCAAAGAGGAACCCATTTGCTTGTGACTTCGCGCCTGTTCTTGAGCGGCCTTGATGGCGGAATGTACCGCAATGAGGTCTTGGTAATCCGTTTCGAGTGACGGGTTCTGCCATTCTGTGGCGGGGGTCGATACAATCCGCTGCAGGGGATGCTCGCAGTGAGATTGTATATGCTCGGGGGTATGCGCCCAAGTCTCTTCCACTAGCATTGGGGTGATGGGGCCCAGCACTTCTTGTAAGTATTGGTAGATGTGGAACAGGGTGGTTTGCGCAGCGCGTCGGCTGGTGCTATTCTCCCCATACGTGTATAGTCGATCCTTGATGGCCTCCATGTAGAATGCAGAGAACTCAAGGTTGGCCCACCGATTGATAGTGTTCACGGCCTTGTAGAATTCGAAGTTCGCACACGCCTTCTGACAAGTGAGCACCATCTCTGAGAGATGCATGAGAGCGATCCGATCAACCTGCTGCAATTGCTCGTATGGCACCTGGTGTTCCACGCGGTAGTCGGCTAGGGCACCCAGCAACAGCTTGAACGTCACCCGATACTTGTGCAGACTGGTATTGACCGTTTGAAGGACTTGCTTCCCGATTACAACGTCACGGGTGTAGTCGCTACTGGCGACCCACATGCGGAGCGCATCAGGGCCGAGTGCATCGTATACAGGGGCCATGCTATCTGTCTGCTGCTTTTTACCCTTCTTCTTTTGCTTGAGGGGCGGCAGAAGAGTCCCGTCCATAATCGAGATTGGGTGGATGACATTTCCGATAGACTTGCTCATCTTGCGCCCTTCCTCGTCGAGAGTAAACCCATGAGTCACTAGGTTATTAAACGGTGCACAAGGAGTTGCTTCCCCAGACGCGAGCTGGTGGGCAATAAATGTAAGAAGACCCGACTGGAACCAACCGCGGTGTTGGTCGGTGCCTTCCAGGTATACATCCGAGGGGTATCTGTCTTTATAAGGAGTATCGATCTCCGTCCAGCTGGTCCCACTATCAAACCACACGTCCATAGTGTCTGTTCCGCGTCGGTACCCGGGTTTAGAGTCATCTCGCAGAGTCGGCGGAATCCACGCCAGGTCGTTTGCATCATCTGTCCACCAGGCATCCACACCACGCTCATCAATCACAGACATGATATGGGAAACGCTGTCCTTCGTAAGTACAGCTTCGCCAGTATCTCGATGGTAAAGGGCCGGGATGGGCACTCCCCAAGCACGCTGACGCGAGATGCACCATTCGCTCCGGTTCTTAACAAAATTCTCCAATCGCTGCCGTCCAGAAACTGGAACGAAGTTAACATTTTCCAAAGCCTTTACAGCAGCACCGCGAATATCCGCCACGTCGGCAAACCACTGTTCTGTAGCGCGAATTATGATAGGAAGCTTCGATCTCCAGTCGTAAGGATATTTATGCTCGTACTGGTGTTTTGCAAGAAGGCAGCCCTGAGATTCGATATATTCGAGAGCAGCTGTATTGCCTTCAGCCAACACACTTTTCCCGCTCAGTCGGGCAGGATCACTGGGCATTGCGAGGTCCGTGAATTTTCCATGATCATCGACCGGGGCGAATGCAGGAATTCCACGAGACACACAAGCGTCATAGTCGTCCATTCCATGGCCTGGCGCACAATGAACAAGACCCGATCCAGAATCCGCCGTAACAAAGTCCGCAGCGATAATTGGCTGGGGTTCCGCATCTGGTCCCTTGAACAGCGGCAGGTAAGTCGTCTGTTCTGCCAGCTCTGAACCATGGATAGACGGTACGATGACAGAAAGAGACTCATTCAAGGCGCTCTCAAGGTACTCCAAGCGGGACTGTGCGATAAGAAGATAACCGTGAGTTTCAGACTGCACAATGGTATACTGCAGGTCGGAATGAACGGCGATAACCGCGTTCGCTGGAAGGGTCCAGGGCGTCGTAGTCCAGATAACCGCATTGACATCCTTGCCCTGCAGCAACGGGTTCTGAGACAGATGGCTCGGGATCGAGACTAACGGGAACTTGACCAAAGCAGCAGTCGACACATGGTCGTCTTTGTATTCCAGCTCTGCTTCCGCCAGCGCCGTCCCCGTCGAAGGAGACCAATAGACCGGCTTAAACCTCCGATAGATCAGCCCTTTCTCAACCATTTCCCTAAAAACGCCCAATTGTCTCTTTTCAAATTCCTTATCCATAGTCTTCCAGTGATTGTCCCAGTCCGCCATGACCGCAAACCCCCGAAAGCCCTTCATTTGATCCTTGACAGTCCGCGCCGCAAGCTTCCGAGCAGCTTTCCTAACAACAGCCGCCGTAACTGGACCATCCGCATTTTGTAGATCCTTCTGCGCCTCAAGAGCCTTCAATTCAATGGGTAGTCCGTGGCAATCCCATCCCGGTACATAGCGAACCCTCTTCCCCAATCCTAACTGCACACGGCAGATAATATCCTTGAGTACTTTGTTGAGAGCATGGCCCACATGGATATCGCCATTTGCGTATGGCGGTCCATCATGTAAAACGAACGGGCGATCGACTGGTCGTTCACGGCGTTGCCAGGCGTATAAGTCGTCGGCGCATCGGCGTAGGTACTTTGTCTGATCGGCCGGTGTCACGCGTGCGGGGAACGTCGACTTGGGGAGCTTCAGTGTCGACGACCAGGACCGAGCAAGCGTCCGTGGCAGGTCCGGCATACTACCGCTGAAGCATATCCCGAGGGAATTCAATTGCGTGGGGAATCAGTAGTGCAGTGGGTGTTGATGGATGATGGGATCTGAAATGTTGCGGAAAAGGCGGTCGTAATGATGCGGGTAATTTACCCCTGCCAGCCAATGATAAAGTGATACATCTTACGCTCAGTTGCGCCGATCGGTAATATTAATACGCAAGTAAATTACCGCTTTGGGAAATTCTTATCAAGATTCAA
The DNA here is from genome assembly GCA_015844325.1 of Aspergillus nanangensis. Taxonomy (NCBI): domain Eukaryota; kingdom Fungi; phylum Ascomycota; class Eurotiomycetes; order Eurotiales; family Aspergillaceae; genus Aspergillus; species Aspergillus nanangensis. Next base: position 316,640 of record VCAU01000001.1, on the reverse strand, counting down.
TCCTTCGTTTTATATTCGCATGGTCATTGAAAATACTTAATAAATCTGACCCGTCCATTCCTTCTGATACTCGAAAATGGTGATATCGCATACTTCGTGGGTTTGTCGCTAAGCACAAATGCATCTAGCGCCCCTACACGCTGATCTCGTGGTGCTTTCATGAAGAAAGCTACAGAGTAGCGTTGAGGGAGTGTATCTCCATACACAGGGGGTGAAACCACTCGATGCAAACCACCTGATATCACATCATTTGTCCATCGTTGAAGAATATTGCCCGAATTGATCAACAGTTCGTTTTTTGACTCCGGTAGTAACGGGACAAACATCTCTGATGCACTGTCCCACGCCTCAAGCCCACCGATTTGATCCTGAAAGAGAAGAGTGATGATGCTGAAGTCCACATGCGGCCAAATTCTATACGTCGAGCCATGTGAAATCTTTGAAGCCAGAATGCTAGGGTAGTGATTCACCCGCAGCTCGCCAGTGTGCCCTTCACAGAGACGAGTAAAGACGCCTGTGGGAAGCCCAAATCCAACCTCGAGGGCAGCCATGAGATGCATACCAATTTTTTCAGTCTGGACAAAGAATGACTCGATAGATGTACGGAACCCAGGCACCAATCTCTCATCCGGCCACAAGTTGGGGAACAAGGTGTCCTGCGGCGGACCACAGTCATAATGCTCCTGGAGATAGAGATCGGTCAGCACACTTCAGACAACCATAAGATATCCAAAGAGTGAAATCAACCTTTGCATCTTCATAGCCGGATGATTCCGTAATACCAGGGCTGTATAGATGAGCGGTCTTTTCTACACCCAGGCCACTCCACCCTCTCTGTGGTTTTGGACCCTGCAGGTTGGCTATCTTCATCTTCTCTGAAGTAGGCAAGGCGAAGAACTTTGTTTTCTAAATTTCCAGTTAGATGACTTCACCAGAATATCTCCACCGTTAGAGAAAGCTTTACCCACTCCTCAATATCGACCAGGAGGCTATCGGCTATTCCGTGATTGACGAGCCTGACGAATCCGCAATGCTTCATACCCTCGCAAAGAGTACGTGCAAAGCGTTGCCTCGCATCAGGCTGGTCTCCGAGCCAGTCAGCAAAGTCTAGTGTGGCCACATTAATCATTCTCAATTTTCTTTGCGGATGATGTCTTCGTCATCTATTTGGTTTTTTTTTTTTTGGAGCCGAATAGTCGTGATAAAGGTAGAACTTCCGGTCAAAATTCACTACTTGCGCGCAGTTAATTATCGAAATAAAGAGACTTATCAGCAGTGGAATGAAAGCGAGATTACATCAACATATGCCCATTAATGAGATTGCTTTTTTATGCAAATTCTCGCATAGACCATCAGTCGAAACCTGTTATCGTTGTTGGTTGGGCCCCCTCACATACAGCTAAGAGGTCACACTGCAGTTTTTTTAATACCGCAATGAGTATGCACGGCCTCTAGGTTTTCAGCATATGTACGTACTTCCCAAAACAACTAGTCAGGTGGGCCGTAGACTCAGTTTATTCTACTCCTTTCGGTTCACCTAGTATTCCTATAAATCTTCTATGGAACCTGAATTAGTAACATAGCCCTAATTCGAGATACAGCACAGTAGAACCTGGGTTCAGTAGGTTACCAAGAAAATGTTGTTCAATACCTTTTATATGATCCCTATTAAAGCCATGTTGTTGCATTTAAGTGATTCATCTTGCCAGCTCTCTAATTCTCTACCCACGACTTGCCACCAGCGCAACCATTTCATGGCCAACCCATTGTGAGTGCCCCTGAAAATGTAGCTGTAAATTGGGCACCAGTGCCTGTCTGATGGCATCATACTGAGGATGTGTCCTGTGCCACAGCCCAGCGAGCACTTCTGCCGCCGTAGAGCAACGTTCGGCAAGATCCTGCTCCGGAAAGTTGTATTGGGCATCAATACGATCCACCGAGATATCAACGAAGCCAGCATTTGTCAGATAACGTACGGCAAAATGTAGTATATATCCTTGATGGTCGATTGGAAGTGAACGCGCCACAACATTCAGGCACCTGACAACTTCATTTCCCGGTGCACCCTGGATGAGAATAATCTGGGATTGCGATTTATTTGCCACGCGCACCATATCTGCCAGTGCATCTTCGAGGTCAGTGGCATAGTCAAGTTTCCATGGCGCGAGCACCACATCGAAGCTGTTGGCAGGGAATGGTAATTTTTCTACAGACTTGTCGAAATATTCTGCGCCCCGGATGGAAAATCGGTTATCTGACCATCATTTAGTCATAGTCAAAGATATGTAAACTAAAGGGAAACTCACTTTCGTGTTCTTGCCCCAGAAAAAGCACTGCTTTCCGACCGTTTTTGTGTGTTGCTCTGAACAGTCTTTCCAGGCCGTTGCTTTCCAAGCGATCAGTGAACATATTGCCGCCAGCTGTCTGAGGCAACGTCCTTCGGGTGATTGGCAAAGGGTATGGCCCTAACAGGGGTTGCTCCTCTACCTTGCGAGCAAGAATCAAGTAGTGAGCCTCTGGGTGATTGTAGCCAGTGGGAGAGAACAGATAGTTGACCGGCTCAGCCTCAATGACGAAGCCTGCGTTGCGAAGAAGTCGGCACCACCCTTCTTCAGAAAAGAAGGACTCGTTAGTGTAGTTGCCCATCCAGAACTTTCCAAGCATCCACACACAATCCCACGTTGGGTCGTATGAGCACTCTTGAGGGGGGAGAGCCGTGCTGGGCGTTACACCAAGCGCAACATACCCTCCTACTCTCAGCCACTCTGCGAATTTAGTGACCATAGAATAGATGTCCCAGGTGTCAACTGAAACAACGATAGGATGGCAAATACTCCATCGAACTGAGTCTTGGGTCTGTACTGTGTCATATCTGCTTTCTCAAAGACGCCGGCTACCTGGGAGCTCGCGAGACGGACCATTTCATCAGATACGTCGATTCCATGGACGATGAGACCTGCGGAGGAAAGTTCGTCGGCGACAGGCTTTCCAGTTCCGCAGCCAACATCAAGCACTCGACTTCTTTTGGGGAGCTTAGACGCTGCGAATGCGATGAATTGGCGGAGCTGGGGATCGTTGCTGAAGGCATCCTCGTAAGAAACCCCTAAGTCATTGAATAGGGTTTCCGCATTTTCGGCGTTGGGTTTCATTATGGGGAGGATTGAAATTTGTTCCAGAACTGTGTTGGCATGGGGTTCCAAACTGCCTAGCTATATAACGAGGCATATAACTTCATCTCGTGCTTTTAGGACGTTTTCAAAAACAGCCTGAGAGTTGGATAGCTCACCGCTAAACCAATAAACCAACTAACCACCTTGCATCATGCCTATGCAGCTGGGCACATTCCATGAAATCACGGTCAGTCGGGAAAATATCGGAACTGAAAACCTAGAATCGGAAGAAAACAGTAAAATGAAGTATGATTCCAAATGCGTTAAATAGACCCTATCGGTATTATTATGGATTAACTGGTTATCACACCTGGGAGGCTTGCGATTCAACTAGTTCTACATCCATTTCTGACTGCGTACTTTGGACCTATACTAACTATTAAAAATAAAGCATCCAAATGAAATAAAAACTGAAAAGTAAGAGAGAGAGAGAGAGAGAGAAAGGCGAGAATCAGTATCTTAATATCAGAGGTACCTACTCAAAATCTCGCAAAATAGTTACATCTCCCTCTGAAACGAAAACTACTAGACAATGATAAATCAGAAGAGGTGAATAGTTGCGATTGGAATTTATTTGGCACCTCCAACCCTTACAGAGTTTCTGATATCTTCTTACCAGCCAGAGGATTAGTACAAACCGTAATATAAGGTCCCGAGCATGCTGAATACGCAATGGCAAGCCATATATAAATGTCAGTTCGTTCCTTCAAGTTGTAGGCATTGCTAGGGCTGTCAGCTATTGCACGGTCAAATTGATCCAATTATATAACTTACTATGCGTCCTTCTCCAAGGCTTTGTGTCGGTTAATATGTCCCTGCCACCCAAGGTCCTGAAAAAGGTTCACTACAGCATGCGATATGTGCTCATCATAATCACGATCAACAAGGAAATATGCTTTTGGCGCGACGCTACCATCCTTGGGCGACAGTTCCCAATTGAATTTGACGGTCATAAACTCCCTCGGCTTCCCATCGGGCATTTGGAAATGGTATATCATCTTCCACATCTTCTCGACGATCCGAAATCCGTAATCGATATCCGCGCTCTTCAGCCGTCCTCCCAATGTCCAGAAATCACGGACCTCGTCAAGAGATGTCACATCCACCGCAGAATAAATATTGATGCGGGACTCGGCCGGGGTTTTGCAGTCGAAGGAAAGATAGGTCTTTTCCCCTTGGATCAAATGGGTCGTGGAAGTCAGGTATTTTTCCACTTTCGACAGGTCGAGATTGAGGTGACTGGTATTGCACAGATCCCTTAAACTGTCGAACATGACTCGAAGAAAGTCTTTGCCCGTGGCGGCTGCATTCAACAGAGGACTTAAGTAAGGGTTGACTGTGAATGAATCCTCATGCAGATCGAGTCCAATGGCCATCTGAGACTTGCAGGGCAGGTGTTCAATCGAACTCCAGTGCTGGCGTGCCTGCCTTGTATCCAAAACCAATGTGTGATCCAGGTGATCGAACCAGGTTAAGTCGATAGATGGTTGGAGATGATTCATACATTGGATCAGGTGCTTGGGCGCTAATTGGTTGACAATGTCCGAATGGGTTCCGGCGTGAAGGCCAATAGGTTCAACTGTGATTCGAAAGGCGCCTTTTGACCTTTGTTGATAATTCACGCTGACCTCCAAAGGCCCAGCACTGTTTGCCATGCAATCGATCCAGGTGGATTTTGGCCCATGCTTAGTTGTGAATGGGCCAAGAGACGGGATAATGGTAGAATAGATTAATAACAGATTTCGGTACTGGGCATCGAGGCTATAGTCTGTCAAGTTCAATGACGATCCGATAACTGGCGCTAGGCTTTCCCACCAGAGCTGGTGATCGTAGCCCTGGGATGGTAAATGGCGAGTTAATACCTTCCATGGTCCTTCGCGTCGGTCTCCTGTGGTTGACTCAGCTATAACATTTGATGGCTGACGAGCATTTGTGATATCAAAAGTCATTCTATCGCGGGATCTGTGGTGTTCTTCACGGTATCCGGTACCTGTATTGACACTGCCGAGTTCTCCATGAAGTTTACCCTTCTTTATATTATAACGATTCTGAAAAGACCCCAGCCAACCGTTACTGAAACTAGGCATATCCTTCTCAGGATATATAGCATTCCAGTATTCCCTCGCTTTGGATCGAATAGTATCGTGTGAAATCGTGATCTGATTCTCTGCAAGAAGCCAGTCGAAAATTGCTTTTTCCAGTTCTGGCCATTGTTCCGAACGATGTCTTTTATCCGCGAGACGATGCGAAGGGTTGGTATCGATATAGCTAGAAGCGGAGGAGAGGGTACGAGATATAGACGGTTTACTAATAGGCTGTCCATATTCTTTTTCAAACCAATTAGCAAGTTGCGTGTAGGTAAGACATGGATGCCGGGCGTGCTTCGCGCGTAAAGCCGCCTTCTGGCCTTTAGTAATGGAGCGTCGGGATTGCTTCATTTCTGAAATTAGATGATTAAGGACGATAAAATAAAGTTACAGGCTAAAGGTATCAGGAACTCTATATAAGAGAAAAGGGCGTGGTAAGGAGCTTCCCTATGATGCAGTTTTAAAGGACCTTTGTATGGGGAACGAAAAATGAAAACTTTAGGTACATTCCTTATATCACGTGGTTTCCGTTCCTTATAACCAGTCTAAGAAGTGCCGCAGATATGCAGTAAAGTGGTCGGTCATGTGGTCGATTAACAGTGTACCAGAGATGTATTTTTTTCATGCCTGGTTAAAAGTTAAAAGGACACATATATAGTTGGGTACAATTTCCAGCACGGTTCAAATTTGTGTTATTTACAAGAGAAAATATACCCAGGTTATAATCAATCGACTCGAAAGCTGCAAAGTGGCGGGAAATTCAAGTATATATGCATGTTAATGGTTGTGCTACCATAGACCTCACTAGAGATCATAGTAATCAAGTTACAAGCAGATTTCACCAGCTGCGCCCTATCATATCTCGTCAATAAATAGTCAAGCAACTCACGGCACCGTTCTTCAAGACTTCGAATAAAAGGCCCGGAAACCCGAAAAGCTCTGTATTGCCCAGGCCCCCATCAGGGCTGTCAGGTCCCATGCGTTGTCCTTTGCTTGTGCTATCTTCCCATCCTCCAAGGAACTCAACACTACTTTCGGGGCTATCGCCCCAACCCCGGTTCAATACCATTGGTCGTTGTAGAGCGTGCTCTTCCGCAGGACTGGGATATGATCCCTTCCAGAGATCTCTGAGCCGCTGCGAGATATCATCATATCGTGTCTCAGAAGAAACAACATTTCCGGAGGAGTCGAGGTGAATCTTCCAACGGCTACGTCGGTGGCGATTGAAGGGGTATGATCCTGGTATGTTTCCATGGAGAATGATTTTTGTCACCACAAGCTGTGACGAAGGTGAGGGGGGTGAAGGATCTGGTAAGTTGGACCCCGGGAATGCAGGACCTGGTGTTGTGGGATGTGAGATGAATGCATCGAACCCATGGTGAAAATAGTTTAGAAAGCATTCCGCTGGCAGTGTGGTTGGGTCTAGATTATTTGGTTGGGAAAGTTCTTCATCCGAGTCATTAGAGACGCTGTTAGCTGAGGACTGGTCGGTGTCTGTGACCTCAATACCTCGCCCAGGAGATGTTCCCATGTGCATATGGTCATCACCGCTGCCGCCAGCAGCGCGATGTATGGATATTCTCCTGTCGTTCTTACGATATATGGCATCAGGAGGACCAAACTCAGCCACTAGGTCTTGTGGGGAAGTCTCTGAAAGTGAGATCATAGCTGAAGGGTTCGACCTGCGGACCACTTCAATCTTACCTGCGCCATGAATATTGAATTCTTCAACCTCGTCTGCTACCGAGTCTCTATGCTTCCCTGCCAGCGCGGGAGACCTGGGATATTGTGGTGGCTGTGTAAAAAGCTTCGCTCGAGTTTCTGGCCATGATGAGCCTTGAAATATGGCCATGGAGGTTGCGGGCATGGCCGCGGATGAGGAGAGCAATGCTACAAAATCGCATTGATCCGACCACGCGGAGTTTTGGAGCGGGAAGGAGAATGCGATTCCGGGATAGGACAGCACATAGGTGCCATATGGCGACTGGTTCGTGGGTGCAATATATTCGCCAGGATAGGAAGGGCCAAAGAGGCGGTTATATACGTGGCGAAAGCTGGGCCCCTGTTGCGAGGCGTGCTGCTCATGAGGCTTGCCCCCCTTCAACACCTCCTGATTCTTATACACCAGGAGACTCTTGGAAAAGTCGAGCACTTCAATCAATCGGAGTCTTTGGTCAGGACCATCAAACCGTAGGCGCAGTCCGTTCGCTGGAAGCTGGAGTGTCACCGGCTTCTGAAGGGGGTTGGAGGAGGAATAGGCAATGTCGATTGAGGGGTAGGTTTGGGGATGTGCCTTGACGCGGCTGAGAACATTATGGAGCGAAGCACCAAGCGCTATAACTAATGGTTAGTGGTATTAAGCAAATATATCCGGAGGAAACATGCTTATGAATCCCAGCCCTTTCCCAGGGACGATCTGTGTTTGTACCGAAGGTCTGGAGGAGGCCGTCATGGTGATCTGCAGCGGCGTCTTACTGAAAGGCTGACATGTGAGGAACCAAAGCAGACAAGCAGACAGTTTTAGAGAATGTTTGCGACAGATTCACAGAAGTTAGTTTTGAGGACTGCACTGTACAGGTTTATCAGCCCGTAATCGAGTATGAAGAGAGGTGAAAGTCCGTTTGATCGGGTCATCCACTATGACCGCATACGATCATGTGAGAGGCGCTGATGACCCCTGTGCTGCCCGGACCACGTGATGGCACGTGCGGTACCTGCCGGATGTTTACTCCGGGGTATATGTACATGTTCTTTGTATCTTTATCCATCTACAGATACTTGGGTGAGTAGTAGCAAGCAAGTAATATGATGATTCTCTTGTGTTAGACTCCGAGCAAGAATATTGTAGCACCATTTTTCTTGATCGACCCAGGTGGATTGTACTAACGCCTAACTTGGGAAATAAAAAAAAACATATATATATATATATATATACGGTAGAGGATCAATGGATGCTATAATCCAGTTGACCAGTAAGAAGTACAAGACAAATAGCAACCCTAGCCATCCAGGCAGGTAGGATCATCTCATTCTCAATTAAATCAAGTATCTACCTATTATTGTCTGACGATTCCACAAAGGAAGCTTGCTGCATATTGCGTTCTGGTTCTGCCGGGGCACCATCGTGCGTCTCAACCTGCTGTACTGGGTCGGCTGCAGGACTAGCCTCGGCACCCATTTCTGGGGATTTTTGCCGTTCTAGCGTGTTGTCCGCGAATTTTTCTTCTCCAGCCCCAATAACTTGTCGTAACTCACCCAGACGCTTAGCAAACTGATCCATCATGTCTTCTAAGCGCTGCCCACTTTTCTCCTTGTCGCGTTCCTTCCCAGGCATACTAATTGGAAGCCCTGAAGTCCCTTGAATTTTAAGCATCAAACCTCCGTTCACTGATTGTTCGCCGGATGCATTTTTTTCGAATGTTGGGGCAGGCGCAAGTTCAGTATCGAGAACTTGCCACGCCGGTGTTAAGCTATGCGCAGAGGTCACCATAAATTGATGCGGTTGCTGGGTCGGCTCATCTACTGAATCATGTGGCTGATGGGTCGATGTCGCAGGGACTCCTGAGGAACTTGCAGGCCTACCTCCGCTTTCGTGATGGGTATTCAGCTGTAGGTGGTGTTCGTTGTCCAACGGGGGGTGCATATCAAGAATAATGTAGTTATTTTTGACGCCCGGGATTGGCAGTGGAAGTAGTGAGTCTTTTCTTCGACTGGCTAGTTCATCGTCTTCATCATATGTAACTTCCGCTGCGTGAGTGTCTCGTAAAGGCGGATCCTCAGGTGTTGCCTTCACTTTTCCCTTTCCACACCCTGGGAGACTGTCTTGTTCGGTCTCCAAAGACCTTAAAGCGGCCTCGGTCACGATGTCAGAGTCATCATCGGAAAAAATATAGTGGACTGTTGGATGATAGTATTCCGAGGTGTTGCCATCCTCGATTAACGTGAAGAATGGCTGGAAAGGCGGCTGCGTCGTTGGCGACACATCGCGATGTTCTTGTCCAGTAATGGCAGAAAGTTCCGCCGTGTCTGGTTCGCGGGTGTGTTGCTCGTCGGGAATATGATGCGTGGGTTGGGCTGTCGGAGGTCGGTCAATGCTCTGTGGACGAGACGGGGGATTGGAACCTGCAGGTCGTTGAAGGGGGTGTCGGGAAGGAGACGAGGATAATGATGGGGATGTAGCGTGCTTTGGAAGAGACATCTCCGATGGTCAAGGCTACATGGTTGAGAGGAGGAAAGCAAAGTAAAGAAGAGGTGCCGGTCAGATACAAGGATGTTGGAAGCTGCTCGGCGGATCAGCAGCAACAGAAGATCACCTGTTGCTTATCGATAAGGTCAGGTGACATGCCTGATGCAAGGCGAGAAAGAAATACATCCCAAAAGAACAAGCACAAAGAAGTGATAACACAAGTTCAAATTAAGTAAATGGGGTATCTTATTAACAGCATAATGATGATGCGCAGGCGTAAAGCACAAGATGTGGGCTCTATTCATCATTTTGTTTCCATTCAAATTCTGTAGATGGCGGTTAGCGTACTGCAGTATCCAAAGAGCAGAAACAGAAGCGCATACTCTGTCGACACATAGGACAAAGGCCTTTGGATGACTCTTGTTGAATCCAAGTCATCAGGCAGTGCTATCATAGTGTTCCTAGGTCAGTCGGGTATTTCTATGAGGGGATGTAGATCCACAATCGCACCATATGGAAGGAATGGCCGCATTTCCCGAGCACTAGATGGTGGTTATTATCATCCCACATCGGAGACGGAGCGGATCAAATCCCTTACATAGCGAACAGTCATCACCAGGAAATTTGCAAGTTGGGCAGGTTCCGTCAAACTGAACGCGACAGATACCGCAGACATCGTCCTCAGGCATATCCCAGCGCCAAGTAGCGACCGCGTTCCACTCTTTGATGGTGACCTTCATGGTTGGGGGGGAGGGGGGGGGTGAGATATGATTCGAGGAGTGTTGCAAAGTAAAGTAGTCAAATTTGAGTTAGTTCGTTCGGGGAGGAAGAAGTCGGAGAAGGTGGTTGCGAGGGTGGTGCGTGGAGCTGGCGATAAGCTGGGTTGTTTACTTACTGTACGGACAGGACAGTACGTACTTGTTTTTCACATGGTGGAGAAAGTACCAGCCGAACTCCGCATTATTGCTGGAGAGAGTCACTAAACACCTCTAGCTTCCTCTCTCTGTCTTCGACCCTCTCTCTGTTTCCCCTCACTTCCCGCCTTCTGTCACCAATAATAATTCATCCCCCCTTTCCCCCCTAGTGGTCTTCCCATTATCCTCTCTTTGGATGACACCATCGAACGTAGCCCGACCGGTATGTAAATATTGATCCAATTCCATCTATATTTCTTATCAGCAATCACCCTCGTGATCATGGCGTTCGCGGCCCTTCGTTACTCCATCCCTTCACCGACCGCTCGTCTTTTTCGTCCGACCATGTCGGCCTCGCAACAAGTGCGACCTCAGAGCCAAGTTCGCCAGGTCTCCTTCTCCTCATATCTTGTGTCACCCAAAGAGCTCAGTGAAGCACTGAAAAAGAACCCACCCACCAAGATCTCGACATCTCCGCGTGTTGTTCCACTATGCTCTGCCTGGTTCATGCCAAACGACCCGGAGGGGCGCAAAGGAATTGATGTTTTCAGGAAGCATCGCATACCGCAAGCCCGCTTCTTCGATCTGGATGCGATCAAGGATCCTGAATCGCCGTACCCCCATATGCTTCCCACAGCCGAGGCTTTCGCCGAAGCAATGGGAAACCTTGGCATTCGTCGTGATGATGAAGTTGTAGTCTATGACACAGAAGAACTTGGCATTTTTAGCGCTCCCCGTGTGGGCTGGACCCTGAGAGTGTTCGGACACCCCAAAGTTCATATCCTTAACAATTATAGGCTGTGGGTTCGTGAGGGACACCCGACAGAGACCGGAGAACCCAAGCTAGGGGAGACGACCAGCTACCCAGTCCCAACCTACGATTCGAAATTGGTGATCCCTTACCTGGAGTTGAAGGAGATCGCTAAGGAGCATAGAAAGGAGGGAGCGAAGGAGGTGGAGATTCTGGATGCCAGATCCTATGGGCGCTGGGCGGGGACGGATCCTGAACCACGCCCGGGTTTGTCATCGGGTCATATACCTGGTTCTTCTAGCCTACCTTTCCAGGAACTGCTAGACCCGGAGACGAAGACATTTCGCCCAGCCTCGGAGTTACGCGCCCTCTTTGAGGAAAAAGAGGTTGACGAATCCAAGTCGATCATCAGTTCCTGTGGCACTGGTGTCACAGCAAGCATTATTGAGACCGCATTGGGCGAAGCACAGTATGGAGACCCGAATCTTCGGAGAGTATACGATGGCAGCTGGACGTAAGTATTTTTTATTTTTTTTATTTCCCTGAACAACCTGGTCTTTCGGTCTAGACGCTTACAACCATGTGATGGGATCAGTGAATGGGCACAGCGTGTCAAACCTGCCGATGGTCTTATCAGAAAATCCACCTAAGATGCAGCCATGGGCAGTTTTGCGACGGCAGAATGACACGACTTATCGTTTGTATGACATAGCGACGATTTCCTTGGTCGATGGAGGAAATATGGCACAATGACAACACATACCAGGAGACAGAGATATCTACTAGGTATGGGACTTCGGGGAGATAGAATGTAGCACAAGCAATATTCACATAGACTGTTATGACTTGAACCATCGCAGCTGCCTCTAAATAACTACCATAGGTTGTTCCTTACCTAGACACTGTGTAGATGGCTGGATCTTGGCGACTGCTTAGTCAGGACGGTGGAGGCAGTCCCGCGGCTTCGAGTTGATCCGCCGAGATTCATTCACCTCATCAACCCCGTCGCGCTATATGAGTATGCTTATTTGAAACCCCCAAGATGCTACAGATGTTTCTTCTTTCTGAACTTGGATCTCGTTGTGAGTCTTGACTTGTGCCTCGACCTCTGTGGAAGAGTTGCCTGCACTAGTCGCGGCTCTGATTCACCTCATACCGCTGCCCCCCACATTCCCATCCATATCCATCCCTCCGCCTTCATCCACATCTCCTTCGTGGCTCAGCATCCGCTAACTTCCCTGCGGCTCAGTTGTAGTCGTTAATTTTATCTGCTCCATTTAGGGTGTTTGCGTTGTATTGATACGTTTGATACTATACTCATCCTCCCTGCCCTTGTCGACCGCCTCTGAGCGCTATGTCGACCGGGCGCAAGGTCTTCCACTGTGCAGTGGATGAGACGGCCTTGACTACGAATATCAGCGAAATCAAAAAATGGACCACCAATGGTGCCATCACCCTGATTGTTCCGCTTTACAGTGAGAAGCCCTTCCCCAGATTTATTGCATTTACCGATACTTATGATCTTCTTTTATCTTTAGCCCTGGAACGCCTTCATGGATTGAAACGAGCCGGATCGCAGGTCGCCATCAACGCCCGCGAGGCCGTTCGCTTCCTCGATAAGGTGACTTCGGGAAAGGACAACATTTCAGCCGAACGAGTCGTCCTTCAAGGCCCCATGGAACAGTTTGAGGATTGGGCGGAGGCAGAGAAGTTCTTTCTTCCGGAATTTGAAGAGGATCCGGAGGCGAACGGTGTTGCTCCCAACGGGGAGATGTCGTCGGAAAAAAGAGACGGCGATGATGGGGATAATAAGAAGATAGATGCTTCGGACGATTTATCGCAACTGCTTCTCAACAAGCTCAACTTCAAGAAAGAGGCGGATGCCGTCTCGATCACATCGATGGGTACTCACAGCGGCCCTGCGTCTCGCCCATCATCAAGAAGCTCTCGGACGAGCCCAGAGTGTGCAAATTCTCATGTGGTTGAGAACGGAGGCTCGAAGGACTCAAAACCCAAACCTGCTAATGGCCACCGACGTTCTGCCTCAAACACAGCCATTCCGACTGCCCCGCCGGCTCTTCGACCTTTACTCAGTGCCCTTCTCTGGCGACTACATAGCGGACCCGATGCATCGAATGCAGCAAAGGCCTGTATTCTTATTACAAATGATCACGCTACACAGACCTGGGCTCAAAAGTTTGGCATTGGCGTGAAAAATATCCACCAACTTCGGACGTCCATCCAATATGAGGAGAGAGAATACAAGAACCGCTGCAAATATGTCGAGAAAACTCAAGCCACCGAGCCTAAAGCCATACTTGCCTATGAGGAGGAGAGTGATGAAGATGAACTTGTTTTTGTGCCCCGTGGCCGGGGAAAAGGTGCCTCCCGGGGTGGAGGTCCTCGTGGAGGTGGCAACCGGAAGGCGGCAGCCGCCAAGGCCGTTGCGGCACCTGTTGAGACCACCATGGAGATTCCGACCCAGCCCATCGATCCGAATTCTTTCAGTCGGTCTCTCAACGTGCCATCCAAGCAGCAACAGTCGCAGCAACAGCCGCAGCCGCAACCAACAGTCGATCTCAGCACCCAGTCTGGTGCGGCACGCGGTATGGCTGGCGCTTCTCGACACCACCACAATAACAACAACCGACGTGGAGGCTCTCGTGGCCCCTCGCGTGGTGGTAGTCGGGGTCGCGGCGGCAAACTCTGGGTTCCTTGATCGGACGATAGATTCCGTGGACGACTTGCGTCGACGGAGCGTTCAGTTGCACATTTCGGATAGACCAAAGCGGTTGTTACTCGCAGCAGAAAGTACCTAAAATCTGCCGTTACCGGGTTGCCTACTGGTCAGACTGACAGTTTAGACTGTGACATGATGGGTGAGGCGAATGGGTCCTGGACGGATGGCACGGAGGCGAAATACGGTAGACGAGTGTGATCGTATACGGCACGGTTTCGATCCCCATGACCATTTCCATTGCGGCGGGTGATATACTGAGGCTCAAGGCTAGTCCCTGGAACTGATTAGTGATCATGCCTTTCTTTCCGTTACCTTACCTGGAGGAACGAGCTATTGTTTTTTCATTAACCCCCCTTCTACCGGTGGAGCTTGAAGAAGCTGGAAGCCATAGGCCGGCTAGATGCGTCCGCCAGGCTCATTCGACTTCCTTGATTCTTCATTTGCCCTATGGGCTGCAGTCGCAAGGTGGCAGTTCTTTCGTTGCATTAATTTTGAAGTCCAGAGAGGGAGACGGGACAAGATCGTGTTTTGTATGTATGTAGTGGACTGGTTTTTTTTTTTTTTTAATTTTCTCTTTTGAAATTGCAAAAATGACGGTACATGATGCATCGCCAATGATAGATGGACTCTGGACCTATAACATCCCCTGTTTCTCAACTGTAACATCCGTCTGGATGACGTTCATAAGCGGCCGAAATGACATCGATGTTGCCCCGCCGATGGATGATCAGCTTCCCCAGATCCCGTGCTCCCCGCATTGATCACCTGGCTGACTGCCCACAACTTCGTTCCTTTCTTCATTCTCTCTCTTTTCTTTGTTCTTTCGACCTTCCTTTGTCATTCTATTCTCCCTCTTTACAATCTTGATCGCTTAGTTTCTCATCATGGCCCCTCTTGAAATCGACGAAACCTCCCTGGCAGCATCTCCCATCGAGCGCCGCAACTCCCTCGAAAAGCATCTTTTGACTCGACCTGATCGCCAAGATCTCAAGGAACGACACATCTTGCTGGATACGGATGTCGCACCGTATGTCATCCTACCCTACGCCGACCTTCAATACCCCAGCCTGCACCGCACTCCACAAATCGAACACCCACTCAATATAACTCATGATACCCTAGATCCCTCCAAGCTGCAAGACAGGAACTAGCGCGCCAGCGCGCAACGGATACCCTGAAGAAACAACTCGAGCATAGACCCGAGAGGGAGCAGTTGGTTGAACGTATGCGTTCCCATTTCTCTTGTGCAGACATGCATATATCCCGAGCAAGCCAAGGACCGTAGTATCAAGTAAGTAAAGTACATATGCTAACGGGGAAAAAAAATACGCGCTTGTAAATAGGCAATATCCTTCCTGCTACCAACGCTGCTCCAGCTCTGCAGGCGAACGCCCGAGAGCTTGAAAAGCATATGCTGGCTGATAACCTCGATCACAAGATCCAGAAGAGACCGCAGCCGGAGGATTTGATCTCCCAGGGCATTTTGAATGAGGAGGAAGATCCGAGAAAGTTGTCTGTGTGATGATCCTCTTCATGCTCTGATGGTTTGCTATGATTACGATTTATGGTTTGTGTGGATTTGATTGACGGGTTTTGTTTTATTGGCTTGGATATTTTGTCTTAAAGACATTGGGTTTTACGACCGAGTAGTACGTACATATGAAATACATGCTGTTTGTTGATCTGTAGGGCGATCTAATTTTTTTTTTGGAGGGCATTGGATTTGGGTCGGATGGGTACCAAGTAAGTTGGTAGGTATGATACCTAGACAAAGCCAGTAAAAGGTACCTACCTAATACCTGCCTAGGAATCGCGTATATCAGCAAGACCAAGTCTGTTCCTGTGGGCCATCTTCACGGTCCATACTGGGAATATTTCTCCAGATCTGTCAGATCAGTGCATACCGTACCTAACGACGCAGGAACTCCCCAGGACGTAAGTAAATTAATAACCCTCCGCTTCAATAGGCACCGAAAGATCCGGCATCCACCCAGCCGGTCTCTCACTCCCGCGCACCAAAATCCCATACGCCGCCCTCTCCACCTTCTCAACACTACTCTGCATAACATCCAACTTCTTCCCCATATCCCGGAACATGCTTTGCGCATGTCGTCGGGGCGTACTCAGCCCCTCGAATAACGATCTTAACTCCCGAAGATCAACCACGAGACCTGCCTGGGAGCTCGGAAGACTACCTGCCTTCTCACTGGCCCCAGTATTGCCCTGTGTTGCTCCTCCCGTTGAAAGAGAAGTTATCGCAAACCGCATCATTTCTCCAGTCAGGTCGAATAGCCCGAGAAGATAGTCTTCCTCCGTGACGAGGATCTCCGCAGGGAGATGGGATTTGACTTCGGAGAGAGTGATGAGTCGCTGATGTTCGAGGTAGTGGTGGAAGGAGAGGGCTTCGATGAATTCCTGGATTCCGCTGCTAAGCTGGCGCTGGTAGCGCCAGCTGTTGGTGCCGATGATGTCGGGGATTACGGAGCGGAAGAGAGTGGTGATTTGATCGAAGCGGGAATTGGTTTCTTTGGAAATTTGGGGCGGGAGGGGGGTGTTTATTGTTCGTACTCTTTCGATTTATGGATAAATTAATCTTTGGAAGGGGCGGGGTGTAAAGTAGCTGGTTAGGCTCACCGTTGTAATGAGAAGATACTAGGACAGAGACGGTGAGCGAAAAGTTACACTGCGGAGGAAGGGGGAGGGAAGGAGGAGAGCGAACATCTTCTTACTGAGAGCTGTGATATCTCTCGATGTTTTAATTAACCTTTCTCGTCGGTCATGGTGCTCGTCTAGTTCGTCGCGGAAAGTCGAGAAAATCGATAGCATCGGGTTCTGCGGTGTCTCGTCGGTTGTTGTCGTCATGATGGAGTGGGAGTGGGATTGTGATTGTGAGTCGTTGTTGTGGGTGCGCAGTTCTTGACCTTCCCAAGAGCGTTTGGTTCCGGCCATTCGGGGTTGAGGAGGTCTCTTGTAAGTTAGAGGAAGAGACGGGGGAAGTTTGCAGTTGGAAGAATTCGCATTCACGTCGATGAGCTTGGATGAAGTTGAGGTGGGGCTAGCCGCTTTGGGGTGATGGTTATCTGATAAGATGATGTCACATCTGGATACTGACTTGGATTAATACTATGTACATGAACTCGACTTGCTGGATCTACTAGTTCTTCTAATATGAGTTCCCTACTATATATCTACAGGGGCTTAGATAGGCACGTGTTTTACGACGATCTAGGCTTGCGTTTAGGGTGTCTAACGTGACAGTGTTCATTCCTTGTAGCCTCTATTGTAGACTGTAGTTGCATCAACTATTGGCCGAGATACTTGTACTTCAGTGGGGCAGCACCCGCCTTCAGGCCGGTAATGGTTACAGTTTGCTCATCCCCAGGCACAATATCCATGGCGCTATCGCTGACCCTGACGCCATCCCGCTCCTCAAAGACTAGGCATTTCACCGGCTTCTCCGCGCTAACCAGCAAGGTCTGCTGGTTCTCAGACTGTGACACCTTCTGGACGTATAGTCCACGAGAAGACAGGTCGAGATACTTGAAAGGTTGTGGCCAGTCTACATCACGGGCGACAATCTTGCCGTCGACCCACAGACGAGCGGCAAGCACAAGTGGCTCCGGCAGTTCCTTGTAGTCAAGGACCCCATCCACGATGATATTGGTGGTGCCATTGGGCAAAATTGTAACATCCTCATGGACAACGCGCTGACGAACCTCCCGACCGGTATTGACGGACAGAAACTTCAGCTCCACCATACCCTTGGCCTCCTTTTGGAGGCTACTGGCAATCCAGAGCTCAAAATTGCTCTTCTTCGGGGGCTGTGCGTGGCTGACACTCCAGTCGTGGTGCTCCCGGCGTACAGCGACTGCAATAGGGTTCAACACGCGGGCAACAGCGTAAAATGCAGGCTTAGGCTTCAGGAAATAATCGACAATGGCCCAGGAAATGGTTGGCCAGCAATCATTCAGTTGCCATAGGAGAGCACCACCGCAATGCCTTTCATCACCCCACTGACGGCGCCAGCCGCGGTAGCCAAACATCATGGTTTCAGCTTGGACGACTTGAGTGAGGTAAACGTGTGTCTGTTGCAATTAGAATTAAATTTCAACGTAACAGGGAATGGGAATCTACCTCCAGGTCCGCCGCAGCCCTTAGATTCTCAACAAGGTACGTCGCGATGCGTCGCTCATGCCCATCGGCTTTGTTATGAAAGTCTAAAACATGGGACTGTGGATACTTGTCCGCCTCATTCTCGACAAAGTGCTCGATAGTGGACATGTGGGGGAACGCCTCCATGCCGAACTCGCTGTTGAATCGACCGCCGAGGGTGTCGAAAATCTGATACTTCTCCTGTGTACCATGCCAGACTGCGGCGGTTAGCCGTAGCCGAAAACGAGTCAGGTGGTTGACATACCATTCCACTGGTGCATATCACCAACGGTGGGATCAGACGTAGTTTTGCCGTCGCCCCAAGGACTGCCAGGGTGATAGTATATACTTGGTGACATTTGTTCGACTACAGAAGGGAGTAGTTTTTCATAGATATAACGAGCCGGGAAGTCGGATTTGAGCCAGCTCTGTGGGTCTTTATCTTCGAAGTTATAAGTGAGACCAGACTGTTCCTGCACTTGATAATCTTCGTTGTTTCCAACGTATATCACAATGGAAGGGTGATGGCGCAGCCGGCGGACATTGTAGATTGCCTCCTTCTCGACGGATGCGAGGAGGTCAGGCCAGGTCGGGTAGTTTCCGCAACCAAACATAAAGTCTTGCCATACCAGAACTCCAAGCTCATCGCAGGCCTGGTAGAAACTATCGTCTTCGTAGCAGCCGCCTCCCCACACCCTAGGTAGAATTAGTGTCTGCGATTCAAGCTATGCAAGCAGTCATAGACATACCGTATCATCACCTGTCGACCTGCGACCATCAACTCGATCCACTTCCGGTATCTTTCAGCACTAATGCTTGGGAGGAGATTATCTGCAGGAATCCAGCAGGATCCACCACAGAAAATATCGACTCCGTTGACTCGGAAGAAGAAGGACTTGCCGTGCTTGTCTGGGCGTTGCACGACCTCTGAGGTTCGAATGCCCATAGTCTTGGAGGTCTGATGGAGAATTTGCTCATCCCTCTCGAGGGAACAAGAAATCTCATACAGAGTGGGATCTCCGTAGCCATGAGGCCACCACAGCGAGGGTTGGTTCACTTCAAACACTACCTTGGCGACTTTGTCTTTCGGCTCCGCCACGGCACGAGCAACCTCTTTCCCATGGAGACTCAAAACAAAATTGACATTGTATGAGGCACCAGGGTCAGCGACTTCCACCTCGGCAAAAGCAGAAACCTGAGCCGTCTGGTGGTCCGCAGCCAAGTCAACTTGCGTCGAAAGGTCCGCGACCCGCGCGGAGTATACCTCCAACCGCACGTCACGCCAGATGCCGGCTGTCATCAAGACTGGGCCCCAGTCCCATCCCCAATGGTACTGTGCCTTTCTTACGCCCATACGGGCGGGGTCACCGTTGAAACCCACCCACTTGTGGTTGGGGTCCTTGGCACGCAGATCCCGAGCACGGAGCATGGCACAGTCAAAGTCGATTTCCAGCACATGTTCGCCGTCGGATTCGAGGGCCTTGGTCACGTCGACCCGATGGGCAAGAAACATGTTATCGCTCTCGAGGATAACGTTACCGTCCAGCTTGACCGTGGCGAAGGTGTCCAGCCCATCGAAGGCTAGGATCACAGACGACCCTGAGGGCACAGCTGGTTTCTGGAAAACGTTACGGTAGGTCCATGATTTCTCATTGACCCATCTTGCGTCCAATTCATTGAAACCAATATAGGGATCTTTCAACCTGTATAGATTGATGTGGTTATTAGCATTGAGAGATAGAGTGTAATATCGGCTGAGAGGCATACTGTTTATTGGCAATAAGATCTTGATGCACCACAGAGGGGACAGTCGCAACAGGCATCCAAGCCTCCGTAGACTGGTCATCAGAGCTCTTAAAGTTCCATCCTGTCGATAACGACAGTTGCGCGAAAGTTGGCATGGTTGGCTGATGTATCACGAAGGGCCAATTGCTATCTATGCACCTGGGAATGGTGCGAGAAGTTGGCAAAAAAGAGCGTGAGATAAAGAGTTCATGGCTCTGAAGGAGGGGGACATGGGGGGGAATTTAGAGGCGCAGGCAATGCAACGAGGATATCCAACGTTGCATGTCGCCAGACGAAGCATACAGAGCTCCACGGACGCTTCTCCGCCCCCCACGTGTTGGTTTTGCCTGTTTGGGAAGGACGTGACCGGACGGAGACCCTTGCCAAATAGGGTTTAGCGCCAACACCGACTCTTTCCTCCCGCAGCTTCCATTTGTACTCTGTTTCTACTTCGACTTCAACTTCAACTCCATCGCCATCTTCATCTCCATCCCCCAATACCCTCCTCTTCCTCTTTCGTCACTAGAGCTGAGTCATCAATCTTCCACTTGCTCTGTTTCACCAGATCGTCGGTTGGAAGGAACCCCTCCGATTTAGCAATTTCCCCGGCTTTTGAAACAGTCATTTTCTCCGGTGAAACCAATCCTCCGAGTGTCTCCTCGCACTTAACCCAGTCTGGACACGGCCTCCGCTCCGTTCAGCTCCTTTGGGTCACCTGCCTTGTTGTCATTGGTGGATTCTCTTTCTTTGGATGGTCCCTGCATCCCTTCAACCTCGCCTATACAAATCCTCCTGCCTGGCTGACCCCCGACCCCTCCAATAAACTGTCTTCAACTGGCCTTTCTCCCACATGTTGGCTTAGTTAAGTTCGGTTTTACCTTTGACTTAACATGAAAGAGTCCTCGCGTCTCTCGTATTGCTTCGGATGGAAAGGTTAGTTCCTCCATTTCCTTTGCTTTTCCTTCGTCTGTGTCGCCTGTTCCCATGGCATGGACATAAACAAAACCCCAATGTGGATCAGCCCACTCGGGATTCATAAAATTGGATTCTTACGATCTACACACATACGAATCCTGATAAATAAGTTGGAACATTTTCCCTCACCGATACCCTCAAAAAAAAAAGGAAGGGAAAAAGGAATATCCCTCCCCCTCAAAAAAAGGGAAATTAAAAAAAAAGAAAATTAGAACTTTTCACAGGCAATTTTACCCCTCTGCTGGTTTCCACTAAACCTCCCCCCCTGTCAAGAGTCATCCATCATTCTCGCTTGGAAACACCTCCATGCTGCATGCGCAAGGATGGTCTGACAGGCTAAATTTCAAAGCGTCAATAACCGAGGGCCCCTCCTTAGCCCACGAACATGATCCATGGGCATTAGCCAACTCATAGTCCTTCATATTTCCAACCTAATCAAACTATTAAATGAGCAGGTTTATATGTGCGCATGTTGGGGGAAATTTCTCATTTCTTGGCGTTGGCGCAAGTACCCAGATCAACGCTTACCTCTTGTAGAGTGGACTTGGAAATTAAATTGGCTACCCAGGATCGACATGACTGGCTAAAATTCTCTTGTCTCCCACATCTCTCGGATCCGTCGGGGCGATTTGCCAGTTTACATTGTGCTCAGAGGGCTCGGATCATCCCGAGTCGCCTTGGTATATGGTTCAACGGATCGTATCCAACCGCGTTGAATAATGAAATTTGATACTGAGAAGGCGCCTCCCGTTGATCTAAGACAGCCACCATAGGCTCCTGAGTATTTTTTGGGTGTGTGCATTCCTTGTGTCCTTCAGCAGTAGGATGCGCCTGCATCGCTAGTCCCTGGTGCTCGCTAGGACCGTTTTATCCCTAATTCGCCCCGTTGGAGCGTGCGTTGAGTTGTCTGTCTGACAACTGCGCGGGGTTCCTTCTCAAAATGGAGGGGAAATGTTCGTCTGGGTCATCAACCCTTCGGAGATGTATCCTAATTACCACGTTAAACCCCTAGTTGATCATAGTGCAGTCAAGCTGCAACACTCGCGTGGCTCGAAAGGGCTAAAGGTGGTGATGAACACACGGACGAAAGGGCCTCGCCGCTTAAAGTTGGTCACCTGCCGATGACGCCGGCAAAGTATATCGAGCACTAGAACAGCAGGTCTCTACAACAGAGTACGTTTGTCATCTCGCTTATGCCCTCCCAACAAAAGTCTCTTTGCCTGGCCCATGTCAGGGTGTGACTTGGCCACCGTGGCCCTCGTGTAGAAGTTGCCTTCCTCATTCTGGGATATGTTCCTGCGGGGCCTGTCGCAAGGTGACTGTTTTGCCACCCCCAGTTCCTGAGCATGATCATTCGACATCCCCAGGTTTTCCTGCAGTAGCACAGAGGACATCCGCTGTGCAGTGGGGCCTGAAGAGTTTCATGCAAGGGATCCTTCCTGGATGACGGGTGTTGCAGGTCGTAATCTCCTCCGCTTATGCAGATGTCCTGGGGGACGTGAACATATACCGGTCTTCCCTGGACCTTGCAGACGCACGAAATCGTTGTAGAAAGACAATGAGAGGCCTTAGCGCCACTGATCATGGATGGGACCCCTGTAGGAAATATCCATGTCCCGCCAGGTGGCGATGAAGAACACGGCAATGGCTAGATACGGGCATCAATCATCGACCGGGTTTTGTACCTGGTCTCATCTTGGCCCCCCTGGTGCTCATCAAATGAGGGAATCTGAGACTGGCCAGGGTTGTCGCAGCGGTCAGAAGGCCCCAAGAGGCGGTTTTGATTAATCGATGGTGGATTTGATTAGTTCAACCCCAAGAATGCGGGGGAAGACGACAGCGGATCACCAGTCAGCGTCTGGCGACGATCTCTCAGGGCCTGCGTGCTCGTTGGGCACAAGGTTAGCTCGATATTAGCATGAGTGTTAGTGCTTCCATGGCTAGAAGCCCTTACTATTTCTGTGGTGCACATCTCCCGGGGTCGGTTCGACTCTAAAACACTCTTTTTCTTTCGTCGCCCCCCCCCCAAAAAAAATTCCCCATCATCAACCAAAGAAAAAAAAAACCCGCATTTATTATATACCAGTTTGCCTACATCTGCATTTCTCTCTCCACAATACCTCGTCGTGATCTATCCACTGTCCTGCGTCTCACCAGTTTTTACAGACATACTAGAAGAGAGTATTGTGCTGCCTGCTCTCATTCACTCAGTTTCTCTCTGACCGTGCCGCGGCTATTATCCCTCCCCTGCCATTTTCCCTTAAATTAAATCGTCATTTCTCGCTGCTCTATTTTCCCGCCGCTCAGGCAATTCCTGGGCTTTACATCTGACGTACCTGACCATCTGCGACTTTTGCGCAAATGGCCTTCTCTGCTTGATTAGACCCTAGAATGTCCTAATCCTGCGCACTTCCCCCAACCCCGTGCCGTCTGACATTTGTCCAAAACTATCCCAGACCATGTTTCACACGTTTGAGGGCTTTGAAATTCCCGCTGGCTCGACGGTCTCCCGGGGTCGTAATGAGCGTCAACAGTCGGTCGGTCGGCGGGTCACAACCCTGCGTGCCTGCACATCTTGCAGGCACCGAAAGATCAAATGTGATGGAGAAAAGCCCTGTGAGGCTTGCAGATGGTACAAAAAGGCAGACCTTTGTCACTACTCTGATCCTCGACCATCTCGCAGGTACGTTTTTCTCTACCTGTCCTTTTCCCGGGCCGGGTTACAACCATACTAACAGGTCAAACGAAAGTAGGCATGTGGAAAAGCTGTCTACTACGTTGGACGAATACCGAAGTGTGCTGGAGAAACTCTTCCCCCACACTGCACCAGAGACTCTGGTGAACTTGCCCCGCGACAGGCTGCTAGAACTGATGGGGAAAGGGGGCACCCAGATCCATGTGCATGCGCCTCATCCGGCTTCGCCTGCTACGTCGGCTTCGGTTGAAACCCATGTTTCCCCAGTCTCAAATGATGAACACAATCTGGAGTCACTACAAACTATGCCTGATGATGGTGCGGAAGCAAGAAGTTTGAGCAACAGCGAGTCCGCCAATGGAATCTCCGACGATGTAAACGCGCTCTCCCTGTCTGCGAAGCAGTCTTCCTCTTACCTCGGGGTGTCATCCATAAACGCCGTGCTCAAAGTTATCGTCTGGCTTGATCCGGGCTCGATCTCCTACTTTTCTCGTACCCCAGCGGTAAGGGTTCGTCGAGAGTCTGCCCTGGACTTGTCGGCCCCAGAAACACAGCCCTGGCAGGTCCAGGTGCCTCAACAACCCATCACTCCCCCTCACCCGCAGGTACAAGTAACTGATATGCAATTACTTGATGCCTACTTTACATACGTTCAACCTTTCATACCAATGCTGGACGAGCAATCTTTCCGTGAGACTTATTTATTAGGACAGCGAAAGGATGACCGCTGGCTTGCGTTGTTGAATATCGTTTTCGCCATGGGCAGCATCGCGGCCTGCCCATCGGATGATACATCCCATGCCACCTTTTTCCAACGGTGTAGGGGTTTTATGACACTGGATTGCCTGGGGTCTTCCCATATGGAAACGATTCAGGCCCTAGGGTTGATGGGGGGATACTATCTCCATTACGTGAGCCAGCCCAATCTTGCATACTCGCTCATGGGAGCTGCACTCCGTATGGCTGCCGCGCTAGGGTTGCACAAGGAGTTCACCGAAACGCAAGATGTTTCCAGCAAACAGAGGCCGCCTTCTGTGGAGCTGCGGCGACGTGTCTGGTGGTCCCTATTCTGCCTAGACACGTGGGGTGGCATGACACTCGGTCGACCGAGCATGGGGCGATTCGGACCAACCATCACCGTCAAGCTCCCAAATCATGGGGAAACTGTATGTAACGAAGGACGCCTTTCTGTAGTATGCCACTGACGTTTTCTAGGGTAACGTTCTCGACATCCTTCCTCTCTTGGAGAACGTCCGATTTTGCAAAATCGCAACCCAGATCCAGGAAGTCCTGGCAGTTGCACCACTCACCAGATACCAAGACATCACGCACTTCGACAGCCAGCTCTTGGAATGGTACGACAATCTCCCCTACCTCCTGAAAGACCACCAGCCGTGCCCGGAGTCGATCACTATCGCACGAACTGTTATGAAGTGGCGGTACTCGAACCAACGGATGCTTCTATATCGTCCGACTTTGTTAAGCTATGCGCTGCGACGCGTTCCATACATCGCCTTGCGCTCCGAGGAGCGGAGCGCTATTGAGAAATGCAGAGATATTGCAGAGGAAACCATCCGAGACATTTCCTCAATGGCGCAATCCCATCAAATGTCGGGGTGGAACGCGGTCTGGCTCATTTTCCAGGCGACGATGGTCCCACTTCTGGGGCTGTACATGAACGATAGCACCAACAATGACCCGCGGGCCGCCATGGAATCGTGCCAGGCACAAGTCGAAACGACGATGCTGCTACTGGCGCGATTGCAGCCGTGGAGCCCGACGGCGAAGCGAACGCTCGATGCAGTTTCGCGAATTTTCGAGGCCAGTAAACGAGGCCCGGACATGGTCAGCGATACCGGCCTGGCGAGTGGGGAATGTCCCACTTCGCGTGAGGGTCAAGCCCCCGGACTAGTACCCGGCATTCTACCATCGCAGCTGGAGTATTCCCGGGGCGTCATGGGCACGGGCGAGAACGGCTTCGTTGACCCACTCGCGCCGCCCTTCATCGATGATACTGCTGGCCAGCATTTGTGGGACTTTTTAAGCTGGAGTGATAACAGCCTATGGCCCGGCGTGACTGAGCTCGACTGCTCGGTGGATGAAGCTTTGTTGGTTCCTGAAGAGAAAATGAAGTTTGGGAACTCGGCAATTTTTGGTAATTCGATGGGCGAGTCGGCATATTACGTGAACTCGTCTCTGCCGTTTTACTAGTTGATTCTTTTTTATACCACTTTGTCGTCTCCTCTTTTTCTTTTATTTTTTGTCCCCCTTCTTCTCTTCTACTGTGGCTCCACTCGTTGACTGGACTTGCTATACTTTCCCCCCTTCTCCCTGTCTGTTTTCTCTCTCTTATTTTTTCTTTCCTCTTCTTTTATACATATTTTTCACCCTAAAATCCTGCGGGATATTTTTTCCTTTTTTGTTTTGTGAGCCATGACTACTTTCAACATGTATTGAGCAAAATTTGTACGAATGACGAACAAGGACAACTGATACTCAACTGTGTTGTATTATTTTTTGATGATTATTATTATATATCTATGTTGTACACGAAATAAATCGAAGCCATATAAATAGACCCACGTGACTAAATCTACTCCAAGGAGCTAAACTGCTGACTCAGCCGAGGCACCACATCGACATCATCAACTGCAATGAAGCTTGGCTGTCTTGACCTGGATAGCAGCATTCTCGCTCTGGCGAGGATGATGGACTAAAACTACAATAATCAATTCTCCAGCCATATCTCCACCATATCCATAGACCCGGCTATCCCCTGATATACTCCGTCGTCTTGCAATTGACACGATCTTGTCCACCATAAACAACCGAACCCCAACTGGACCAAGAAGACCAATATCAAACTTAAAAAAAACCAAAGAAAGAAACCAAACACCAAAATGCCCTCTTCCTTCTTCCAATCTCCCACTCAAGTCTATGGCTCCGCCATCCTCCTCCGCGCCAGTCTCCTCCTCTACGGCCTCTGGCAAGACGCCCACTCCCCAGTCAAATACACCGACATCGACTACCTCGTCTTCACCGACGCCGCCCGCTACGTCTCGCTCGGCCAATCACCCTACCTGCGCGATACATACCGCTACACTCCCTTACTCGCCTGGCTCCTCGTCCCCACCACATGGAACATCCCCGGGTTCTTTTCATTCGGCAAAGTACTCTTCGCGCTCAGCGATGTCGTGGCCGGATGGTTGATCGCTAGGTCTCTCGTCAAGACGTATGGGTTACATCCAGACAGGGCGCGAATGTGGGCTTGCGTCTGGCTATTGAACCCAATGGTCGCCAACATTAGCACCCGCGGGAGCTCCGAGGGGTTGCTCTGCGCGTTGGTCGTGGGACTGGTCTGTGCCGTTTTGGAAAGAAAAGTTACGTGCGCGGGCGTTCTGTTGGGGTTGGCGGTGCATTTGAAGATTTATCCGTTTGTTTATGGCGGGGCGGTGCTGGTGGGGAGTGCCTTTTCTTCTTCTTCCAGTTCGACATTGAAGGCAAACAGGACGGCGACGACGACAACGACAACGAGATCGTATTCCAAGGCGGTGGGGGGGAAGGGAGAAGAGGACGAGGACAATAACGAGGAAGAAGAGAATATTCTCTCATTCGCGTATTTCCTCGCCCCTAACCGTCTCTTGTTCACGCTCACTGCATTGGCCACTTTCTCCGCTCTCAATATCTCCATGTATATTCTCTACGACGCGCCGTTCTTGCAACATACTTATTTGCATCATGTGACGCGCATCGATCACAGGCATAATTTCTCTCCGTATGCGACGTTGCTCTATCTGTCCGCGGCGGATGGGGTGAAGGGCGCATTTGAGTCGTTGGCGTTTGTGCCTCAGCTGCTGTTGGCGGTGGTTGTGATTCCGTTGACATTGGCGAGGCGGAGTTTGCCGGGGACAATGTTGGCTCAGACATTTGCCTTTGTGACGTTTAATAAGGTTTGTACGAGTCAGGTATGGTTTTTTCTTTCCCTTATCCCTTTTCTTTCTTTCTCGATCGAGCGGAGAACTGATGATAGTTAGTATTTCTTGTGGTATCTGGTGTTTTTGCCGTTCTATCTCCCGCAGTCGTCGCTTATACGGTCTCCGAGACTTGGCTTGGCTGTTCTCGCGGCGTGGGTTGGTACTCAGGTAAGATATCTAAATTTATTCGGTTATATCCGCTATCTAGAACTGGGCTGATGATGGAACAGGCACTCTGGCTACAACAGGGCTACAATCTTGAGTTCTTGGGACAGTCGAGCTTTGTGCCGGGGCTGTTCCTGGCATCGTTGAGCTTCTTTGCAGTCAATGTGTGGATCCTGGGGATTTTAATCTCGGATTTAGGAGCTCTTCCTGTCTTGTAAATATTTCATTTGCCGAATACGTATTGGTATGGTTCATTATTCATATGTATCGATCAACAATACAGATAATAGTAGATATTACTCTTGATGGCGCGGGATATGATACTCCGACATGATAGGTTCCGGCTATCGAGACCATCAAGCTGTCCGCACGCAGACTTGTTTTGTGTTGAGGTGAGGTACTCGCCCGTCACTGTAGCTGTATCGAGTTAGACGATTCTCTGGCTAGATCGACTTGGATACATCGGCGATGATCCTATAGGTCGATGCGTGAATGCTCAAAGGCCGACTCCGTGGATAGACCGCTCCAATGATCTGATGATTCGGTCCATACTGCGGATAGATTCCGTCGGAGAGCTCGACAAACTGTGCCTGTGGACGGGCCTCGTTGAGTGTCTCCAGAATGTGCTCGCTCCACAGCCCGATGCATTCATCGTTCTGGAGCTGAAAGTATGGGTTTAACAACGGACATGCCGAGTCAAGGTCAATGAAGCGGATGCGCATGTAGCTCAAGACGGAGTGAATGGTTAGCGCATCAACAGCCCCGAGGACCAGTTTCTCAAACGACCGTATAAAGGTGAGATTGGTGATACCGGAGAAGTCATCTAGAAACGGGGGAAGTCCACTCGACGAGGGGACCGGATGCTTCTCGCGACAGCATGTTTTCACCGCAATGTCGAGCGACTTGAGCCTTGATTTTATGATTGCATTTCTGTTCATGAAAGCGCGGGTGGCCGAGAAAAGGCAGGCGCAAACTTTACCGGTGAAGGTCAACGATTCCAGTCGCGGGGCAACTTCGCCTAACAGACGACAGAGATGATGCGGGGTTGGGGTGCCATCATTGAACCAGCTGGCTTGCGAACTGTCTTTGCTGTAAAAGCCTTCCAGGCTGAGATTGACGTGGACTAGCGAGGAGGGTAATTGGCGGAGGATCTCGGCGACAGTGTCATAGCCTTCAATCTTGGGTTTAGCATAGGCGCAGTGCCATTCGCGGACGTTTGGTAAGGCGTTGGACAGCGTGCGCCAATGGGTATAGTCGCGCATGATATTCCAGGCCCCGCGCATGACAAAGGTCTGAATGTCCGGGAGCACGGGCAGACGCTGGCCAGAGTGACCGCAGGGGTCGTTGCGGAAATGGTGGATCATCGGGGGCTTCTTGCAATGACCACCTTCCAGGGTGAGAATGCGTGCTTCGGGAAAACAGGTCTGCACGTGCAAGAAGATCTCTTGAAGGGTAGCATTGTGGCTGGCGTAGTAGTATTTGTAATCGTTGGCGTGAATAGGATCGGAGTCGTCCCAGGCCATGGTGGTCTGTAAGGCACCAACATCTGTTAGGCCGGCATCCTCTTCGTTGAAGCGTCGCACAGGTGCATGGCGGTGGGCGGTAACCTTGGTCACCCGTTTACCCCAAACGGGAATCCAGACTTCGACTTGACGCACATACGGAGTGAGGTGGGGATGGGTGTGGAGCCATTCGGCGCATGCCTCTAGTTGATCCGTGGTGCCTTTGATTTTAACTGGAAGGGTTAGACAAAAAGGATGATTAGAGAATGGAGGAAGGGGACTAACGGTGTCGGTAGATCCGATCTTGTACTAAGGAGCGCCAGACGGGGGAGATCAACGACAAATTGGACAACGCCTTGCGTCGCGGATGCCGCAAGGATTTGTTGTAGTTGCGGGCCGACGACTTCCCTGGGCCGGTGGTTGTAAAGGCGGAGGCTCGCTCACCGAAGAGATAGTCAAGGATGGCTTCGTGGATCTCAATGGGGAGATTTTCGAATCTTAGCTCGGGACGAGTGGAGGGCGAAGGATAAGAGACGACCATGGGCTCCACCGGGGCCTGGAAAGGCGGCAGACCAGCCACAACGGGAGCGGAAACAGGATCATCATGCACGGCAAACTCGGCGGACGTGCTTCGGTTGGACTTGGTATATGGAATCGGAGTGGAAACGGAGGATCGAGCTAGCGAATTGACGGAGACAGGGCGAGGAGGGGGAATAGTCGAGATCATGAGGGGCGACGGGGGAGAAGAGCGTTCAGATAGCATGAGGGATCTTTTTTATTTTTTAAGATGATTAATGACTGCGTAATGAGTTTAAATTGGGTCATACTTACTTTAGAAATTTGGAAGAGAGACAGATTGATGGATTGATACGTAGAAGGATGAAGGGGTGAAGAGGAGAAGGAAGTCGGAGTCAAGAGATAACAATATTATGGCAGGATGACGATGGTGATGATGATGATGCAACCTCAGCCACAGGAGCCAGCACAGTCATGGCAGTGTGACTTGTGCCTGTCCGATGGTGAGGTGGTTGGGCAGAAGAAGAGGAAGTTAAGGATGGATAAGAAGGGGGGGGGAGATAGAGGGAGGAAAAGTGTGTAAGGATGATGGAAGATCAAGAAGAAGAGGGAAGAAAGAGAAAGTGACGAAAACAAGAAAAAAAGAAACGAAACGAAACGAATGAATGAAATGAAGAAAGAAGAAGAAGAAGAAAAAAAAAGGGTATTTTTTTTGCTCAGCTGATGAGATGGAAAAAAGTCTTTACATAATTCACCCTCAGGCTATTTTTACATCGTTACAGATTGAAATTCCAGGGATTCATTTCTTAATTGATCAATGACTTAATTTATATGATTTTCTACGACACTAATCAAATAATCAAGAATTAGTAGAAGAATATTAAACTACGATTTACCAACTAAATAATAAATATCGATCGAGAATCTGGATCGACCCGCCCTTTAAGTTCAATAAAGACTCCATCAGCCCCGATTTTTCTTGCCGGGTGGAGATCAATCAATAAATCACAGGAAATTGAAACTAAATACACTATCGTCGTCGTCGGAACCGGAACCGCGTCTCCTCAGCCTCACTGTCGGAATTTCCTTCCTCTCGCATTCGTTTTTGACTGCGTACTGGAGGAGTCCCCGACTCTGATGGGGATGGCGTCTCTGGTCGAGATTGGGATTCTGGCTGTCCGCGGCCAGGCGCTCGAGCCCGCTGGTTCAAATCTCCCTCTGCTGGTCGACTGCTCACCCAGTGATGATTGCCAACCCCCAGATCTTTGCGCGTCATTTCCTCGAGGGGAACAATCACTGTCTGAATGCGAGACCGAGGTCGCGTGCCATCGTCCCGTCGCCGGAACTTCTTGAAATTCTTACGCCCGTTCCATCGTTCATCCCAGCGCCCGTCTACATTGCCGTCGTGGCCGCGCGGTTTAACCTCCATCTCTTCGACAATCGCCAAATCTTTTAATTTTTCAACATCAATATCGCGCAGTGAGCTGTGAAGCTCCGCTTCTTCGGCTTGTCGTCGTTGTCGGGCGGCATCTTCCTCCGCGTCCCGGCGCTTTCGCGCTGCATCAAGTACATCGAGTTTGGGACGTTTTGCTGGGCGTTCTTCTTTAGTCTTGCGACTGGTCGTATTATCTACGTCTCGGGAAGCTGTCTCTGCCCGACGCCGCTTCATTGCAGCCGCGCCAGGAAGTAGGCTCGAAACGATATCCTCCTCCTCATCCTCCGCTTCTGGAAGACTACTTCGTGGCTGTGGCTGTTCTGTTGCATCGACATCCATCACGAGTGGTGGCCCCATCGAATCCTCTTCCGCCTCAGGCTCAAACGCCGGAATAGCTTTTATGTCGAACCCATCGTCAAAGGTCTTCATCTTGCTAACAAAGCTTCGCACTCTTGCTTTGCCTTTAGCTCTGGGCTGGCTTTCCTCTGACGGCTGAGAGTTCGCCCCAGCCTCGGCATCGGCACTTGAAGGCGGCAGGGATTCTGAGGGTTCTCTACTCCCTCGTGCGTCCGGCAGAGGGCGACACAAAGGGGAAGCATCGCAAGCGAGAATCGCGTCTAGAAACTCGCTCTGTTCGATCACCCGTTGGTCTGTAGCCCGAGCGACCTCATTGCTTAACTCAATTGACCAATCTTCAAGGTGTCCTTTCGCACGGTACCGCACGTACACAACCCCTCCAGGTCCGTCTCTTTGACTACCGAGGCCATTTTTTCCGGCCGAGTCTATCATAAACTGTACCAACTCGTCTGAACGTGTGACTCCATTCTCGATCTGATAGAGTAATGCTTTGCCGTGTCCATTGCTGATCGGATCCTGTAAATTGTCGTACTGTGCTGCATCCCCGAAAACAAAAGTGTATCCATCAAATATATTAATTCGCTCGGGGTTTGGCGCAAACGAATCGGCTGGCCGATGAACCGCTTCTTTTCCTGGTGGTGGAAGATATTCCCTTGGGTCAGGCCAGGCGGCATTAAAGTCGGCTTCTAGCGGAGATAACGACTCCAGGTTTTCCAGATCACTCGGTGTAGCAGCGTAAACGAGGGCCTCCAGATATGAATCCTGTACAATATATTGCCCATTTACCAGCGCCTGGAGGCCCTTGGCAGTATTTCGTTTGTTCTGAACAACGTGTGTTGTCTTCCCGACAATATATGGAACGATGGTTTTGATATCAAGATCCTCGAGTCGGGAGCGTACGTTGGCGAGGGGGTCTTTCGCTTTGAGTTCTTTCGATGAAAAGGAAAATGTCAGCACCGTCGGTTCCCATTTAATCCTGACAGCGCGGGTTAGCGTCAGGTCGAGAGGTCAGCGAAGTGTGGCTTACCGTAATGTGGATTTATATTTTCCTAGTCTGATGGTATTTTCTTTCTCCGTTAGTGTGGCACTGTCACCCTTGAGTAGCTGGCCATCAACTATTGTCCCGCATTTGGAGCCCTGATCGCTCACGATAAGGCCTGATTTCGCGTCGATGTGTAACTAGTAGATAGACGGTTGTTAGCCCAGCGCAACTTCCCAGTTCGTAACGTCTTACCCCATCCCCTGGTTTGACCGACGAGACTTCGATGACCATATGCCTTCTCGATATGGAATTGTGGTCGATGGCATGTTGGACTGCCGGCAGTTAGCATGTCTCAGTCTGCCTGATCCTGTTCCCCATACCTCCATTTTGCCTTGTCCGACCGAACAGATACTTCTTTCCTGGCCGTAACCATAAGCGCTTTCCTGGAAAAGGTCAGTAAATGAATATGTCAGAGGACAAATAATACGTACCCCCTAGGAAATCACCATCGGAGTCGAGAATCCACATCGTGTTGGCGACATGCGGTGGTTGCGTTTCGCTGGTCAGAGAGGCGGTGACCACGTGAATTGCGGCCGCGACGCGTAGACACGTGACGCGGCGCCTCTTCCCGCTTGGGAAAGATTATAGTCAGACTTATTTATACTTGCGCCTGGACACCATTCGCAATGAGATCACGAATATGGATTCCTCTGGGGACCAAGATGACGATCAGACCAGAGACACTCTAAAGACTCCGGAGAACCCGGATGAATACAAGTCCTTGAAATATCATCTTCTAGGACCCTCATTAACAAAAGCTGGGCAAGACACCGTCAACCAACAAAAGGTGCGCACTCGGCCCATAGTACTATTGCGATACAATGGAGCCAAACTGAAAGAGAATTAGGTATCAGAGATTATATATAACGCGTCTAAAGGGTCCAAATTCTTCAACCACGAGCAATCCCGTGATCGCATTCTGACGGAGAAGATCGCCCGCATTCTCCATGAGAAAGCCCGGCTGGAAAAGCTGGACCTCTCGGCAGACCTCCGTCGAGCTGACCAGCTGCTGGGCGAGCTCGAGTTAACGCGCGACTTATCGCAGTATGTTATCCACGTCGACTGCGATGCCTTCTTCGCCGCCGTGGAAGAGCTTGATCGTCCTGAGCTGAAGACTGTGCCCATGGCAGTCGGCAAGGGTGTCTTGACGACCTGCAACTACGAGGCACGCAAGTTCGGCGTTCGTAGTGGAATGGCGTCGTTTGTGGCGAAGAAGCTCTGCCCACAACTGATCCTCCTCCCGCAGAACTATGAAAAGTACGGCGCGAAGGCACAGGAGATCCGTGCTGTCTTCGCGCAGTATGATCCGTTGTTTGAGAGCGCCAGTATCGACGAGGCGTATCTTAATATCACCGCGTATTGTACGGAGAATAACCTTGGACCTGAGGAGGTCGTCGCACGGATGCGCGCCGAGGTGTTGGAACAGACGCTTGTCTCGGTCTCGGCAGGCATTGCTGCGAATGCAAAGATCGCGAAGATTTCGTCCAATCGGAACAAACCAAACGGCCAGTTTTGTGTGCCAAATGACCGCGAAGCTATCATGGAGTTTATGCGGGAGCTCCCGGTGCGGAACGTCAATGGGGTGGGACGGGTGTTTGAGCGCGAACTTGATGCCATTGGCATCAAGACGTGTGGGGATATCTATCCTGCGCGTGCACTTCTGGCCAAGCTATTTGGCGAGAAAGCCTTTCAGTTTCTCGCACAGTGTTATCTTGGGCTGGGCCGGACAAAGATCCAACCAGTGGAGAATTACGAGCGGAAGAGCGTCGGTACTGAGACAACTTTTAATGAGATTGGGACGAAGGAAGAATTCCGGGAGAAACTGAAGTGGGTATCGCAGGAGCTGGAGAAGGACCTTGCACGAACCCAGTTTAAGGGCCGCACGCTAGTCCTCAAAGTGAAGCTGGCTACATTTGAGGTATTATCGCGCCAGTGTCAACCCCCAAGAGCCATGGCTGTCGCCAAAGACCTCTACGCATTCTCACTTCCGATGTTGGAGAAACTGGAGAAAGAGATTCCGAATATGAAGCTAAGGTTGCTTGGTTTGCGCTGTACGCACCTGGTGAGCACCAAGAAGGGGGGGTTTGACTTCTTTGGGTGGTCGGCTCGGTCAAAGCCTAGTACTGAGTCGTCTGACGCCACTGAGCAAGAAATCGGGGCGGAAGAGGCATTCGAAAGAGC
Source organism: Aspergillus nanangensis (assembly GCA_015844325.1). NCBI lineage: Eukaryota > Fungi > Ascomycota > Eurotiomycetes > Eurotiales > Aspergillaceae > Aspergillus > Aspergillus nanangensis. The sequence continues at coordinate 282,013 of VCAU01000001.1, read as the reverse complement.
TGCACGGCAGGAAATCCAGGAGGAAATGAATGACATTGAGAAGCTTAGCCAGGAAATGCCCACGGAGGACAAGGACAATGATGCGCTAGAACCCCCACAGCTTGAGTATTGGGAGTGCCCGATTTGCTCCAAGCCTCAACCCGCCGACGACAAGATGTTCAACGATCATGTTGACTTTTGTTTATCGAAAGATACCATTAAAGAAGCTGTTCAAGGATCTGCTCAGGATACCGCCGCGGAACCTACCGAGTCTGCACCAAAACCACGAAAGAGAAAAGGAACTCCCCAGGATGACCCACGCCAGAAGCGGCTATTTTTTACTTGACAGTCCTTGACCGCTACACGATGCATGGCATGCCAGGGTACGAATGCTCAGACAGCCATATAACGTCACCAACGATCTCGTTGAGACCACCGCTCTGTACATCTACTCATGATAGTACAGACATGTATATAAACTACCTACGTACATTCTCGTACATTTTTAATTATACCGCTGACGCTAGCCCACCAGCCATTATTCCTTGGTACATTCCCGCATGTCGATCATGCTGACAGTCAGCCTCCAGCCTCCAGAATATCGCTCTCTTTGTATCGCTGCCAGCCCCGAATCAAACTTCTTTTTGATGAAATAATTCCCTTAATGGTACGGCTACATGATGATCATACTAGTTACAGACATTAAGCAATCTTAGACACGCCCAAACTATGCGCAACAGCACCACTTCCTCTTGACGGGAATGCCGAACACCCAGTAAGAATCGAATATACGTTACACATGCCTCATTCATATTCGAAGTTGTTTGCCTTAAATAACGCATTCAATCACCACTTAACGTGCACTTCCCCTCGAACTTCCTTTATTTTCTCTAATAACGCATCAACGGTAACACCACCCGCATGGCGTCTTTCCTTGCCCAAGTCGTGCTGGCCCTGGCAGCATCAACCACCGCAGCCCCAACTACATCCGGCGCCAATGCCTCCCCAACAGGTACAGAATATGCCTCCGGCTTCGACATGACCAGCTCCTGGTCCAACCTCTCGCCCTACCGAGAAGCTGCCACATTTGGACTCCCCAAAGGTGTCCCCCGCGACTGTGAACTGTCTCAGGTGCATGTTCTCCACCGCCACGCACAGCGCTACCCTGGCCCGTACGACAATGATGGCGCCGGCATGGAAGACTTCTACCACAAACTGCAGAACTACACCCGTGACCATGACACCGAAACCATTGGCATCGGCCCGCTCTCCTTCCTCAACCATTGGCGCTACCTCCTCGGCCTGGAGGTGCTACTCCCCACTGGCGCCGCCACGGAGGCCACTTCCGGCGCCCATTTCTGGTCCGAATACGGGCGGATGCTCTACCATGCGCCACAGGCTATGTCGCAGTGGGACCCGTCGTTGAATAAATACCCCAACGGAAACGAGCGGCCGAAGTTGATTTTTCGGACGACAGGGCAAGAGCGCATTCTCGAGAGTGCGCGGTGGTGGGCTAGTATGTCTTCCCCAGCGTTCTAGCAAGGTTAAATCGTGGATATATGCTGACTGGTTAATCAAGGCGGGTTCTTTGGGGATGTCGACGCTGATCCGTCGTACGACCAATACGACCTCGTCATCATGCCGGAGGGCCATGGTATCAATAACTCGTTGGCGGCGGATCACTCCTGTGGCGGAGATTTGACTCCAGGGTACGTTATACCGTTCACCCAACACGGGAACACACATATCCATGTCTACCTACCTAGGTCCCACAAATATATACTGACGCATCCGATTCCAGCCTCTCTGGACGTGCAAAATTCATCCCCCGATTCACCAAAGAAGCGCAATCGCGTCTGGCAGAATTCCTCCCCAACGACTTCGACTTGACGACTCTCGATGTCAACGCCATGCTGAACCTCTGTCCATACGAGACGGCCACACTGGGCAACTCATCCTTCTGCGCGTTATTCACCGAGCAAGAATGGAAAGACTTCGCGTATAGCATCGACGTCCAATACTACGGCGGATGGGGATTTGGGTCCCCTGCCGGTCGGGCCCAAGGGATCGGGTACGTGCTAGAACTCGCCGCACGGCTACAGGGACAGACCATCACCACCAGCGATACGAGTATCAACACGACCTTTGATAGCGATCCGGCGATGTTTCCGCTCAACCAGCCATTATATCTAGACATGTCGCACGACAATATCATTAGCGCGGTGCTGACGGCCCTGGGGTTGGAGCACTTCAATTATGGACCGCATGGGTTACCGGTGGAGGTGGACCATGCGGTGGATCGGAAGTTCCGGCTCAGCGAGATCACACCGTTTGGGTCGCATTTGGTGTCGGAGATCTGGACTTGTCCGGCAGATACGCGGTTTGATGTGCTGGATGGGACGCAGTACGAGAATCCGGATCTGTCGGAGGTGGATGGCACGACCGAGTATATTCGCTTTGTGTTAAATGGGGCGCCGCTTCCGCTGGACGGGAACGAGGGCTGTAGTAAGGCTAAGAATGGATTCTGTGTGTTGGATGAGTTTTTGCATGGGGTGTCGAAGTTGAAGGAGTTGGCAGACTATCCGGGGGTGTGTTTTGGCAGGTATAAAAGCCCAAATGGCGAAATGGTGGCTGATGGGAGACCTCCTGTTGGTACGACTTGATTTGCAGATATCGACATGATACTCACGAGGTGACATCGATATCGTGATTATCCAGATATGATCTTTATCTCTACTATCAAACCTGATCTTTATTATTCTACCGATTTACCTTCTATCCTCTATCGTTTTTATTGTTTTGCAGTACGACAACTACATCCATGTAGACTCTCGCCGGCTGCCTCTCCATCCGTTATGGAACACATGATTCAGGAAATCAAGACTAGTGCTATAAAACACATGAAATCATCCTTGTGGATCTAGTAATCGCACGAATCAGCGTAAATATCGGCCTCAACCCCCGGCCCCCGGAAAGACCATCCGAAAGCTGACCATACACTGTGGCTTCAGTTGCAGAAGAACCTTTGCAATTGGTTCCTCTCTCTTTTTCCCCGGACCGGGCATACCCAACAATGGTATCCAAGTACTGGGCTTGGTAGTTACCTTGTCACTGACCTACCCAGCCCTAACCACGACCTAGTATAGCCAACCATGTTTACAACCCCCAGGTTCATCGACTCCCCTCTCTCCGTTCCCCCAATCCCGTGGACGGATAGACAATAGCCCAAAGGGCGCACATTCTAATAGGCCTAGCATCAACTCAAGTCGGTGCGGCCCCAAGATGGAATTCGCAGGAATTGGGGGCCGTTTTCACCGGACCAACCACTTGCGGTCTCGCCTGCATTTTCAAGCCGGCGAAATGAGTTCAGTCTCAGTGTAACCAAGTCTGGGCAAGCTGGCCATCGCTTCCACAAGAACTCGAGCTAAGATTCCAAGGCAGACTTCAGCCCTGGGCTCCTTTCCTGAATGGATCTAGCCTTGTCCACAAAACCTGGTGAAGACATATAAGCTAATCGTGCCAATAGCCCGAGCGACGCCATGGCGTTCTCTAGTGGATTACATGGCATCTTCTCCGGCTATTGACTAGATATAGTGTTTCGGTAAGCTTCTACTTTCTATCTATTGAGCCTGAATTTGGCCTCAACTCTGGTCCAAATGGCAACACGTTGGGGGTGTATTCTTGCTGGCGAGGATCGGATCTTTTCTCTGGGAACTTGACAAAGCTTACCATAATAAAAGCTTTCTAAGTCATTTTTTATGTTATCCTCAGCCAGCTCTGATGGCTTGACCGGGATCTGAGGATCCGGGGTTCTGGGGATCGATCCGGAGAAGAAAATCCGTCACTTTGTCCTATTTTGCCGCTGGACCCAATTGGCCCCTTGGTCTAGTTTAATGTTGGCTGCAGAGCGGACTCCCAACAGTATCGTTGACTGCTGGTTTGTACTATGCAACAGCGAGGGCTACATTCGAGGGACATTCTGCCTGAATAGTTGCATATACACAAAGCTAGTCTTGATCTCTAGCCCGTCGTAAGCGCTAAGGAAAGGAACAATATCGAGAATGGAACTAGGATTCTGAGGGGGCGGATTGAGTTGAGTTAGTTGCATTGGCGAAGTATAAGAAGACATACCCTCTCCCTCAACCAGGCACATAGAACAACTTATCTAGCTAGCACTGCAATATCCTCTCTCATCCTTCATCATGCGTTTCATCATTTCCATGACTATTTTCGCCGCTATCAGCGCTGCGCAGACCTTCAATATCCACGGTGGGTCTAATTATGCGGGCACAAGTCCATCAATCCACCTTGATCGCCACTAACCACATCATAGATCTTCTGCAAACCCCCGAAGAAATCGCTGCCTACGATGATGTCGTCTCCCGTGCCGCTGCTAGCGGGGGACACAATGAGAAACTGTCTGAACGCTGCTGCGACTTTTTGAGCCCGTGTTGCAACCTCGATACTTGCTGCGAGAGCAGAGACGAATGCTACGTCAACTATTGTGGACTATCAAACCCGGCGGGTGGAGCCTGTGCCCTTGGTGAGTACAAATTTAGTATCCCTGACTGGGAAGTCATGCATCATTATATTTATTTGCAGAGCTGACTGACATAAAACCAACATAGGCTGCTTGACCGCTTGTCCAGCTTCGCCTGCGTGCTAAGTTGATCACGAAACTGCGAGGCTTGGACTTATTGAGCAATTAAATAGAGATCCGAAGGGAGTAGGGTGTCGACTCTGATTTTGTCTGGAAAATATTGCTCTCCTTCACCAGAAATATGGCAGATCAGGGATCTATGTATTTGGAGAATGCCTAGTATGAAATAAGACAGAATGTAGAGTAGCATTTTAAGACCAGGGCAACTCATTTAGCGTAGTCCCAAGATAGGGTGATGTAAACCAAGACATGTTGGCTCATTTAATTCAGGGCAGATGTAAAGAGCCAACTTGCACGCTGCGAGGTTGAACTTAACCCAAATCTTATACCAATGGTTGGTCACTTGCCAACCTCACCTAGAAACCTGCCTATTCCCTTGTGAGGTGGGTCGTGTTCCCAGGGACCATCGATTGGAATAGATATGTACCACAGAAAAGGAATATTCATTAAGTAGGCTTTCATTAATATAAACATTGCGCATCGGGTATCTAGCACGGTACCAGTAGCTGAGCAGCCGCATCTATCGCTAATAGACTGAATTCAACAATATAAGGAAAGGAAAATCAAAGAAAATAAAGAAAGAAAGGAAGTAGTCTATCAGACTATGCCAGCATGTCAAGACCTGGCTCGAAGAGAAAAGAATGAGCGAGAAAATTATCCAAACAAATGAAAAAAAAAAAAGGCAGGCGAGGGTATCCGTATTACGCCGTAATAAGCTCGGTTGGTTCATCTGGAGAAACCTCATCAGGGAGAGGTGTGTCTGTTTCTGTCGGACTCAGGAGCCCGCGAGCGCTCTCTCCAATCTCGTGTAGTTCTTCGGGGGCGAGTACACGCCCACCGAGTTGCACATCGTTTACATGCACGTTATATTCAAGGGCTTTCTGTCCCTCTTTGATGAGCTCTTCCGTCCACCCGAGACACCGTCTCAGGCTTTGGTTCATCTTCTGACTATCGGCCAGAAGCTCTTGGTGTTTCGCCAGGTCGATAAAGAATCGTTTTTCGTCCTGGGCACGGTGTCGCGCATCGTGTTCGGCAAGCGAGTCCGGACTCATCACGCCTTCGTCGACCATTGACTCTTCATCACTGAAGTCGGACAGATCGTCCGGGGAACGGGTAGACGATAGTTCGCTCCCTTCATGATCTTCACTCTGAACGAGAAATGAAGTGCCCGATACTGACCGGGTGGATGTCGCCATCGATAGGCGTCCGGCGCGACTAAGCCGGCGAAATCGCCGCAGTTCAGCATTTTGCTTGCGCATTTCACGCTCCAAGGTGCGGTTTATCGCCAGGAGCGATGAATTACTGATTTCTAGGTCGAGAATTTTGCGCTCTGTCCGTGCGTTTAAGGCGACCTCGTCTTTCTGCACGTTGCTCTCAGACTTCACTGGACTCTGTGCCGAGCCATATGTATCCGCCGATGCAGACGATTCGTTACTGAAAATTCGGGGTCGTAATCCTGGAATGGGTTCAGAAGTAGCGCTCGCGTCGATTTTGGCATCAGAAGGCGATACGATGATTGGGCTCGGCCGTAGACCCTCTCTCGGAGAAGTAGCACTCTGTGTTGTGTCTAGACTCGGGGACTTCATGTGTCGTATCCCGGGAATTGACAGTTTCGGGACGAAACTACTAGGCGGCGTACTTTGTACCTGGGAAGCGGTCTCCGGAGGGGTATCCGACGAGCTGATCGAAGCGAGCCCATCCGACAAACGAGCGGCCGCATGGAGCTTCGGAGAGGTTAAACGAGGTGATGCAGAGAGTTTTGCTGCGACCACGGGGCGAGACGCGCCTATTGAGCGTCGTTTGGAGTTCGAGGCCAATTGCTCCTCAGATTGACTCTCCTGCGTACCGTTTGCGTAGACAAATGTTGCCGGTGTCAACGGTTTGGTCTGGGGCTTTGGACGAGCGTCAACATCGGAGGAATTCGAAGACCGCGCATCGGAGGCATGGAAGAACATGGGCGACCCGGTCGAGATATCGGAGAACGAGCTCTGGCGCGAGACATGGGGATCTGAAGACAATGTTTTGGCTCGATGAGCCCTGGACGGCTCGAACCGTGCTCCAAGGCGATTCGGGCTTCGGTCGGCTCGATATGATCCAATTCCCGGGGTGTGGAGCACACTGGCCTGAATATAGGGGGTTTGCGGGGCATTGTTGGGCGAGGGAATGGAACCATCGCGTCTGGTGCTGCGTGAGCCGGATCGAGGTGTTATGTTGGTGCTGAGAAAGGCGGGTTCGGGCTCGGGTCTAGTAGGGACGGAGGGGTGTTCAGACGGCGCCAATCGTTTCGGAGTGCGATAGCCTCCGGACGTGGCGAGTTTTGGAGTTAAAGGAGATTTGTTTGAGCGGTGTAAGGCAGCGCTAAGGGTCGGGGTGAAGGGTTTGGCGGGATGGCCATGGGTTTGTTTATCAGAGTTCATAGTTGAAGATGCGGGCGTTGAGGGGCGGAAAGGAGAACGACTCATGGCATTGCGGCACTCTCATGGTGCTGCTGCCAGAGGAAGTAGACAATAGAGAATAGGAGGTATGTTTGTAGATGGAGAGAGAGGAGAGGAACCATGAGAAGTAAGAAAGAGACCGACAGAGAGTGAGAGAGGAAGAGGGGGAGAAAAAAAAAAAAAACCAGAAGGGGAAAGTTGGAAGTCACGATAGAAGATATTCCGCGTTGCCCCTATTCGGGTCTAGTGGCATTTCACCGCATAGTCTTTGTTACCCTGGGTGATTCTTGTCTTTTTCCTCAATATCCAAGACATCAAACAACTCCCGGTTTCTCCTCATCAAGGTTTTTTTTTTTTTGTTTTTGACTCAAGCCCTCTCTTGCGAGAATGAATCACCCCATCCCTTTCATTCTGGGGGGAAGTGTCCATTGCTCTCAAAATAAATATTGGATCCATGGCTCCATGTGGAGGACGGGAGAGACCGCTAAGTATCCGGGACCCGTCAACCAACGGTCGAGATGCATATGATATATGATATGATGCATGGGCTGATGCATCTGGAGAATCTCATCGATCGAATGACGACAGGGAGGTCATGATCTGCAGTACTACGGTGGAAATCAGCGTGGTCTGGAACAACCCTAATATCAGCGTGTTTACAAGGTAGTTCACTGTCTGCTTGTCTCACCCTCGCGTCCCGCATAAACACCGGCTGACTCAGCCATATATGCACAAGGATCCACTTGCCTTCTTCACACTATAGGAGTGAAGCACCAAGTAAAAAAAAGTCAGATGTTATAAGATACAAGAATAGCCTCCGTCTGTATACCTATAATGAGTTACAGAATCCCTTGGAGACCTTCCAGCATCTCCAAGCCCTACACAGGGTGATGACGGCCTTCTTTCCGAAACCCTAATTACCATCAGCGAAACATCGTGATGTCATCCAACATCAATCAATGAATGACATGGCTTTTCTTTGACATGCAATACCTGAATTCTTCTCATAGACTATATTCTGAGTCCCCACTCCCATCAACCCCCAACCATGTTGACTGAGATTGACGACCTGGAAATCCATGTCATCGTGAATGACGAACTGGACCCCATATCCCCGAGTCCCAATGCCGCTGTAAAGGTGGCCAGTCGGTTCATGGGCATACCCCTGTCCCCATTAGAACCTGGCGCTGAGCGAGGTGGAGCCACTATGGAAATGCGGATGGATAACATATGTTGCGCTGCTCATGGTATCTCGTTGCTTCTGGTGCGTGTTCTTTTCTTGAAGCTCTCTGGCCCCCTATGATCGGAGGCGACAGTGGGTAATTAGCAAAGGTATAGATCGCGAGTAAGGGAAACAAAAAGCACTACCTCTTGTTTGATGCTGGACCAGAAGGTCAGGTCTGGGAAAGAAACTCTCGCCGCCTCCGAACAAACACGGGACAAATTGAGCATATTGCACTCTCTCATTATCACCGAGATCACTCAGGTAAGCCTAAGATTTTTATCTCCTTCCTTACCTTGGTTAAATTACTGTAATCTTGCTGATATCCGAATTACAGGAGGTCTTATCCGGGCAATCGAGCTGATTAAAGGTGCCAATGGTGGTAAACCCGTATACATGGATGTCCACCCTAACCGCCCGGCCTTTCGTGGGGTGCAAGCTGATCGCCCGATCTCACTGGAAGCAGATCCTTCGTTTGAGGAACTGGAGGCTGCCAGAGCAACATTGATTAAGAGTGATCAGCCTCACACTGTCCTGGATGCCTTTTTTCTCGTGTCGGGGGAGGTTCCCCGCCAGACTACGTATGAGGATGGCATCTATGGAGGATTGCGATTTAACTCCTCTACGGGTCAATGGGAAGAGGACACTTTGATTATGGACGAGCGCTATGTTATGTGTAACCTCAAAGGTAGGTCGTTAGGATTACCGTCATATTCCCGTTACCTCGAACAAGTACTGTGTCTGATATTGATTGTATTTTAGATAAAGGACTTGTGGTCTTCACCGGTTGCGGCCATGCAGGTGTTGTCAATACTTGTCATGATGCCGTAAAGCTGGGCAACGGAATCCCCCTATACTGTGTGGTTGGGGGGTACCATCTCGCTGATGCGGAAGACTCCAAGCTCAATGCTACAATGGAAGATCTGAAGAAGTTCGATCCCAAAGTTCTGCTCGCAGGCCATTGTACGGGCTGGAGGTTCAAATGCCACATTGCGAGGGATCTGCCTAACTGTCTTGTCCCGTGCTTCTCGGGTAGTAAATATACTCTGTAGAAGAATGGTATCTATATTTACGAACGTCAAATCTTAGGGATAGATGAAGATGATGATTGATTGATTCCTTGATTGAAAAAACTTTGAAGAACAAGAGGAAGAATGAGTTGACCCGATACACAAGCCGGAGACTACGTCGGCGCTAGTCAGGCAGCTATTCGACATTAAATTTATAATAGATTATAAATTTGAAGTTGGCTAATGGTCCCACAGTATTTGTGGCCTCGGAAAGCCGAACCGATTTGGTCAGTCAAAACAAGAGCTTTTTACCCCCTCTTTCGGAACATTTAAATTGTCGTTATATTGGATGCTTCTATGATCTCGCATAAACTTACACCACTTTGACTACTATTTTTTTAATTGGTCAAATTAAACTCGATGTCGACTATACTAATTACTGGAAGTTCGCGCGGCCTTGGCCTAGAGCTGGTCAAACAATCAGCTGCGCACGCAGCTATACAGGGCGGTTTGGTGATTGCAGCTGCTCGAAAATGCAGCGCAAAATTGGACGATATCATTGCGCAGGGAAATGGATCGGTTGTATTTGTGCCTCTTGATATCTCGGATGAGGAGTCAATTATGCAGTCAGCCAAGAAAGTTATATCTCTCCTGCAGGGGCGAACCCTCGATATCCTTATCAACTGCGCCGGGGTGCATAGTGAAACCGAAGGAAAATTGGCCAATATGTGAGAGAGTCTTGTTTTTTTATTTTCCCTCCAGAATTAAGATATTGAGTCTGACCGATCATCCAGGTCCGATCTCGCCTATCAACTGTCGGTGAATGTAATTGGGACGCATAACGTTCTCAGGGAATTCCTACCTCTCATGAAGGATGGCCTGGTGAAGAAGGTTGCCAATATGTTAGTATTGATCCTTGGATGTATCACCAGCGGATGGGCTTATAAGTGTTTGTCTATCTTACAGTTCGAGCGCCTTTGGATCCATTACGAATGCTCGAGATGTGACCTACGCCGCTTGCCCGGCGTACAAGATCAGTAAAGCGGCTCTCAATGCGTTGATTGTACAATATGCCTTGTCCTATCAGGATGATGGGTTTACCATTATAGCTGTGCATCCGGGGGTGAGTGATGGCTTTTCGTAATACGAAGACATAATAGTCATGACTGACGATCAATTAGTGGCTCCAAACTGATATGGGAGGAGAGAATGCTGACCTCATAGTACCCGAAGGGGGGAAAGTTGTCTTGGATCTTGTGATGTCGGTGGACTCCACCTCTAATGGTTGCTTCAAAAACATCAAGGTTCCAGGGTGGGCAGCGTATGATGGGGGGGATATCCCTTGGTAAGTATTTTCAGATACAGATTGTGAAGATACTGCAAAAATGGCTTAAGAAGTTATATAGAGTGCCTTATAGACTGGTACTATTAGAGATTTAGAGTAGGATGATTTTGATCCTCCATCCATCCGTCTCGCTAGCCATCCCCGTAATCCGTGAACATCCCATTACTATTATTTTTTTTTTTTGAATATTATTTCTTTCCTAAATGTTACTGGTGATGTAAAGTGACCATATGATTTTCTACGATTATTGCATTGGTGAAGCTGTGGATATGTCAGCCGTATCAAGGTTTTTCCCATCCCGCCGCAACTGGACATCTCTTCTTTCCACCGTTCCTACACATGCTCATGATCCAGCCCTTGACTTCGTGACAGACTATGTCCCAGGATTTTCGAATGTCCGGGGACATTCTCCCGGCGGTATGTTAGTTCCCTCTTCGGCCGGAATTATACTAACGATGTTAAGTGTGATACATGCCACTCCAGAAAGGTTGGCTCGTACATCCAGAAATAAAAGGCCAGACGTTTCCGCTAAACTAACCTGATAGGTGAAATGTGATAGACGTCTTCGATGTGCAAATTGCACAGATGCCGGTGTTGAGTGTCAACGTTTGCGCCGTGGGAGATCTTCCCGGAAGAGACGACTGTCGAGGTTCTTAAGCACTTCTCGTCTATATAATATAACTAAAGCTGATCATTGGAAAAGTGTGCTGACTCCTGAGGAAAGTATCATGGATCTGGGCAGGCCAGAAGTGGAAATGCAAAGGTGCAACATTATGGCCTAAGTTCCTGAGCATCCAAACTAACATAAAATGGAATTAGGCATGATTATCAAACCGGTTTCATGGGACAGGATACGTCAGGCTCCCCAGCTCAGACACGGGAGACGCATCATGATAATTCTCATTCGGACCATGCTCTTGATCATGTACCAGGAAACGCTAAGCAGCCCAGGGGTTCAGCCTCAACCACAGGTGCGGATGGCACGAACTACCATGCCATACAGGCAAAAGACATTATCCAACTAGAACTGGATGATGGTAGATATATCAGTCATGATCGCCAATGTATACTGAAATCTGCTCTGCAGCTGGTGAGCGAGATAGCCGAGACTGAGTATCGGCAGCCCGACCGAGCTGTGGATCAAGAGATACTTCATGAAGATTCTGCTGTCTCGATTCCAGAGGTGCCCCCAAGGGAGCTGCTATTCATGCTTCTTCCTAGTATTGATACCTACAAGTCCTTATATTCCAGACAAGAACTGATCGCATCTAGGTCCATCGCAACCTGCACACATCCAGTGGCCAGATCACATATCCAATAAGACATACGAGAAAATGTCATCTGCTCTCCTACTGGGCGATTTAGACACCGAGAAGGAACTCTTTCACCAGTATTGCGTTTGCATTTATGTTAAAGCAATATTTTATCTCTATCAGGGTTCACGGGTCACGAATAACCTCACTATCAAAAGTCAGCTCTTACAATCTAGGAACGTTTACATAGCTGCGTCCCTGAGAAGTATCAAACGGTTCAATATCCTCTCGCCTCCAAGTATACCTGCCATACAGTCTTTATTATCAGGCGTAAGTCTTCTTCCAATCATTATATCCCGAGGAAAATTGACATTTTGTGTCGCAGGCTTTACTCATGCAACACCTTGGAAGAATCAGCCAGTGCTGGATCTTGATCTCTTATGCGGCACGACAGATTGTCTCTCTCAATTACCACAAAGTTCGCAAGACGCATGGACAATCGCATATGGAGCAAGAAATCTATAGTATTGTGTACTGGTGCTTTTACCTTGATCGAACACTGAGTGCTCTTCTGTTTCGACCTCCCTCGCTACCTGATCTTAAGGTTCCTCCGACAGAATTGATAAAATTGCATCCGTCATCCCCATATGACACCCTTATCCATATCCTGCTCGATCTCGCTCAGATCCAGGGGAAGCTGCACACAATATCTTGCTGTGGTAATCATGGATCTAACAGGCAAATACTGGAGATATGCGAAATACTTGAAGGCCAGATGAAAAGCATTGTTCCAAATCTACAATCGGTTCGCCCGCATCCGTCCCCCAACTTTCATGTATTGCAACTGCTGATAAGCCGTGAGTTCAGGGCCGTGGTTCCCTTCCCAGAGTAGTCCAATACGATTGGGTTGCCACCGACTTTTGCTTTTACGCGATTTTTGTGGAGATCCACAGAACACGCCTGAAGGCATCTTTTAGCCCCCTCATACACAAGGAATGTCTACTGTTCGCTCGGAAATCACTAAAGGCGTTTCGATTTCTCCAGCAGCATACGGGAGAGATGGCAGGGTTCGACGACCCCTATCCGTCGTTTCTAACATGGTAGGCACGCCGAGTCTCTCCATTCCTACCCCAACTCCTAATAGATCTGTTCAAAGGACATTGTTTCTATATCCTCTCAGCCCTTTCTTCGTCGTCTTCTGTAACATTATCGGGACGTTGGATCTAGCCGACTATAACCTGATGCGACAAATCACTGATGCGCTATCGCAATTCCGACGTGATCCCCACATCGAAAGACTTCTCACCTTACTTCACGCGTTGGAGAGGCTCTGCGACCCTTTATTCCAAGACCAAGGACATGAAGCCTCCGTCACAGAGCGTGTCCCTGCAGAGGTTGATACTCGTTTTGCTGGGGCTGTAAACAACGGCCTTCCTGATAGTGAGAATACCACCGATAGTTTACATTTTATTGGTGGTATGGGGGGTAACGTGGTGCCGGGAAATGCGCCTACTCAAGACAGTGAGTTGGAGTCCTCGACGGATTGGCTCATGTGGCAGCTCTTCAACAGTCAGGTCCCTGCTGGTTGGATGAACTGGGATGCCACTCCATTTGACTTTGACTGATACCCACGTTGTAATATCTTTTACTCTGATATATCCTACGGGAGAGAAAACCTCGCTGGGGGAAAATCCTGCTGATAGAATGCCGCCATAGTGGCAGATCTATATTATAATGTCTTTTGAAGTAATCTCTCCTGCCTGTAGCGAAGTAGTATGTAGTGCAAACCTTTCAAGTGCTTTTTTTTTAACAGGATTCTTGTATCAGCGTTCGGAGATTGCTTAGAACGTTTCATGCCTGGAAATCCAGGCAGCAAAATCCTTACCTGTTTAGATCGGGAACCCGAAATCAAATGTCGGAAGTAACCGACCTCCGATGTATGGAGGTAGAAATATATCAGGGTCAAGTTGTCTGCAGTTTTTTAAATAATTGTTATCCGAGACACTACAGACAGAAGGCCCTGCGCCATAATAAAGAAAGCACTTGTGTAGGTTCCTGGCCGCCGATCAGTCGATAACTCGACGCCCCTCAGGCTAGTTGAACTGGGGTACTGGGGCGGAGTTATGGACAACAACGTCAGCCAAGACCCGATCCAGTCCAATCATCAGATTGCCAGCTGGATGTTAATCCTTCCAACAGACGTTGTAAGACAATAATATACAGAGGGTGGTTCTAGCCCCCAAACAGAACTTAATAAATACCTCGAACATCTCCCGCAGCATTCGCTAAAAGCAAAACATATTATCATCATTATACCCCGTTGATAATAGAGTAGAAAAAAAAAAACAAACACAAAATTGCCAAAGATGATCTTCCCACAAGCTCTTCTCCCCCTCCTACTGATCCTCCAACCTGTCATTGCGGAGGACAGCGACCTCTCCGCAGACCTCGTGGGATGCAGCGAGGTCTCCTGCCCCAAGGAAAACGCCTACGACCGGTGCACAGTCGACAACAACACCTATCTCGGCATCGGCCTCGCTCGCATCCCCGATATACCATCATCCCTCGAGGGATTATCACTCGTGCGAGGAGTGAACGTGTCCGACAACTCCAACCTGGGAAACGAGACCACCCCCCGCGCATTCCAGTCGGTGTATTATCTGGGCGCGCCGTCCGAGATGGTGATTGACGAGCTGTCCGGCTGTGCGGTGCTGTTCAATGATCCGCCGGCAAAGAAATTCAGTGGTTCGCATGAACGGGGCGCCTCGGGGTCTTGTTCCGACGTTATTGAGGAGGATTGCATTGATGCGCTGACCCGGCGGGGAAGGCAGATTGCGGATCGCCAGTCAGGCGCGAATCATACGTGCGAGGCCTTCAAGCGGGATCTCGATGAAAACCCTGTTGAGGAGTGTAGTGGCTACAGGGGGAAGGATCTTGGGTTGGGGAATTTTACAGTCGCTTCGTTGGACAATCTTACGGCGGCTGATAATTCGTCGAGCTGCTGGCCGATTACGCCAAAGTCTGATCGGTTGTTTGAGATTGGAGAGTATACTGCTCTGGTAGGTGTTTTTTATCTCTTTGTCTTCCAGTTCTTTATTTATACTGGTATTTACCTTCTTGTAGGGAAACTACTCTGCTGAGCATATCTTGGACAAGGCATACGGAATCAGTTCCGTTCTGACTGTTGTTTTCGGCCAAGGGGGCAATAGTTCGGTCGATCAAGCTACTGCTCAGCTGACATGTCTGAAGGTGATCACGGAGGAGGAGAAACCGGAGGATAGCGAAACGGGCTCCAAGGGTGCAGCCTCGATTGTAGGTTATGGCTCGCTGACGCCATGGCTGGCTGTCTTGTTGGGTGGGTTATTCTGTGCTCTTTAAGACATAGATCTTCTGTGATACTAAGAAGCATTTCTTTTTGTAATATATAATGAGATCCACCTCTGCTATCCGGGTATAGGGCAATTTATGATCCAGTTTAAGTGAAACTTCCACTTAGCTTAAGTCGTATTCAGAAAGCAAAGTCGAATCTGGATAGCTAGAACTGATCAAACCTGCCACACCAAGATAAAAAATATACTTGCCACTTGACTTTTATGATCCCTAATTCCCTTTTCATCAGACCATTGTTTTATCTCCTTAAGGAAAGCCCCTCTCGTTAAATAATCAGCCATGGACAGGCTGAGAGCAGCTTCTTCTTCTTGTTCCTCTTCCTCTTTTACCTCATCTCCCCCCGCAGACGAGGAAATAACGGAAGCAAATTGGCCCCGAGAAGCCAAAACTACCAAATTGGTGTTAAGCACCAATCTTCATGAGAGAAACCTGAGAATATTCTTGCGGGATTCACTTACACCATACCAGACGTATGACCAATAGTCATCCTTCTCATCATAACTCGAAACAAACCCACCTAGACAACGGACGGCCAAAGCAGCAAACGCCATACTGGCCAAAACCGGTGGCTGCCATAAAGTGATGAGACCCATAGTCCAAATCAAGATCAGAATGCACAGTGACCATCGGGATATGTACTGGGGCAGTAACAAAGGGATTGTTTTCCTGCCCATCAGAGCATCCGCTGAACGATCACGGAAATCCTGAGCGTGGCCCTGTAATACCAGAAATCAGACCAACGGTTACCGCGAAGGGAAGGGTCTTATATACTCACCGTTGTTGAAAATATAGCACCTATCATGAACACTGAAATGGCCTTCAGACCGTGCAATTCCCTGCCATTGTCTGGATTTGTGATCAGCAGGTCGGGAGGGAAGAAGAGAGGGCAATAAAGGGAGAGAGAAGTGATCATATACCAAGGATAATGGTAGTTCCCCAGCAATAACACGCCAGTCCTATGCCCCCAAGAAGATTCTTCATGAGGGCCATTTGGACTAATCCACCTTCGTTATATACGCATATCGCCAGTGAATAGACCAGGGTGCATGGAACCGTCCGGGCGTATACAGCAGCCGCCCACATAGACGCAAAGAGGAGTTGGTGCAGCAAATGAGCTTCTGTCAGCGAGATACGACCTGATGGAAGTGGTCTATGGGGTTTGGCTATTCTGTCTTCCTCCACGCCGTCAATCTGGGAATTTGGATACACTCGCAATCATCCTAAATTTTCACTCTTGCAATTAGTAACAGTAAAGCTGCATAGGGTCTTCTCGTCTATCTAGAGGTAAGCTCGTTCACTTGTTGGACCGCTGGTGGAGAAAAAGGATCCACGAACTTGATTCTTCACCTTGGGTTGAGTTAGCTCAATCAGTTGCGTAGGAACACTGTGGAAATGCACCTGAAACGTGAGGAGATGCAACTGCTCCCATATGAATGCTTTCACAATTAAATTAGGGCTTGAGGGTCCGGCGAGCACAAGTGCAACTGCCATCTAATTCGCTGTCAGGGGCAAAGAAAAAAAAGAAAGAGAAATGTCGTTCTACTTCACATACCGAAGGGAGTACAGCAGCAGGGATGTCAGACTTCCCGAATAAGTATAATGTCCTAATAGTCTCCAGAAGGCAGATTGTAAATCCAGCGTTGTTACCCATAGCTCTCATGGTATCCTTACAACAAAGCAGCTGAGAATGTCAAGATGCTTTCCGAAATGGGCATCGCGACGATAATTATAGTAGCTTATCAATTCCATGTGCCCACCAAGGAAAGAATGTCGCAATACACTTGATAATAAGGGGGCATCTAGACTTTCCTTCTGTTGGAGCCCCTTTTCTTAGTGTTGGACATTGAAGTTAGGCTTGGTGTGAATGGCCAAAAGCGCCGTTGTCCAACATGTTGGAGGTGTGTGACATCGTCCCCTCGACAAGCCAACCTCGAGGATAGGGATATGTCGTTATTGGCAAATAGACAGACTCGTCCATTCCCCCCAGCCTGCGCCGCCGCCACTGTCCGTAATGTCGGTGTGGCCAAGCGGGCAAGACAACGGGAGTTTCCTTATATGGCAATGGACCGACGTAAGTAGTGTTGGGACGGCGTTCTAATCCTTGAATCCCCTCATCTTCATCCAACATGTTCGAATATCGGGAGCACACGGTTGGCTCGCTACGAGTCAAGTGCCTTTCCTCGACCCTCCCGTGCAACCCAAGATGAGAGATATAAGACCGCGAATGGGTATGTGTCCTAAGAAATGTTTTCCTTCTCTCTATCCACAAAGAGCTTTTCTCTTTTTTCACCGATTGAAAGACTTCAATTCCTCTTTACTATCATGACTTCTACGCTGGCTGTGGCAATTGGAGGCCTAGCCTTGGTATGCCTTTTGGGCTACCAAGAGCATTCCAGGAGGAAAATACGTCGCTGTTTCCCTCCAGGGCCGGCACCTCTTCCTCTTGTGGGCAATATCCTCGATCTCCCACCGAAGGGAGAACCGGAATTCCTGCACTGGCTCAAACACAAGGACACCTACGGCCCCATCAGCTCTATCACCGTGATGGGCCAGACCCTGGTCATCTTTCATGACAGAGAGGCTGCGCAAGTGGTCATGGGCCAGAAAGCCCAGAAAACATCAGCCAGGCCCCAGCTCAACTTTGCTTCGTTGTGTGGGTTTGAGAACTTCCTGATTACTCACCAGTACAACAACGTGTATCGCAAGCACCGAAAGCTGGTTCATCAACAGGTGGGCACAAAGCAATTGTCTGCCGGCTTCAACCCTATTCAGGAGAAGGAAGCGGGTCAATTCATCCTCATGACATTTAAGGAGCCAGAGAATGTAGTGCAGCATCTCAAAACGTAAGTCTGCATAGTGTGTTTTGGCATTGATATATCTGTCTCCGGTGGCTAACGTGCGACGGAATTATATAGCCTGGCCGCTGCAATTATCTTACAAATTACATACGGCTATTCGATCGAGCGAAACCAGCCCGATCCTCTCGTGGGTCTGATTGAACATGCAATGGAACATTTATCCCTAGCATTTGTGCCTCTTTCTTGGCTGGTCGATGCCATCCCGGCCATTGATTGTTTGCCTGATGGATTCCCCGGGACATCATACAAGCAAACCGCCCGGGAATGGAAGGCAGTCAATGAAACAGCAGCAGAGCTCCCATACTCTTTCGTCCGTCAACAAATGCAGAAGGGAATGCATCGCCCGTCCTACGTTTCCAATCTTCTAGAACAAAGCATTATCAAGAATGCCAACAGCCCCACTCTGCCACCAGAAGATGAAGAAGCTATAAAATGGACTGCCGTAAGTCTCTACGCCGCAGGGTCGGACAGCACCGTGGCCATCCTTACCAGCTTCATCCTTGCCATGATCATCTTTCCGGATGTCCAACACAAAGCACAGCAGGAGATTGACCGCATCGTCGGCAGCGGCCGTCTTCCCGGATTCGACGACCGACAAGACCTGCCTTATATCGACGCCATAGTGAAAGAATCATGGCGGTGGAACCCCGTCGGACCAATGGGTCTGACCCACAAATCCGAGGAAGATATCATGTATCGGGGTTACCTCATTCCGAAGGGGGCCTATCTGCTTCCGAGTCTCTGGTGGTTTCTACATGACCCTAACGTTTATTCGGACCCCGACACCTTCAAACCGGAAAGATACCTCGCGCCACTTCACGAGCCAGACCCCAGTGAGCTGGCATTTGGATATGGGCGCAGATCCTGTGCTGGTAGGTACTTTGCAGATGCCAGTGTTTTCATTGCCGTTGCGCAGATGCTTGCCGTGTTTCACATCGGTAAAGCTAGGGATGCGGAGGGCAACGAGATCGATGCCAAGCTGGAAGTTATTCCGGGGATGATCAATCGTCCGAAGAAATTCGACTTTGAGATCACGCCGAGAAGCTCGTGCCATGCTGATCTTCTTCGCCGTGTCGAGGCTGAGCAGGGTGCTCAGCAGAGTGATGCTGCTTGTTTGCACATGATGGCGAGATAAATAGTAGCTTAGGTATACTTGATGGGAGGGCTACACTATGATTGATTAAATACGCAGTCTGTAGGCTAGGAATATGTTCCAACGTCATATTTTGTGTTTCGAATAGTATGGGATTGATATTCTCTTTTTCTTTTGTATTCCCGTGGTTCAGACACAGCTTGCGTGTATCGCCGTCAAATGTCCAGTAGGCCTGTGGATTTGAACTCGGCTGTACTAGGTTGGGAATGCATTGTCGTGTTTTCATCGGTGGTCAAGACTACTGTTCAAACCCTACCCCCGGTCCGTGTTGAGGGGACCTCACAGCATGATCATACTCTTGACCAGCAAGGAAGTCGGCATGGTCTTTTTCTTCCTGGCTGGACGATGGACATGGGATGCGTTTTTCTGCCGAGATATAGTGCCTAGGACGGTTTCAGTAGAATCTCCAAGATGTCCTTGAAATAAACTAGCTCACCTTCTCCAGGATCTGTGGCGGATCTGGTTTGACTTGTAGGGATCTGCTGGGTGGTCGACTGGTGATGAGGGTGGTGGCTGTGAAAGGCATCCTCGGCTTTATGCCACAAACCAGACATGATGATACAAATCGAATTAAATGAATACGATAGTTGTTATTGAAGGTCTGATATAATTAATTACCAGGGAAATGTTGACGGTTCAAAGGAGGTTATTATATACGATGTAGTCGATGATGTCGCTTTCCCAAAAACTGACGTCATTGCCGTGTGATGATCTGATAACAGCATAGATTTCTCATCCACCGCTTAGGTATCGATATGGTGATTATATTCCCAATGCTCGGCTATTTCTCTTTGAAAAGCTTCCATGGTTATGTAGTACAATTGATTTGAAGAAAGCCCCGATGATTCTGGACAGTTTGTCATCCATGATTATTATTAACGGTAGTATACGTATACCGTTGTCCATTTCTAGAATTCTGTATTTCATTATCCCCATAACCAGCTGATTCTATACCTTAAACAACCCTTTCACCTCCGTCTCGTTTGGGTACTTCTCATTTGGCTTCTACAATGCATACCTTCAGTACCTTCAATATCTTTCTAGGACTCTCGGCTTCAACAACAGGGTGGAATGAATTGGTATGTGTTATCTTTAACGAGTTGCAGTGAATATCATGTTAATCAGATGCATCCTTCAGGTTCCATTGAAAGAGGAATTTTACCAGGGGGGCGAAGGTGACCTTTTTTTGCAAGTCTTGCTTAACGGCGGTTGTCAGAGAACTGGGCTCGAAAGGCAAGTTGCATCTGTACCCTCCACCAAAATATGAGGGGATCTAATGGGGGCTATAGGGAGAAGATTTTCTCATTGGTTTATCCTAGATTCACCCGTCCCGACATATACTGTATAATCTACCCGTACGTGATTGCACACCCGTTGCTGGGAGAATAGTATCTGCTGATTGATTGGGATGCTAGTAAAGAAGGCTGTTTTGGTGGTTTCGGGGAATATGGAATAGTTGACTGTGGTCCTGGACATGGGACGGTGTGGGGGTGGCCTATTCGTTCTGTCTATTGTGTGGAGGAGGCTGGGGTATGGTGATAGATGTTGATGCCCTTGATATTCGACTAGTTGGTAGTTCTGAGGTTAATGAGGATACTCCGTTTACAATCCTAGGAAGAGAGTTACTATAGTTCAAGATATGTCCCTCATATCATCACCCCGTTCGACAACCGACATCTATCGAACCAGCTAATAAACCAGGCGAAATTCTTTGAAGTCATCCATCCTCAGCGGAGAGTTTTCGGGGTTCGGTGCAATAACTATACAGAAAGCCCCGATAATTCTGGACGACGCAATATTATTTATTCCCCGTTCTGTATCTTACGGGCGGTCATATATTTGAATAAATATCCTTAACTCTTCTTCTTCCTCTTCGTTTCGATTTTACATTCATCCTCTGGGTTTTAACAATGCATCCCTACAAGATCGTCAGTACCTTCCTGGGCCTTTCTACGCTGACAGCAGGCCAGTGTATGGAGACGACAGAAGTAAGTGGAATCGTATCCTGATTGAAAAGAATCCACCAATCCAGTCCACGACTAGATCGTATTGAAAGCGGTAATGGACAATGGGCACACTGACCGGAGGACGTTCTCAATTGACGGTGGCTGTGGCATACTAAAACTGCAAGTTGCATCTGAACTCCCAAAAACACCAATAATGCTAAGATGGATGATAGCAACCGAACAATCCACACCATTTATACCGAGTTTGGCTTCGACGATTTCGTATATTGTGAGATTTATGAGTATGCCATTCCACCCCGGCAACACCTTGGATAGTATCATCTCATCGATAGCTCCACTAGTGATGACGAATGTTATTTGCCGCTAGGTCGAGTCTGTTGTGACTTAGGATTTCAAGTCAACAAAGATCTTGTATCTGTCGATTGTCGATCCATATCCGACCCTGTATGTCCATATCCGGAAGGATGTTATCCGTGATTGCTTCGGGAAAGATGAAGCAGGGAGCTTTAAATCCAATTCTTCTTTCATCTCCCAGCTGGGGCTGTTGAGTGATGATCGCTGAATAATATCTCGTAATTTCCTTAGACATGCTAGGTACCTTGTTTTTCTCGTATTTGGAGACAGTCAGTAAACCAAGCCAGAAGGATACCCTTCGCATATAGCTCTTCGTATTCTCTCTTTTACTTTATAAGGGACAACTATATAGAGAATCAATAGGAGCCATCAGTTTCAGCTATGGATGATCCAGATGACAATTCCACAAGGAATATAGAGTCTATATACTGCAGCCAACTACGCCTTGCAATGGCTTACTCCCCCCTCAACCAACAACTTGCAGTATTGAAAATGCAGCCACACGATCGGTGGCGGAAACAATGCATTCGTTGTCCGCTCCACGCCGTTATAAAAGATATTCTTCAGCCTGAACTCAGCCACCCCTTGCTCCAGGTCGACATCGGCAGTAATTTCGGCGAGGTTCTCCATGTCTCGAGGGACTCCTGGGTTTTCAGACGGGGAATGGGCTCCCCATAAAACGACGGATCTGGGCGTCTTTCCCAAGACGACGAAATGATCAGTCACATTGGTGCCTAGATCAGGATGTCAGGGATTTGGTTGACATGTCCGACATTAATTACTTCTGAGCGAGGGAAGCCGGGGGAGTCTACCTTCTTCGTATGTACTGTTCAGTAGCTGCTTGTTATCCCATAACACCAATTTCTTATTCGAATCATTCCGTCCGATTCCTGCTAATATATTTCGCTGAATAGCATATCCTGTACGTAGAAAGAAAAAGAAAAAAAAAGAGGACAAATTCAGTCAGTAACACTGTCGTGATAGTTGACATTCACAAAGCCCCGAGAGCACTCACCGTATCCACCCCATACGCCCGCACAGAACCTCTCAAGAAGTTTAGAGCCCCCATTGAGAGCATCATCGACTAACTCAGGTGGGATCTGGGATAACGGCACCTTTCTCACACAAGAGTCGTTCAGCGAAGGATGATTCCCCGGGTTATGCTGCTTGAAGTAATCGGACTCGAACAGAGGATCATTTTCGGGCCCAAACGGCTCGAAATAGCAATTCATTGTCCATAACTGCCGGCCTGCGATACTGGTAAGAGACGCTGCGGTCGAAAACTTGCCGAAGGTTGCTACACCTGACCTCGTCAGTCGGAAGGTCCACATGGTCCTGTTCGCAAGCAGCATAAATATAAAAAGGAGTGGAATGCGAAATTCGGAGGCTTATGATGAAATTGCCTGCATTTGAATTCGATGCAGTGCAGCATTTTGCTGGATTTTGCTCACTTATATATGTATCCCTCTGGTGAAGTTTTTATTACATCGACAGCGCCCACTGGCCGATTACTCAGCGGGATTTGGCCTAGTTACCTGCAGGTACATCGGCTTTTAGCTCCCTAGAGGCGGCCGAACCAATTCTAGAGAGCGCATTAGTGCTATTGTGGGTTCAGTAAAGGTTTATTATTGGGTCAGATCTGATGGGTAGTCACCATACTTCCCATGGAGTCGATGGGTTTTTTTTCACACGTGTGTAACTTTTGTTATCTACAAAAATGTCCCATAAAAGTTTATAATAATAACTACAAGATTTTTAATGTGGTGAAAAAAAAACCACCCCAAATAAAATAAAAAAAATATAAAAACATATCTGGAAATGACGCCTGGATTAAGCGAAGGATGCCCCTACGTTAGAAATATGTGCATCAGGTATGCTGGCGGTTACACGCATGATGCTGGGGGCATGTCCCTACATCGGACAGGCAGGCTCTCCCGGCGCTCAACCAGCCCGGAAGATATCCGGTTCATCTTCAGTGTAATCTGGTAAAAGCAAGGCATTGAATCTCTGATCATCCGAAATCCGGTTTTGTTTTACAAAGAAGGGGGGAGGCAAATGATTCCGGTTCCATCGAGCCAATAACCGGCATGTCTTGCATTGTCTGCCCACATCTACATGCTACCCACGGGGTTATCGCCGCATCCCACCTCATCTTATCTCTACCGATGGTGATGGGAATGGAATATGAGACACTTATAGCCCAATCTCAGCTTCTCTTTCTGCTACCCATCAGGCATGTGGTTTCTATTTGGCTCTACCCTACACAAGGCAACCCCACCCCGCTGTATCTATGAACTGGAATGTGCTTGATTGATATTGATATCAAATCGGATATTGAAAACTTGTCAATGGTGAGGGTGCAATCACCCCCCGACCATCGGGTCATCCATTCCCGAAGACGTCAGTAATATCTTCAAGCGAGGTCCAGTGGGCCCGGCTTCAGACATCTGCACTTTGCTCACACGGGGGATATTTCGAATTTTCCCTGCCTTTTCAAGTCCTAGTAGGTCCAGGAACTCGGCGTACCACATTAAAGGTCATCAGAGGGGACTGATGAGAGCATGTGATGACGAATGATTCAGCATGCGAGGAGATTGTTGTAACCATAGAGCCCCTTCTGACGGAAGACAAAGGGGATATTGGCGATCTCTCTATGCAAGGCTTCAGGAATGGTCATTATAGAAAGCCCATCGCGACACAAGAGACAGTCCAGAAGACACACATCTCTTATACGGAATGGATGCTGCACTTGTCGTTTTTTTGCGCATGATATATGCCTGTATGGCGTTATGCCCTCTACCATAGTTTATTGAATGATAGAGTTGATGTACGGGAGACTGCAATAACTCCGATTGATAGAGGAGGGGGTGAGACCTATTTTGGTTTTGTATAAGAAAGAGAATGTGTACTTTGGTTTACTAATGTACTACATATGAACGAAATGTGCAATTTCATCGTGATCTTTGGTGGGGAAACAACAAAAAAGGAATAAACATGGCTGATCGGATTCCGTCAAGGCTTATCGTTCCATCTCAAACATCCAGCCAACTAGTCAATGGTAAGCTGATACCTTTCAGAGGAGGAACACCACTTCATATGAGATTCCGCAAAAGCAGCGATAACCTGGCCACAGAGCACCTCATTTGTAATCCCCGAAGACCCCATCATATTCCACCCCTCCAGCATCATGAAAATACGTTTAGAGCACTGATTGTGGATCCGTAAAACGCTGCAGGTGGCCTCGCGAAGAGCAGCCTGGTCTGAGGCGTCCTTACCCATGCCCCTCAAAGCCACAGCAACCGCATTCATGGACTCGTGATTATGCAAATCTTTCTCCAATCCAATCAGATCATTCTGCAGGCCAGCTGCTAGGCTGACGGCCCGCTGCAGATCGAAAAACACCGCCTGTCGCAGATTTTCCGGGCAGTATAAATGACGGACCAATGCAAACAAAGGCGCGATCCCGATGGTGTGCGTTCTGATTTGGAGATAAGTGTGCAGATCGTTTTGGAGACCCCTGCCCTGGCGGTAGTCCTGTTCCCAGATGAGACCCTGGCACACGTTGGCCACCTCGGAAAAAAAAAAACCTCGGCCACAGGAACGGCGAGGTAATGGCTGCAGTGATTCCGGAACTTTGCCATGATGAATGCGACTTGGTTTTCGGTGGGCGTCTGATAGACTATAATCGCTTAGTAAGTCTACCATAATGAAGGATTTCCCTCTCCGTGTTACCTACCCTGGTGGTCTGTCTCCTTTTGCCCGAGAACTATCTCAATAGACTGCCTTAGGACTACTTTTGCTGCCGGTGGGTCCATTTCCTCGAGGATATCGTCGACCGCACAAAGAGTACTCATCCAAGCACCCATGCATATCTGAATTTGTTCGGACCGCACATCCGGAAAGCAAAGCCTGATTGCTTCGATTTCCGTAACGGCCTTTCGACGAAGCTTGTCCATGTCGATCATCGGGTCAATCTGTGAGCCCCTTAGGAAGCGAGCATGGACTGGGGTGACCATGCAAACAGGGGACGGTGACATTCCCGCGGGCACGATTCTGTATTCAGGAAACTTGAGCTGTCTGTGCATGCGTTAGTGTGTTTTTATGTACGTTATTTTGGTCAGCGTGTGCTTTCCTGAAGAGTTATGCCACATGTTCTGAGAGGAAGATTGCATGTCTTCATTACAGGCCGGCTTCGGGTTCTCTCATATAGTTGAGCAGGAGGACTTGGGGCGCTGGCCCCTTTCGGACAACCTTCTTTGGTGACCATTTTCCGGCAGATATAACACGATACGACGGAAAATAGCCACTGGAACTGGGAATAACCGAAGATTCTGGCCAAAGCTCTGCTAAATTTTCATGGTTCAGTAGGGATATAGTGTCGAGTAGAGCGTATCCGTGGACTGGAGGCCGCGAAATCGCTCCACACACACGTAGTCGTCAAGTTCTTAGACGACGAATATGGGATTGTGCAGATCCATCGATGATACCAGTGCGCAAGGGTGTACTCGGCGTTAGGAGGACCTGCCATCGTCTGGTCCATGCCGCAAGGAGAAATCACGGTATCCCGGTTTGGTCCAGTCTATCAGGGTTATCATCTCGTCAGGATCCAAACTGACGTCAGGGTGACTTTGAGCAGATAGTCGGTCTAATTCGGGGATGTACTTAGGTGCAGTGCTTGGGTTTACTATTAGTACAGTAAAACCTGAATATAAGGAATCTCTATATAAGGAATGAAAATTCCGTACTATTTATTTTCACTTGCAAAATTCCTTCAAATTCATTATAGAGAAATTCCTTCGTGACCGTTTTCCTTCTATATAAAATTCCTTATATCGAGGAGCCTAAATCTGATTTTGACCTATTAAAATCTTTTATTTTAAAAATGAAGTAATCCCGATGTTCTATTATTGAGAGTTAGAAGACTACTAGTTGATAGAGGTAGTGTTACGCTGGTGGGGTTGACCCACACATCAACGATGGGGAAATCAAAGGTTGATGCCATATCACTGCGTACTTAGGAAGAGATTGCTTCGGGAGATATGATCAGGGTGTGTCGAACGGAATGAAGTTCCTATGCATCTCGAAGATGAGTGGATGGGCCGAGGTTACATTCGGAATTAGGGCAAGACGCGGTCATGTTTAGTGTCTTGATGTTTATGGGAGTTGTCATATGTTATAATATTGAGAAGAAAATCAGGGCCAGATCTAGGAAGTTATCCAGGAATTGCAGATGATGTATTCCAATAGTCTAGATCTATCCAGTTCAGCTTAAATTGAACAGAAATTACTCTCGAATGCATTGCATGGCTTATAGTATTGTCTCGCTGTCCTTGAGATGCTATCCTTTTCCCGAGTTTGCTCAACATCCCAACCACCGTCAGTTCTAACTATAATGACGGTGGTTCTTGCGATAACCTTTTTTGATTCTTATCCGGCAATTTAACGACACATTAAACGTCGGTGGAATACTCCGCAATAAAGACTTATGCTCGTCATATTCAAAGTGATAATCCCAGATGGCTCTATCTACAAGACCGGGAAACGTTTCCCAGTATTTGGAGGATCGCCGCCAATCTCCCATCTCGCATATTAACCTCAACCGCCGGATGACCTTTTCCTGGATTTGCCCTACCATCGATCCGGGGTTTGTTATCATGCAGGGAAGATCCACCCCCGGATTTCCCCAATAATAGAAGACGGATTGGCATATAGGGAATTTTTGACCCTGGCCAGCTCGAAATCCTGACACCCATCACGCCTCCTCCACCTTCTACGATAACACCTCACCATGGGGGACAACGAGAAACACAGTGTCAGGGATGAATCCGCTACCTCGGGCTCGAATGACCTGCAGGATGAGACTGTTGGCTTCACATCTGATTATGACCAGCTCCCCAAGGGGTACTTCTACAGCCCATCGTTCATTGGGACCATGCTTGCTGTGGGCCTGGGATTGTCTGCATCGACTGGTGGGTTTGGGCTGGCAGCTCCAAATCTTGCCTTGATTAACGAAGATCTGGGTATGGCTAATTCGCCTTCTTTTTTTTTTTTTTGTTAATACGTGTCGAGCCATGAAGAGAACAGTATGCCGCTAACAGATTGAGGAACTACTAGGGCCGGATCCCAATATCAACTGGGTCTCGTTTGTCTACACCCTCACCCTCTCCGTAGGACTCTTGATCTTCGGCAGATTAACCGATGTCTTCGGGTTCGTGATCCCTATCCACATCAACAATGAGCGTATACTCACCATGACCAGGCGGAGATACTACCTCATCGGAGGCAGTGTGCTTGGACTCGTTGGCTGCATCATTGCAGCTACCGCCCCGAATGTGCCTGCGCTCATCGTGGGAATGGCCTTCATCGGACTCGCGGCCTCAGCACAGCAGTCGTTCTCCTACGTGTCGAATGAACTGGTGCCCATGAAATGGCGATTCTTCACCAACAGTTGCCTTTACGTGGCGACAATACCAACCTCTGGATTAGGAGCGGTGGTTTCCAAGGCAATGATCATCTACACCAAGCCCGGCTGGAGGTGGTATGGATGAACCGTGTGCCCCCGTTGTCTTGGTTGTTCTTTTCGTGCTAAACGAACTCAAAGGTGTTATTACTTCCTGATCATCCTGAATGGACTTTCCGGGATTCTGTACGCCTGTTTTTACTTTCCGCCCACTTTCTCCGACAAACATCGGGTCCGCACCAAGACGCAGGCTGTGAAGATGTTCGACTACGTGGGTACGGCTCTATTCGTCGTGGGTTTGGTGGCATTTCAGTTGGGTTTGCTGTGGGGGGGAACTGTAATTCTTTTACCCCCTTTTCCATTCTGGATTTGTTTGTTCGAATCCCTCCGCTAATGGTGTTTATCTAGGTTTATGCATGGAAATCGGCGGCTGTTATTGTCACTATTGTTGCGGGCGCCCTCATCCTGGTGGCTTTCGGGCTCTGGGAAGCGTATGCGCCTCTAAAGGAGCCTATCGTCCCTATCAAGCTGTTTGGGAATATTAAATGGGTGGCTTCATGTGTTCTACTCGGTCTGGGTGCTAGTATCTACTATGGTATGTGCATTTATTCCATTCCGTCCAATGCAGAGTGTCTCGCTAACCGTGCTCTAATTCTAAGCTATGGCAATGATCTGGCCCATGATGGTCTCCGTTCTATACACAGTAAGATGAACAACCCCGAATTCCCCTCCGCCTCAAACGCTAAGATGCCATATAGGACGACGGAGGTGCCAGCATGCGAGCGGGATGGCTCAACGCCTTGCCCTCCCTGTTTATCGTGGCAG
Organism: Aspergillus nanangensis; assembly: GCA_015844325.1. NCBI lineage: Eukaryota > Fungi > Ascomycota > Eurotiomycetes > Eurotiales > Aspergillaceae > Aspergillus > Aspergillus nanangensis. The sequence goes on along the minus strand of VCAU01000001.1, from coordinate 253,102 downwards.
GACAAATGATCGCCGGTGTTTTCACGACGATGATGACAAACCAACGCCTTCAGTGTATAGTGGTTTTGACTGTCGGGGGTGCCCTACTCGCTGGTAAGCAACACAACATCCCTCTCCTATATACAGAAAGGAACACCACACTAACATCAAGCCCAGCGGTGGCATACTCCACCCCCTTTACCTTCGGGGGAACCGTTACCCTGATGTGTCTCTCATCGTTCCTGATCGGCTGGAACGAAGCAGTCTCTCTCACAAACACCGGGATCGAATTGGACGACCAGCAGGAGATCGGAACCGCCGTGGGAATGGGCGGATCGATCCGCGCAACCATCTCGACCATTGCGTCTAGTATCTACGTGGTAGTTCTGAACAACCGTCTCGCCATCACCGTCCCGGCGGAAGTTCCAAACGCGGTTATCGAAGCTGGGCTTCCGGCTTCGTCTGTTGCGGCTTTTCTCATGGGATTTACCACGGGCAATTTCGACGGGGTTCCGGGCCTGACACCACAGATCCTCACCATCGGCAACGCGGCGTATAAAATGGCCAGTGCGCATGCGTATCAGACGGTGTTTTATACCTCGATCGCGTTTACTGGAGTCGCCGTCATTATGGCCTTCTGGTCCCCATCGGTCGATGATAAGATGACCGGTGATATCGCGGCGACTTTGCACGCGGCCAAGAGGACACAACAACAACATACGAAGGAATCGGAGGTTTGATTCGGCTTGTGGGTTGGCTGGATTGGTGACTTGTGGAGGGGACTGAAGCAAAATAATCCTGCTATTCTTGTTTTACTTTGAGATGCTTTCGCCACCAACTGGACAACGTATGTGCTGGATGGTAAATAACAGATTGCCGAGTCGGGATTGAGAGGCCGACGTAGAATTTTACAAGTCTTGGCTTTCTATCTGTTCGCCTTGGTGTAACTCTCTGAAACCCTGTATAATATCACATTCCGAAAACAACCTAAGATCCAACAGATCGGCGTTGGCTGCCATCAATGAGTACGACGACACTAGGTAGATAACCTACCTGCTAACCTACATGCTTCCGTCCCTAATAGAGGGGTGGGCAATTATGCATAGTCTTTCTGGGAGAGTGCAGCTAAGTTTTGGATAATCGGTAAGATAGTTCCATTGTGCAAATAATATGGAAGGTTCGTATACGAAACCAATGAGTGAAAGACTGGACGTGGCAACCAACGGCCAACTAGATAACCATAATGTGAATTGGGGCGCCGAATGTTGAATTCGGGCAGTACAAGTCGTGTTCATCGAGGGACGACAAGGATAGAGAGCCCATCAGGGCTATTATGACCGGCCTAATAGTCGTCGCCACGACTGATCACTTCTTTCCCACCACTGTGGAGTAAAATTGTCTGAGGGGCAAAAGGTTAGCCAGAGAAAAATAGTCGATGAAGGGAGAAGATCATACATGTTCAAACTGTGCCGAGTATGAACCCTTCACGTCAACGAGTGGCTCATAGTACTCGACAATTCCATTATCGATCAAGCTTTTCATCTATTTTTTGATCAGCAATTTTGTAGCTTGACGTGATCGTGCGAACAACTTACTCCAAGGTGGTAGCTCTTCACTCCAAGACGTTCAAGATAACGACGGGAGAAAACCAACGACCCGAAATTGGCGTCGATTGTTTTAAGCAGGGACTTTGCCGAAGAGAGACGCAAATTGGCACCCGAGACATCGGTGTTTCTACCGTAGCCGTAGACGCCGATCTAACAAGAATCAGACCATTAAACCATCGAAACCAACGGGAAGAATCGAGAGACACCTACATCATCCATTACGCGCCCTTTGCCCGTACTACCGAAGGTCTCAATAGCAAAGACTTCTCCCTCTTCCATTTTGTCTTGGTTGTTATTCTTGACAATAGGAATCTGCTTCTGACCGTGGATGTGGTAGCGGAGAATGTCGTGGCCGGTAAGGCCCCGGATAGCTTTCACGGGGAAGACCTTTCCGCCAATTTCGACCTCGTGGCTTTCCATTACTTCTTGAATCGCCGCGCTGATGTCACTTATTCTGACATCAACGCCCGCATTCTATTTTACTTATCAGCCCTATCAGCTCGCATATAAAAGCACTCACCCAACCAGACATACCATGATCCCAGTATTCGTCGCCTCCTTGACAGCAGTCAGGAGGTTATCGTACGTAGGGTCAAACGCGACAGTAAAGGCCGAGTCGACAATACGTCCGTTAACATGGACACCAAAATCCACCTTCAGCACGTCGTTACTTTGCAAAATAACGTCCTTCGCTCCCGGGTTCGGCGTCCAATGCGCCAGTACATTGTTCAGGCTTAATCCCGTCGGAAACCCCATTCCCGCCTTCAGGGAATCCCCAGGCTCTAGGCCCTGATGGCCACATAGCGCGCGAACACCATCCTCGATCCCCTCGGCAAGGGTGAGAAGGCTTCCGCCGGTCTTAATGAGCTCTTTCTGGGCGTACTGACGAACCTGGCGGTGAATTTCGGCCGCCTGGCGATAGTCGGCGAGAAAGTCTTCATCCCAGAGACGCGAATTGTACCGGGTCTCTTCGTCCGTGGTGCGAGACGAGTTTTCGTACGGGACGAGTTCGCCAGCGGAATACCCAGACGGGAAGAGAGTTGAGACCAACACACGTGGCGGGGTGGTTTGCTTCAGGTCCACGCTCACGGCGGATTTCGGCTTCTTGGCCTTCTTCTTAGATTTCTTACGCTTCTTTTTCTTTTCTGTTCATGGGGGGGGAAGGTCAGGTGGACAGGCCTCGGGTGGGGGGGAGGGGGGGTGCATATATGGGACAGGACGTACCGGTGTTAGAAACAGGGGTTACTACACTGGTTTCCTCATGATCATCGTCATCGTCGTCATCATCATCACCGATGATTCCTCGATCCAAGTCAGCTGAGCTGGAGGAGTTTGGGGAGAGTTTTGGTGCAGGGTTGGCAGGCTTGCACTCGGGGTGAGAGGCTAGACACGTGAGTGTTTGGACTTTCTTGATCGAGCTAGGTAGAGCATACCATCCGGAGTCTGCCGGTGTCCTTCAGGACTTTTTGATCCCATGGCAATGATTCACAGTGAAATGCCGACATAAACAGTTGTAGAGGGTCAGGATGGTGGAATAGAAGAGGAGGGAAATTTCCATTGGGATTGAATCAATCAATAAATGAAGGGTATCCCGATAACCTAAACAGGACTAGTGCCGATGGATAAGCACTAAACCCAAATAGGTCGTTGCTGCTATATCACGTGATGTTTATATGTATTGACGTCCAACTGCTCAGCGCAACAACTGCCTAGATATTCCCAACGCAAAAAATAAAGCTACCGTAACCGCCTAAGGTGATAGTAATTCATGCGGAGCTGAATGATTAGCAAGTTGACTACATAGACTAGAAATACGTATGACATCCACGCACAGGATGGTGAAACGTTATTCCCGGAGATATATATATTATAGTACAAGACGTCGTGCATAACCACAAAGGCTGGCCTTGGGTTGGCAATGGGATCAAAACACTGCCGACCATACATAGTAGCAGAATAGACATTTTTCCATTGAGAAAAAAGTCACACCCAATCTATTATTGGAATCTATGTAAAGGAAGGAGCATAACAGGACAGTAATCACAGCTCGCTCCAGGGGCCGTTCTGAACATCGTATCCAATATCCACCGAGAAACAAACATAACGGGCTGAAAAAAAAGAGGAAAGCAAAGGAAAGAAAATAAGTGGAGTCAAGACTGGGTATTATCGTCAAGCTTTCGGCTCTTCCGCAGATACTTCATGCTTCGATTCCTTCTTCTTTTTCTTCTTCTCATCCTTATCCTTCTTCGTCATCGCTTCGGCCATGAGTTGTTCAAATGCCATGTAGTCGCCTTCTTCTTCGGGATCACGCTCAGCCTGGTAACGTTAGTGTGAGACAAGGGCAAAAATTTAGAGAGGAGAGGGGGAAGACAAAACTTACCTTGGCGTAGATATTGCCGGCAATTATTAAAGCATGCGCGCGCTCAATTCGCTTGTCCAACTTGACCCGCTTATCGTGCAGGACCTTGTCACACACGTCACGTAGCACACTCTGAATTTCGAATTTGCTGCCGCGCCATGCCGCCGCCAGAATCTTGCCGGTGACCTTCTTTTCGTACTCGGCCTTCTTCTCGTCCGTCCACTCCTCGCCACCGCGCTCCTCGAGTCGTGCCATCTCCTCCATGGTCATCTGAGCGTCAATAGCGGTCGAAATCGTAGTCCAGGTCTCCTTCGCCAGAGTTCCCTTATCCTTTAACCGGGAGAAGAATCCGGAGATGCCGAGAAACTTCTGCGACTTCAAGAATGATGTGGCTTTCTGGTTGTAGGTCTGACCGATGGCGTGCAGGATCTCCAGGCCAAAGGACTCCATCTTCAGGTTCTCCACTTCGAGACGGATCTTCTCTTCGAAGGCCCGGGTGACGTCAGCGCCCTTGTCTGTTTCAGTCCAGACACTGATCTTATCGATCAACTTCGCCACCAAGGTATCGACACGCTCGTCACGAGCCTTCTTGCGCTCCATTTCGTACGCGGCCAGACGCTCTTGTTGTTCGGGAGTCAGGCCACCCTTCTTCTTGCCCTTCTTGCGCAATTCCTTCTCCTCCTGAGACAGACCAGCTGCCTCCATACGGGCTTCTTCCTCCGACTTGTCCATGATGGCCTGCTGACCAAGGGGGCGGCGAGGGGTGCTAGTTCCAGAGCTAGGTATCTCCTCGTGGCTTGATGGTGTGGCGGAAGATGATTCGGCAGCGGCGGCGGCGGCAGCATGGGGGGTGGCACCGGTTGAGGAGGATCCCTCGGCCTTGACATGTTCGTCGTGAATGTGCAATTTTTCCTCGGCGGAGGCGGCCAGCTCGTCCTCCTCCATCTCTTGCATGGTAATGTCCATCGTGGTGGTAAGGTCCTTCATCAGGGAGATCTCACCGATCAGATCAACGAAGGCGCTGCCACCGAAAATCATGCTGAAGAACTCGGCGGGGTCCTCTGTAGGGAGTTAGTTGCGGTTGCAGCATTGGGAGTGAAAGGGATCATGTGCGACTGACCGAAACCACCGCCAGGAACGGCATCTTCCTTGCCGAACTTGTCATAACGCTTTCGCAGGTCTTCGTTGCTCAGAACCTGATAAGCCTCGCCGATCTAAATGCAACGTGCGCGTTAATCTCGGGGAAACGTTGTAACTGCAAAGCGGACCGATCCGTGAGGAAACATATATATGTAAGGGAGGGCTTACCGCCTGGAATCGTTCATGCGCAGTCTCATCACCAGGATTCTTGTCTGCAGACGTAGCTGGTTAGTTATCGGGATGGGGCGGGACGTAAAGGGGGGAAGTGACAATCGCACCTGGATGAGTGACGATGGCAAGTTTACGATAGGCCTTCTTGATCTCGAGTTCGGTGGCGGTGGGAGCGACGCCCAAGGCATCATAGTAGGTGGTGTCTGCGACGACTTTGCCGGCGTCGGTTGTAGCCATGATGCGGTGTACTAAACCACAGTAGTGATGTTGGGGGGAGGGGGAGAGGATTAAACAGAGGAAAGAGAAGAATTTGGGGGAGGGAGAGAAAGAGAGAGGGGGGGAAATAAAAAGAAAAGGAATATATCCAAATGTGAGGTAGGTGAGTCGGGACGGGGGAAGTTGAAGTTGTTATTTTTTTCTGCCTGGATGATGCTTTCCGTTTCCTTTCGTCATGGCGGGGACCGACGGCCGCCCAGCTGATTGGAGGTATTGTCAGGTATAGTAATCTGAGGTATTGGTGTCTCTTTCTGGCGGGAAGTTATCGGGGAGTCTTTGGTAATACCGGGTCAGGGAACGATGCTTCCGCGCTCTCGCCAAGCAGGCTTCCAACCTCTAAAAAAATCCTTTTCCTTCTTCTTCCTTTTTCCTTTTCTCCTCCTTCTTCATTCTTCTTCAATTTTTTTTAACACACTCATTCCTCCTCTCTCCTCTCCCTACCTCTCCCCCTAATTAACTTACACTACTCTCCTCCCTCCCCTCTCAATTACTCTATTCGCTCCCAGTGACTCCTGCTCTACTTCCACTAATCTCTTTCCCCCGTCAATAATCACCTCCCCCTAATCTCGCTTCTGTGGGGTGTTCCACATTCTCCAACTTTTGCTTCCGTGTCCTTTTCTTCTCCCGTACATACTGTCGGATATTTCGTTCGCACGGGTGCCCCTTATTTTTTCGTCTGTATTTATTTAATCCTCTTATTCCTTTCCCCTTTCGGGTTCATATCACACAATGGGTGTCGGAAGCGTTCTCTACTACTCCTTTCATCCCTCGGAGCTTCGCTCTATCCTGCAATGGTATGTGTGGCCCCCTTATTGGTCTGTGATATTGACGTGCCAACGCTTACGAAGTTTGTCTTGTCGATAGGAAGATCTGGCACAATCCTGTTCATGAGCGGAATGTAAAGGATGAGACCGAAACCCAGAAGATCTGTTTCAAATTCCTTGACCAGACCAGTCGGAGTTTCAGTGCCGTCATTAAGGAGCTGCACCCAGAGCTTCTCCTGCCTGTTTGCGTGTTCTATTTGACCTTGCGTGGTCTCGATACCATTGAGGATGATACCTCGATCCCCCTCGAGACGAAGGAGCCCCTTCTCCGCGGTTTCAAGGATATCATGGAGCAAGACGGTTGGACCTTTGCGGGTAATCGGCCCGAGGAGAAGGACCGTGAGCTGCTGGTTCAGTTTCACAATGTCATCACCGAGTATAAGAACATGAAGCCGGCATACCGTGCCATCATCAAGGATATCACTGATAAGATGGGTAATGGTATGGCCGATTATTGCCGAAAGGCTGCATTGGAAGATGCTAGCGTCAAGACCACCGTTGAGTACGACCTGTATTGCTACTACGTTGCGGGCTTGGTCGGCGAGGGTTTGACGCGTCTTTTCGTGGAAGCGGAGTTTGGCAACCCGGCGTTGCTCAAGCGCGCTAATCTTCACAAGTCCATGGGTCTCTTCCTACAGAAGACCAACATCATCCGTGACGTCCGAGAGGATAACGATGATCAACGTCGCTTCTGGCCCAAAGAAATTTGGTCCAAGCACGTTAGTGACTTTGACGATCTCTTCAAACCCGAGAACCAGGAAGCTGCTTTGAACTGCAGCTCGGAGATGGTTCTCAATGCTCTGGAGCACGCCGAGGACTGCCTCTTTTACCTGGCCGGTCTGCGTGAGCAAAGTGTGTTCAACTTTTGTGCAATTCCACAAAGCATGGCGATTGCGACACTGGAACTGTGTTTCCGCAATCCTGCCCTCTTCCAACGAAATATCAAGATTACCAAGGGAGATGCCTGTTCGCTGATGACCGAATCAACGCAAAATCTTCGCGTGGTGTGCGACGTGTTCCGCCGATATGCCCGTCGTATTCATAAGAAGAACACCCCCAAGGATCCCAATTTCCTGAAGATTAGCCTCGTTTGCGGACGGGTAAGTTGAAATGCTCATCTACCACGTCCTGATCTTGCTCTAACTCTTCGCAGATTGAGAAATTCATTGAGTCGATCTTCCCAACTCAAAATGTCGAGGATGCTAAACGCAAAGTCGTCGGAGAGTTGTCCGCGCATGAGGCCGAGAGGGCCCGCCTGGAGGCCGAGAACCGACAAGACATGTGGTTCATGATGGCACTGATGGGCGTTATTGTGTTGATTGTTTCGATCATCATGGTGTGTTCCTCTGGCATTTTCCATGTCGACCCTGGCGCTAACTTTAATAGATTGGATCTGCTTGGCTCTTGGGTGCACGTTTCGACCTTGCATGGAAGGAGATGACGAGCGGCAATTTCCGCCCATCGAAGAAATCTCTCGATCACGAGTTATAAATGCTCAATTTACGGAGTTACGACGAGACTTGTATTACCACATGTTCGATAATTTTGGCCATGGCTGTTTCATTATTCCCCCCATCGATGGCATCTCCATCTATGTCTTTACTAATACGGACTTCAACATTTTCGATTCTTCTGTTGTCCCTTTCCCTTTTGACGACACAAAATACTGCGTAGGACCTAGCACGGATGTCAAATTGCAATCCTGCCTTTTCATGGCTGTGGTTGTGCCGAAGAAGTGCTGATATTGAGCGGAATATTCCCACCAGCGACGTACTAGATTTTTGTCTTGTAACCTTCAGTGGTTGAGATGGCAAACATCCATTGAGGACCTGGAACATTATGTAACCACAAGAGATAGTTGTAAATGAGAATTCAATCTTGTTACTTTTTTGCTTTTCAAATTTATGTGTTGAGTTTCTTTTCTCTTGTAAACGCTTCGTTATTATTTAAAAATCGCCTTTGAAACCGCACGATTACCCCATATGGCTAGCGTGGCGTGGAAATCCAGCGCCCCTGATTTGCAGGATTTTATCAACGTTCACTTCTCCGATCACGAATACCATATAAGCCATACTCAACTTCTCTGCACATACTGCTCCCACATTATTTATTGATGACATTTTCGCGATTAACCCCTATAATACGGCTTACCTCTGGCCTCGCCCCTCGCCCAGCCCGTTTCACGCCACGGACTCTTGTGTCCCACCCTGCCTTCACCACCACCATGCCTCAAAAGAATATAGATGCCTCTACCTCCCCGAAGGAGGCCTCTGGTGGAGCACCACCCTTGTCTCCCAAGGATTTCCGAGTATACAATCGTTTGGCCGAACAAATGCAACAATTTGTATGTAACCTGCGTTGCATTCCTCTGCATACAACGTAATGCCCGCTAACCACCTTCTCAAGCACAACCATTTCCGCTTATCCTGGAACCAATTACAGGACGCCTGTGAGAGCACTGGCAAACGGCCCGGGGGCCTTTCCCCGCGCCAACTCATTATGTCAGGCCTCGGATTTTGCTCCCAGCTGGATTTCCACCACTCCATCGAGGAACAGCATGTCTTTCCCGTTCTGGCCAAGAAGATGCCCGAATTTCGGCGCGAACTCTCCCTCCTGGGCCAGCATAAACAGATCCACAAGGGTCTGGTTAAGCTGGAGGATTATCTAACCAAGTGTCGTTCCGGGGAGGTCGATCTAGAACGATCGGAGATGAAACGCCTGATGGATGCGTTCGGGGAAGTCCTTTGGGCTCATCTCGATGAGGAGGTTCATGCTCTTGAAGCGGAGAACATGCGCAAATATTGGTCTCTCAAGGAGATGCCTACGCTCCCTATGTGAAGGATCGCTGTGCTATGATTCATGTCTCTTTCAAATTGTTTCTTTTTCTTTTCTTTTTTTCGCGTCTTTTTCGATGGAAGCCATAGATTTATATATACCTTCGCATACGACAGGACTTTCTACATACCTGACTCTACTTGCCTTTCTGAACTGTGTTTAGTGTTTATCATTCCCCCCGAGACCCGCTCCAGATCAAGTACAATTTATTTGATCTGATACAAGGAAAAAAATGAGGTCAGTGGCGCAAACCCTCTTGCGAAACAATCTAGCCAGCGGGCCAGAGGAAATATCTAACATGCTGGTGCTACCGCAACCCACCGAACGACTGGAGATTTTTCCGGTGATCAGGAACAAAGGGGGAGGGGTAAGGATCGATGTTTTCAGCCGCCACGCGGCGGCCTTGTTTTTCTTGCACTGGGTCACAGGGAGCGGCTGGAATGCTGCGCGTGTCGAGGAATGCAGCCTATCCCTAATTCTAGCCCATCACGCCCTGGCTGCCCAATGATATGCGAGAACCCCTTGCTATTGATAGCCCGAGGGTGCAGGATGATTCGGCCCCATCGTTCATCGGCAGCTGCTTGACTCAGCTGTCAGCGTGGAGTCCCAATCGGGTGGTTCCTCTGGTGGGAACGGCCTGTATACCGGCACTGAACCTCTGAACAACAACGCATTGCCATCGATCATGCTCAATCCGGAGCTTCCTGCAGACTCTACCCCCAGTTACATCCGAAAATACAGGAAATCACGAATAATTTAACCTTTTGGCCCATTGCGCGTTAAATACCCCGTGCTCTCGACGGATCAGCGATGACGAACCCCCCCGAACATGGGACCCTCACCACTGACTTGGTGCTCGCAGCGCAGACAAAATGCTCCACCTGAGTTGTCTGGACCCTTTTTGCACCTGAGATCTCCCGATCAGAAGATGTCGTCTTCCGGATTGCCTATTTCGGACTGTCATCATCCCGCTTTCATTCCTGAAAGATATTTAAGACACCTGCCAAATCCCGATGAGCTGGCACCATTCTTTCGATGCCACCTGTCCCCTCCTCCCCCAGTTTCCCATCAGCAACAGCCCATCATGAAGCTCACGGCCGGCCTCCTCCTCACCACCAGCGTCCTGGCCGCTCCACGCAGCGGGCTGGAAGACCGACTACGTGCCCGATCTATCTTCTCACACCAGACCACTCCCCTCCAACCCGTCAGCGACGACACAATCTCCAATTTCCGCGTCGCCAAAACGGTCTCCTACAGCAATAACTGGGCTGGCGTCGTTCGCGAACAACCACCCCCGCAGGGCCCCTATACCGCCGTCTCCGCAACGTTTACCATCCCCAAACCCACCGCCGTCAGCCGGGGCCCAGTCGAGGCCGGCTCAGCCTGGGTCGGGATCGATGGCGATACGTACCCCAACGCCATCCTGCAGGCCGGGGTTGACTTCTACGACGAGAACGGCCGCACGTGGAACAATGCCTGGTACGAGTGGTACCCGGACGTTGCGTACAACTTCGACGTCCTCGTCGAAACGGGGGATACCATCTTTGCCAAGGTGCAGTCGCTGTCGCCCAGCCAGGGCGTTGCCATTATCGAGAACAGATCGAACGGCCAGAGCGCAACGCAGACGATCCAGGCGCCAAACCCGCAGGCGACCCTGGCTGGCAAAAACGCCGACTGGATTGTGGAGGATTTCCAGTCTGGGAAGGAGATGGTGGCGTTGGCAGATTTTAGTAGCGTCACGTTTACGGGGGCTGGCGCTGAGGCTGGAGGATCGCATTTTGGGGTGGGCGATGCGACGGTTATTGAGTTGAAGCAGAACGATAAGGTGTTGACGGATGTGGAGACTCAGGGGGATTCGCAGATTCGGGTTAATTATGTGAAATGATTGTACATAGATTTGTTTATTATTATTATTGTTTATATATATAAAGTTTTGAGAATTGCATTGACTATTATTCAATTGATGCCTGTTCTCTGAACTATATAGAGGAGGGCCTGACGGAGTTAGGGCTATTCCTCAACAAGGCCCTCCTCCCCGTATTAGTGAAGGTCTACCCCCCTCAAGGGAGATACTACTACTCGCCGAAAAAGCCCTGGAATAAACCATATCAGCTCTGGGATCCATCAGTGACGGACAGTCTCCGAGATCAACACTTCTTTCCCCTCAGCGAAGCGGAGAAGTGGGGAACGGCCTGAGCCTCGGGGATCAGAAGTAGATCCTTTCCTGCTCACTTCTTAAGACCCGCGGATATTGAAGCAGAGAAGCTAGTCACATCCCCAGTCTTCAAATCCCTTCAAGATGATTTCTCGTGTACTGGCGTTGGCCGTATTACCAGTCATCCTGCTGCTCAGTGTGCAGCAGATAGGACTTGCAGGCGCCTGGCTGGAGTATTCCACACAGCTCCAGACTCAACTCTCCGCCTACATTCCGCCGGCAGTGCATCATCTCGTCCTTTTTAATCGTCCCCAAGTGACTATTCGCCAAGGGACCGTTGTTGGTACCATCCAGCGTGACACCCTGCAACAGCCAGTTGACGCCTTTCGCGGCATTCCGTATGCCCTTCCTCCCACTGGGGATCGGCGGTTTCGCCGAGCGGAACCTGTCGCACCATCTGAGGATATCATTGATGCCAGTCGACTCGGCTCACGGTGCGTACAGCCCAACCCATCTATATGCCCCGCCAGACCTCGCCGCTAAGAGCCTGCCAGATGTCCGGGAAAGCAACTACTGCCAGTCAAAGGCGACAGTGGCAGCAGCGAGGACTGCTTGACCGTTAATGTTTTCCGCCCACATGGCGTCGAAGGGAAGCTGCCTGTTGCTATATACGTGCATGGGGGAGCGTACAACCGCGGCACTGGTACGTTGATGCCGTGCATTCGAGGATGACCCATGCTTATGAATTACAATCAAGCCGCCATGCACAACACTGCCTCAATGGTCGGCTGGTCCGAACAGCCGTTCATCGCAGCGAGTTTTAATTACCGGTCAGTTAGTTCCATGGGATGGCATCCTATACCGACTAACACAGCGAGTGATATGCAGCGTCGGCGCCCTGGGCTTCCTCCCATCTACCACGACCGCCGACGAACGCATTCTCAATCTCGGACTCCACGATCAGATCCTGCTGTTCAAATGGGTGCAAGACAACATCGAGGCCTTCGGGGGTGATCCTCACCAGGTCACCCTGATCGGACTGTCCGCTGGCGCCCACTCAGTACGTCCAACGACCCCCCCCTCCCCAAGGCGGACACCCTAACCAACCATCCAGATCGCACACCATATCATGAACAACGATCTGAAAGATACCCAATTCTTCCACCGCGCCATCATCGAGTCCGGCGCCGCAACCTCTCGTGCCGTGCACCCCTACAACAGCCGTCTCCACGAAACCCAGTTCTCCGAATTCGTCACCGAAGCCGGCTGCCACCAAGCCCCCCAAACCAAGATAATGGCCTGTCTCCGCAGCCAGCCCTCCGAAACGATCATCAACGCCTCATTCACCGTCTTCGACCGCTACAACCCGTCCGTACGATGGGCGTTCCAACCCGTCATCGACAACGAGCTGATCAAACAACGCCCCATCGACGCCTGGAAGTCCGGGACCTGGAACCGCGTTCCCATCCTAACCGGCTTCAACACCAACGAGGGCACCTACTACGTGCCCCGGGACCTAGCCACATCGGACGAATTCACCGCGTTCTTCCGCACTCTGCTACCGGCGTACTCGCGCGCCGACATCGACGCCATCAACCACCTATACCCAGACCCGGCGTCCGATCCGACATCCCCATACACCGAGACAAGGGAGATCGCCGTGGGAGGGCAGTTCAGGCGCGTCGAGGCGGCGTATGGGCATTATGCGTATGCATGTCCTGTGCGACAGACGGCGACCTTTGCGTCGCGGGGCCAGGACGCACCGGTGTTTCTGTATCGGTGGGCGTTGAATAAGACGGTGCTGGGTGGGGCGAATCATGGGGATCAGGTGGCGTATGAGACGTATGATGCGGAGGTGAGGGGGGTTTCGCCGGCGCAGGAGGAGATGGCGGGGAGTTTGCATGCGTATTTCACCTCGTTTATTGCCACGGGGGATCCGAATGCGGTGGCGGGGCGATATGCGCAGCGGCCGGCGTGGGAGAGGTATGATGCGACAGCGGAGGAGGGCAAGAGAGTGATGGTGTTTGGGGAAGGGAATGATGAACGCGCTGGTGGGGGGAGGACGGGGGTCACGGCCCAGATGCAGCGGGATGAATGGAGTTGGAGGGAATGTGACTTCTGGTGGACGAAGGCGGGGGTTTCGGATTGACTCTACTATGGTTGTATGTAACTAGCCAATGCTCTAGATTTACGAGATCGATGGTTGGTTGCATTGGGAGTTAGTATCTGTAGATAGTATTTGATATGCTGGGATGGGATGCACACAACGACCGGATATTTGTTATCGGATAGGACGGACGGACGGTTCAGTTGGGCTACTGCAGGAACAGGGCCCCTGAATGGTATTCGTACCCAACCAAGCCTGGAGACTGCGTTTCCTACTGATGGATGGCTGCAGCTGCTCGGTGAGTTGGGCATACGTCTCTGCAGAATGAGCCATGGGTGTGTTTGTTTGCTGCGGATCATGACGGGACACTGGACGGATGTCTGCGTCGCTGTCAGTTCGACAGATGGTGCGCATGATTGCAGACAGGACTGGGCAAAGTTTGTTTCACGAGGTCGTACGATGAAGTCGGATGAAATGAAGCCCAACGGTCAATTAGGGCTTCCGACGGGTTCAGCCCTGATCCGCGCAAATTTGTTGGCCGCACACGACGAGATAGTCCGTTGATTGTTGGTTTGTCGTTGTGTACGACCTTTAAACTACCTAGTAACCTACCTTAGGCATTTACCTATGTACCTGTTCGGCCGATGGGTTAGATCTGACGATATCCTTCCTTGGCACTCAGAAAAGGATGTAATGGGGAATTGGCAGAACCACTCTACCGTCCATCTATCTCTAACCATCGCTGTGCAACCCCCACGACTGGTGGCGCCCCGTCATACAACTCAGTCGAGAATTTCTGGTCGTCTGATGATGCTTCAGGATCTATGTGCCAGAGAGTTTCGAGGACGCTGAGCCTACCAGTCCATGAGTACGGTGCACTACCACCTGGTGCGAGGGATTATCTGTGGGCAGATTGTCCCTAAGCGCCCTGTTAACCCGTACTTTTGGATAGCGCCGACTGGCTCCGCACGGGAAACAGGGAAACAGAGCGGGAGACACTGGGGAGCAAGTCCAAGACAAGGCATTGTGAGGCAACCTGAACAATGATATGCACCCAGGGCAATATAATCGATTGGCCCAAAGAGAAAGAAAAAAAAAAAAAAGAGAAGTGCCAGCACATCATCTGTGTGGCATCATAGGTGTACCTGTCTCATCCTGGGATCGCTACTACTATTAGCTGGTGATTTAGATTTCCATGACCCCTCCCCCCCGCACCCCATCACATCAATCGGGTCGAGTGTTGGGGACCCACGAGGCACGATGTTTATTAGTTCGAACCCTCGCAATGATCCCTTAATTGGCAACCTCCACTTAATATGATATGCCCAACATTAGGTACTCGAGCGCCAGTGATCTTCGCAGCCCAAAGAAACGCTATCGCAGTATTAATAGGCTTTTTGTGTTTTGGTACCCAATCATGGACAGGTGAATCTCCCGACACGTTGGATCCTGCACTGCACAGTCCTCGTCTGGACGTGATGGCTCGTTGGCCCGAATGGAAACACCACAAACAACCAACAACAGCCACCTTTTTTTTTTTTTTTTTTTTCTTTTCTTTTCTTGCTTTCTTCCGCTTTGTCAATAGGTTATATATGTCCGAGTGCCCGAGATAAGAGGGGGAAGAAGGGACGATCGGTGGTTACCATAGTTTACTACTAGGTAGATGATATCAGAACAACTCAACTCACCCACGAATCCATCCTCGCACCATTTCTGTAGGAGAAAAGAAACAGAAGAATGTCGGACTTGGGAAAATATCTAGAAGCCGAGCTCGACAACGAGACCATCGCTCAAATCCAAGCCAAAGTCCTACACATCACCCACCAATACAACATGGGGAAAGCCCTCTTCCCCCGTACCCTCCTCGAAGACCTCAACCGCCAGATCGACCAACATTGCGACGAGATCCAAGTCCCCGACTTCGACGACATCCCACGCACATACAGCCTGAAGGTGCCCGGCTGGTGCGCCGACTTTGCGTGAGTGCCTTCATATATATATGTATATACCTCCTCACCAACTCCCTCACTCACCGTGAACATGAACAGGAATACCTACCGGATCAACTACCGCAGCATCCACGACCTCAGCACCCCCACCCCCGTATGCCCCGAACTCGTCCTCCGCAACGACCACTGCCCCGTCTCAATCGGCTACACGCGCACCTCGGCCCTCACCGACTCCACCCTCGACGAAGTCCACTCCGCCTTCCTCGCCAAACGCCACCTCTGGACCACCACCTCCACCTACCACGACCTGGTCCACCACCTCTCGACGCTGCCGCTCTCAACCCCCATCTCCAAGATCGTCTGCTTCGGGCTCGGCCCCATGGGCCGGCTGGAGTCGTACCACACCGCCCGGGCGCACGTGCAGCACGCCGCCGTCGAGACCATGGCGGCGGTGCTGGCCGCGCGAGGCGCCACGGCGGGACGGAAGATCGAGTGTTTCGCGCAGGACCCGGCGTACGATGCCGTCGACGTGGAGCTGCTGAGGCGCATTGGGATTGTGGTGCTGGATGACCCGAAGGGGTTTTTGGAGGTCGATGAGGAGACGTTGGTGTTTTCCGTGAGTCCGAATGTGCCCGTGAAGCAGATTGTGGTGGATGGGAGGTGGCCGGCCGCGATGGTGTGGAATACGGTGATGCCGGCGGAGAAGGACAGGAAGCAGTGGGTGAAGATTATGGAGAAGAATGGGGACGAAACTTGGACGAGGTATGTTATTTGTCTGGTTGTTCTCTTTTTTTTTTAGGGGGGAGGGGAGGGAATGGTGTTGGCTGACACGGGGTTATATACAGTCCCTTTACGACGGATCCGGATTCGAGGAGGGTGAGAAAGATGATCATGCAATATGCTCAGGCGCAGTTGCATGATCCGCATGAGTATTTGGGGGATTTGACTATATATACGAAGTGAATTGAGGGGTGGGAGATGGAATATGAGAAAGAGACAGAAAGCATCACGAGTGCCCCATTTGTTTGATTGCCTTGCTGCGCGAGCGGATTGTCTGCCCCTTCCACAGTAGAATAACCGGTGCTAGAGTTAATACCAATGCAATGAATGCGAGCAAACTACTAGCCCACTGATATCCCAGTCGCACGTACATGGGCTTGGCAGCCAAGGGAAGAAAAGCCGCGAATGCGTTCTCCCCAAACGCGATGGCGGCGATGGCGCTGGCAGCGAACCCAGCATACGAGTCTGTGATGTAGATACTCACGGCAGTGACGATGACCATACTGGCGTATCCGACAAGGGCGAGTGCAATGGCCGGCACCACCCAGTGGGTTTGGTACGTGCTCCAGCCGTACATGAACAACCCGCCTGCGAGGGCGATGGCAGTGCTGGGGATGGACAGATGCAGAATATGTTCCGGGATGGGGATGCTAGGGGCTTCGGGGTTATGAGCTGCGCTGTTAGTGTAGATCTTGTTCTGGAACAGACACGCCACGAGTCCGATGATCTGGCCAATGCCGATGGAGGCCTGGACGAGGCCATCGGTGAAGGACGGCCAACCGAAGGCGCCGCTGAACACGATGGGGATGGATTGCGTGGAGATGAAGACGAGGCCGAAGGCGAAGGCGGACCATACGGTGAAGGAAGTGACTGTCGGCTCGGTGGTGAGGAGGATGGCGGACCGCGAGATGGTGTCGGTGAAGATGGTCCATCCGGATGGGTTGTGGGAATCGTTATCCGGTGGCGAGGCATGGGACGTGTAGTACTTTGTGCGAAGAACTGGACCTCGAGTCTCCTTCATGCAGAGCACGACGATTGGAAGACAGGCTCCGTAGAGGATCAGCTCGATCCAGAATACCCTAAGCGTGGAAGTTGTCCATTAATGGCCGATTTTCCAACTGTAGAGGGAGGGGGTGATAGGGGGGGTGGGGTATTTACCAGCGCCACCCTAAGGGTTCCACAACTGCGCCGAGGACGGGGCCCATAGTGACACCGAAAAGCAGCGTGAAGGTGTACAACGTCAGGGGAAAGGCTCGCTCTCGATGAGAGGAGAACAGGTTTGAGGCGAGGCCATCGGCACAATTCTGCAAGGTCCCCCCCAGAGCGCCGGCGATCGCCCGGCAGACAATAAGAGTGGCGAAGTTCTGCGCCAGAGCCTGCGGGATGAGGAATATCGTAAAGAGAATGTATGCGGTCTACCACGGGATTAGCTATGGCATCATTATCGGATTTGCGAGGGGCCATCAATCACCACATAACCAATTTGCATCCCGTACGTTTCCATCAGTGGGAGAGTGGCGAGGGGGACGATGGCGGCCGCAGCATTCCATGCCGTCACCGCGAAGAAATTATACTCGAAGATCCCCGGAGCTAGATCAAACTGCGCCGAGATAGGCTCTGCAGCGGTGGTGATTGATGTCGCATTCAAGCCGACGATAAATGTCACCCAGCATGAAGTTAACATGGTCGTCCATTTGGTGGTCTGTGGCCAGTTGAATGGATTACGTGGATGATTGGCCCAGGATAGGGAGTGCTGGACAGCCATCTTCAAGCGACATACTGGAGATGATGGTTTCTAGTTCAAGAAGCGAGGCACAAACAAGAGAGGGCAGATCCATGGCCAGAGAACTCGAGTTTGCGGAGGCATTTCTGCTGCATTGCCTAATGCGGAAACACGGCCTACACGTGATAGTTTAGCCCTAATTGGGCCCCGTTCGAAATTCAACACCCGTTCTGGGTCAGTAAATGCGTTATGTCCATTCTATAAATAATGTAACTATTGGACTCCTAACTAGACACGCCCCTCGTTCCACCCTGTGGGCAGGCATTATTGCTGCCGCCAGTCGCTAGCGCCACGGCTATTGCGGTCTCTGCGCAGTGGCTGATCGTCACCTCAATATGGTCAAGCCCCTTGGCTGTAGCGACCAATTTGGCATTCCCGAGAAGCTAGAAGGGTCAGCAAATTTCATAATAATATGGGGGACTGTATGTATCCTACTCACATTCACCTTCGGTACTCCATTAACACTCATAATCTCGATATCGCACATCGATGCGCCCGGTCCAGCGGAGGGGGTTTGCAGGCTTTTGAAAACCGCTTCTTTGGCGCTCCAGCGCCCCGCAAAGGAGGCCCGAGGGTTGGCCATGCTCCAACAATACTCACGCTCGAGCGGGGTGAAGTTCCGTTCGAGAAAAACCTGGTTGTCCATGTTGATGCTGGAGAGCTCCTCAATGTCGATGCCCACCTGTGTGCACGATGATTGACTAGCGTGCTGGGTGACTTCCCCCAGCATCGCGTGGACGGCGTTCAATAGCGCAGGACGACTATCAAGATTTGTAGGGACATGCTCCTCGCTAGCAGCCGTGGATAACGGTATAGATACCGGTTCGCTGATAAAATCACTGTGATCTGGGTTGAGTCGACTGTTGGGGTCCAGAAGTACCCTCCGCATCGACTCGGGGTCTTTCCATGGCGGCTGGCTCTTAACCTGGACCATCGTGTTCTTGAGAACCCGAGTCACGAATACTGGGTTGATTTTTCGCCCTCGATCCATCGCTCGACTACGATAGTTGCAGAACATGGCGGAAGAGACAGACGCAAAGAGATACATCGGTGCCACCATAATGTTGATGGCGCCTTTTTGCCCAAACCCGAAGGAAGTCAACATGGTCGCTTTGACCCGCAAATCTCGCATAGACTCGAATGGATAAACGAGATGCTGGAACTGGCGCAGTTGCTCATCGACGTTGTCTGCATTCCGGTTCCCTGGGACGACTCCGTCCTGCATCATTTGCAGACAGCCATTTAACTGCCATGCTCCTGCGGCAGCCTTGGGATGGCCGGTCAGCGACTTTTGGCACACACATATTAAAGGGTTTCCCTTTAGACGGCCAAGGTGCTCCATTTGAGTGTTGATGACGTCGCTCTCATTGACTTCGTTCGCCTTAGTCGATGTCCCATGCATCGACACCACATCGATATCATCAATGGTGAGCCCCCAGGTAGCCAGCGCTGCCTTGATCGGCGCAATGCCGGGGTCCAGCAGGCGCAGGTTATTTCCCCAGCGTTGCTGAGCATCCCGAATTCGCAGCTGTGCCACTCGTTCCACTTCAGCCTCTGGATTGGTTTTTATGTGCGCCGATTCCTCATTCTCCGACAGTTTCGCGATCAATGAAACCTCCCGGTCCAGGCGCTCACGCCGAAAGTTCAGACCCAGCACAGGCGAGTCCTTCGCTTCTTCTGCCTCTCGCGCGGCGGTTAAAATGCCTTTCCCAGGGGCAGGAATTGATCGACCGATCTGATCACTGGCCATTTGGCTATGAGCCACAATGCCATAGATGGGCACGCCCATCTGCAGTGCCAATTCGGCGCTCATGAGAAGCTGCACACCACACCCGGCGGACTCAGCAAACCCGCTACGCGAAGTAGCTGTTGGGCGCGAGATCTCGTTTGCCCGGCGGCCCTGCGCGAGCTCTTCTGCCGAATTTGCAGTGGCCTTGATATTGGCAAACTCATACGCCAACTCTTCGCGATAGTCATCGCAGCCGCCGACGAGAGCAACTTTGCATTTCCCGGCCTGGATCGCTTCGCATCCAATATCCAGTGACTCAAGCGCCGTCGCGCATGCACCAACTGGTGTCTTCAGAGGGCCGGTGGCAGACAGCAGAAGCATGTTGACCCATGCCCCCATGCTGTTGAAAAAGTGCTCTAAGATGATGTCTCCTCGCATCGGCCGGTCGAGATACCGGTCACGATACATGTTTTGGATGATTTTCATTGGCCCGCCCCCAGTGCCTAGGCAGTTTGCTAGCTCGGATACGTGAATATGCTCGTAGAGCTCGTATGGGTCTTTGATTCCTGCGGACAGGAACGCTTCAGACACACAGCATAAGGCATACAGCGTTGTCGCGTCAACTTGCCACAAAATATCCTCGGGGACTCCGAACCGCGCGGGATCCCATCCGTCGGGGATTCTTCCGGCTACCACTTGATGGAACGGGGTGCTCTTGGGGACCATCAGTACCGAGCCTTTCTTGATGAAGACACGACAGTCATCTGATCCAGGGATCGCTTGCATAGATACGTGGTCCCCATGACGACGTTTGAATGCTTCGGCGGAGGACCGGGAGCTTTCAAACGGGGGAAGATCCTCTTCTATAGCGACTTCATGGAGAAACTCTTTCTTCGCAGGGTCGTACTTGTCCCGTTCGGTGGGCTTGATGAGCCTCAATCCCGAGCCGGCCATGATATGGTCGTGGTACTGTTCTGGGATTTTATCGTCTCGCACCGGCGCCTGCGATGCGGCGTCCACCCAGCCAATGTATGGCTCTCCGTTCAAGGTACCATCGATGTGCTTGATTAGACCCATAATCCACGCCATCTCGACGTAGCCCTCTAGGGAGAATCCTCCCTGATGCTCCATCTCCCACCGAGTGCGGGAATTGCCCCATGGGCCCAGTTCAGAATACCCGACCACAACCACGGTAGTAGATAGATCAATCATTCCTTGAAGGTCAGAAAGGCCGGATGTTAAATCTGCATGTTCTGGCAGCGAAGGTAGCGGAAGTCGAAGGTTTGCACGGCATTTCTTCACGGTGGTTTCTGGCTCTTCCGGCCTCTGCCCAAACAGGACAGCATCATGGCGAGCGTCCTCCTCGGCGAGCGCCTTGTACAGTTCCACTCTGTCCGCAATGCGCTGTCTTGCAGCTGTAATCTCATCTTTGATCTTCCACACTTGCCCAAAGCCACCAGTCAGGTCGGCAAACACCGGCGTGTCTTCCGCCAGTTGCGTGATCGGCGGAGTCATCAGGCCCAGTATGTTGAAAGCCATCTCTTCCTGAGTGAAAGTGAGGAGTCCTAACCGCTCCACTTCCTCAGCGATGATGTTGGAAGAGCGCATCAACCCTGTGCCTCTCGTCCACCCAATCAGTGCTCCACACACGGTGATGTGCTCTGACCAACTCTCCGAGTAAAATCGATTGAACAATGCTTTCAGCCCGATCTTCGACTCCGCATACAGCCCATCTCCGCCGAAGGTTCCTTCGTTGCAGGACATAGGCAAGATGCACATCGTTGGTCGGGTGTCGATTCGCCGCTTCTGCTTTTCGCGGCGAACGCATCCCACCAGGCGCAATACATTGACTAGCATTGCTCTGAGAGCCACCTCGTTGCGGCCGTTCAAACTCTCGGGTTCCCCTGTCTGTGCCATTGCGGCAAATGGGATAATGTAATCCAGGTCACCACCGGTGCTAGATGGATTGTTGTATATGTGTTCGATTAGAGCCTCACAATCTCGCCTGCTGGCTTGGTTCATGGGATAGACGGTAAGGGATGCGCCCCGTGCTCCATGAGTTCGGTACATTTTTTGGAAAAAGTCCGCGCTTTCGGACATAGGGCGACTGGTGGTCACGACTACGCGAGCACCACCACTGAGAAGACCTTGGACTATGCCGGCCCCAATGGAGTCGGGACCAGCACCTGTAAGCAGCACAGCCTTCCCACTGTAGCTCAACCCACTTGCACTACCGAGCTCCAGCATGCTATGGAAAAGCTTCGTCGCAGCTGGGTTGTATGCCCATTCGCCTTCGTCCTCGCGAGTCTTGAGGTGGACGAACGGGGCAACGGGCTCATTGCGCGTTGGTGATCTACGTTGCTGCTGCACGACATCCCCGTATGCGGTCATTTGTCGACGAACCTCCGTGTATTCAAGTTGACCACATTTGGTTATCGTGGTTTTTGGGCGCACGGGTGGGGTGGAGTACACAAAAGCTGGTTCACTGGCCTGGGCTTGAACCCCCAAGTTAAGAAAGCCCATTAGAACCGTGCACAGCCGTTGAATTTCTGGTCTGAATTTGGGGTTTGCCTGTTGACGGTTAAGCTTTGTCAACTCGGCCTGCATGATACTGGAACATGTTGAGTCCCATCGATTGAGAATTTGCTGCAGGCGAGGGGTTAATTCCATGGGAGGTATAACAGTGGCTTGAGATATTTCCTGGATCCAGCGCAGGAGATCTTCTCGTACCCAGTTCCACCAGGAGTCGTAACAACGGGCATGCTTTTCGTTGAAAATGGATTGGACAGATTCAAGGAATTCATCTCCGAATTCAGCATTCCATTGCTCTAGCTTCTCCGCGGATTGTTGCACAGCGGGACCACAGGCGTCTTCTTCTATGGATATGTCCTTGTCGGTTTGCAGGTTCTCGGACAGTAATTGATGTAGCTTGCGATGGAGATGATCCTGTTTCTTAGTGACCGCCTCGAGTGCGGAGGGGTCTACCACAAAAGGGGTAGATGGTAATGAGCCCATCTGTTGGTTTCTGATATTGGGTTCTAGATTCAGACCCTCAAGTATTGCGTAGCGCTGAGCCACATCATCGAAGTATGCATGCGCTTCATCTGTATTTGCCAGCCGAGAAGGAGGCTCCGTGGTTGTCGCAAGACACATTGGAATCATCGCATGGGATTTTGTGATGCTCCACCGCCTGAGGAGGTATTCATAAATGGTACTCTGATTGAACCCCGCGGGCATCTTCCTCGAAATAAACTTCGAAATGAGTGAGTTCATGCAGGCAGCTGGGTATCCACTAAATTTGGGTTGTAGGGCCTCCGATAAAGCAGCTAGTGAAAGATCCTCAACGCCGTCTGGTAACTTGCCAAATTCGGCCACGAGATCCCCCGTCAGTTCATTCTGAAGCGTGGATTTTCCTAAACTGTCAGCTACTATGCATCTCGCCCCATGAGTAAGTCTCACCTCCTGCAAGAGTCCTTATAGTTTTTTCCATTGAGACCTTGTCAAATGGGTGGCCAGTCTTGTGCGCGGTCATGGCAAGGACGACATGTCTAGCTAATAGCGGTCGATGTATTGGTTCCATCGGCTCAACCAGATATGCTGTCGGGTGTGAGATGTTCGCCACCTCAACAGAGTCTGTCTGTGGCGTCTTTGTTACGTCTGAAGAATGCGATTTGGGCTTTGACGAGGATTTAACAGCGTCCTCAGCCGAAGGGCTCTGATACATGATCTGATCTTTGTCATTCGGGTAGCTAAGAAATTGTAGGTCTGACCATTGCGATGGAGCGTCTGAAGCATGGTATTTTGCAGCCGACCGTTTCGCTATGGTTGACAGGGTTGCCCGAGGTCCTATTTCAATGAATCGACCAATTCGAGGATTGCGCGAAAGCAAGCTCTCTTGTGTCTCGATCCTGCGTGGGTCAGTGGTTTTCCATAGAGCCAACAGTTTATAGAGAACCTACCATCTAACTGGGGATGCCAGTTGATAACTTGATAATCAGTGGAAAGCGAAATAATTAGACTCCGATGGCAAACTCACGCAAGCAGCTCGATGAACAGCGTATATGCTAACTGAGCATCATCGTTGCCGTCCTTGATAGTGTGCATGGAAACTTCGTGTCCCAAACCGTACGCCATGGCCGATCTATGTTTCAAAGATGCAACTCTCGGATATTCTAGGTAGGAATCAAATGAACAAGAATGAACGGCAGTAATCTGGACAGGTTATGGATGGACGAGAGAGCAGTACTTAGGCATCCTCACTTAGGCTTTCACACGCGGAACCCACCATATGCGTCGTGTTTAGAGCCCTCTCTTTAAATACAGCTGTGTCTTCCAACCATTGCACTTCGGTAGCCAAGATTTCCATGGTCCATGGTCAAGTGCATCTACGGCACGTTCTCGAGACTGAATTGTGAAAACAGGTTGCACGACAGGACAAAGTCCGTCCGCAAAACTCCGATGACGCGGTGATTGGTCTTGTCTCGAATGGAAAACTGCAACCCTTCCTGGAGTCCCGATTCCAGAGATTGCAATCTATAATTAAGGGATGGCCAAAATTCCGATCTGGACCCCCGAGGTACCAATCGTAGGGGTTGAAGATCGTCCAGCCTGCAGTGAAGGATTAATTGTCGGTCAGGCTCGGAAACGAGGGCGCTCTATATATGTTGTTTAGCTGGCGGCGGCAAACAGGAACAGTGCACAAAGAAAGAACATCATGGGTTTCGCCGTGTTGCCTGGTTAAGAAGGGATTGATTTTTAAAACTCCGCCGTATCCAGAATGAAGCGGCTCTGAATTACTTGAGGCCATCCTCTAGTTTCTTCCATCTCCACAGACAGACGTTAATAAGACAATGTCGGTGGTTGAGGTTGAGGAGAGCGAAGAACGAGGGCTGTGTCAGTCACCTGACTCGGCCATGCCCTCGCCTTCTCCTTCTCCTTCTTCATCTCCTCCTCCGAGCGTCGTGGATCTCATCTTCCATCATGCCAATTTTCGACTTGCTTTACCAATCCCCAGTGGCTACATACCAGTGCTTGAGCCACTACGAGATGCCTTCTTGCTGTCGCTGTTGTCTACGATGCCCTATAAATTCCTAGACTCGACCCTCGAACTAGCACTTTCCTTCATTGAATTTCTGTTAGATGCAGAGAGCACCGCACCTTCCATACTGGCGGCTGTCTTGTACGCTATCGATCGTCAGTTTCTCGGTGACATCATCGACATACACAGCCTCATTTACGATCAAACCTCCTGCCCACAGAAAAGGCAGCGATGGTTGCATGTGTACTATCAGGGAATAGAGGCTAGTGGGGCAAGGAATACAGATGGAAATGATTGCACACGCAAGACGGGCTGTAGCGCATTCTTTCACTACGCCAAATCCAACCGAATGGGTATAATGGCCCTGTTTGGTGGCCAGGGGGACGCCAACTTTACCTGTATCCAGGAGCTGTCAGACCTCTATGCTACCTATTCACCCATGCTGCGTCCGTTGATTAGGATCATTGACCCTTTGCTGGAGGACTTATCTTGCCTTCCAGAGACTAGGTTATTTTACCAAGACAGGCGCCTTAGCATTGAAAAATGGGTAGTAGACTCGGACTTGATGCCTGGCAGCCATTTCATTGCTAGTGCCCCTGTGAGCGTGCCAGTGATCGGGGTTCTGAGTCTTGCACGGTATAGTGTTATGTGCCAAGTACTAGGGCTGACACCGGGGGCTCTGCGCAATATTTTTGATTCAACAACTGGCCATTCACAGGGCCTGCTGGTATCCATTGCCATCGCGCGTTCTGGCTCATGGGAATCGTTCTACGACAATTGTCGCCTCGTTGTAGAAGCGTTGTTCTGGCTCGGGTGGGAATGTCATCAAAGAGCGCCGAACAGTGTAATCCAGGGGGCATCAGTTAGAGCGGATATACAGATGGCCGGCCACAATTTACCATCATACATGCTCAGCTTGCGTGGGATGGACCGGAGCAAGGTTGACTCTGTCCTCACGCATATAAATAAGACCCTAAAGCCCAGAGCCCGCCTTTACTTGGCCTTGATCAACTCTCGAGATAACCACGTCGTCGCTGGTCCTGTTGCATCATTGATGCACCTGCAAAGCTACCTGGACAGGAGGAATTGTCCTGAAGTCGACCAGTCTCGCATCCCTTTCAACCAGCGGAAACCGTGCATCCAGCATGATTTTCTTCCGATCAGTACCGCCTTCCACTCGCCATATCTTCAAGGAGCAGCGGAGGCCTTGAAGAAACGATTATCCGATAAACATATTCGACCAGACACGTTAGCCATACATGTCTACCACACGGGGACCGGCCGGGACCTCGGGGAATTGAGTCCAGACGTAAATGTTCTCGACGTGGCTTTTGATGCTATCACACAGGACCTATGTGACTGGCCCATGACGTTAGACAGTGCACTGCGGCCGCATGTTCGACCCGACCCAATATCCCATATGTTGGTTTTTGACCGCGGGGGCCTGGCAGGGCTGCTTAAAAAGATGACAGAAGGCCTGGGCATACGTATGATACAGGCTGCCGATCTGGAATCTCGGGATCCTGAGGTCGGAACAATGCGAGATCTACTTTCGCCCCGGTTACTAGATACCTCGATGGGGTTGCAAACCTGGACCCAGCGATTCCGGCCCCGGTTGGCTACGGGATTAACCATAGGCATAAAAACGCGACTTACTCGGTTGCTCGGGACGCCGCCGGTGATTGTTGCGGGAATGACACCCACAACGGCACATTGGGATGTTGTATCCGCGGTCATGAATGCAGGGTACCATGCTGAGTTGGCTGGTGGAGGATACCATAACGCTGCGGAGATGGAAACTGCCATCAAAGACCTCGCAGCCACAATATCTCCCGGGCGAGGGATCACTTGCAATCTGATTTATGCCAATCCACGAGCTATGTCGTGGCAGATTAGACTGCTCCGAAAATTGTCCCATAGTGACGTACCGATTGATGGACTGACCATTGGAGCTGGAGTTCCTTCGCTTGACGTGGTGGCCGACTACATTCGAACCATTAAACTGCGTCATATCAGTTTCAAACCTGGATCAATTTTGGGAATACGGCAAGTCGTCGATATCGCCAGAGCACATCCCAGTTTTCCTATTATTCTTCAATGGACCGGTGGGCGTGGAGGTGGCCACCATTCTTGCGAAGACTTTCATGTGCCCATCCTAGCCACGTATGGACTGATACGCCAGCACCCAAATATATATCTTGTGGCTGGGAGTGGATTTGGTGACAGCGACAGTATATACCCGTATCTGACTGGATCTTGGTCCGTCACTCGAGGGCATGCCTCCATGCCATTTGATGGGGTGTTGTTGGGAAGTCGCATGATGGTTGCCCGTGAGGCTCATACGTCTCCTGCGGTTAGAGACATGATAATTAGGACTACAGGGGTCCAGGATTCTGATTGGCAAAACACATATAATGGTGCAGCCGGGGGCATTATTACGGTGAAGTCCGAAATGGGGGAACCAATCCACAAAATCGCAACCAGAGGTGTGTTGTTATGGGCGGATATGGACAAGACTGTGTTCAGTCTTCCACCAGGTGATCGCGTACCGTACTTGAAAAGTCACCGCGATAGCATCATTTCCCGTCTCAATGAGGAGTTTTCTAAGCCGTGGTTTGGAAGGAACGATAGAGGAGACTCAGTTGATTTGGAGAGCATGACCTATGCTCAGGTCCTTCGACGGATGGCTGAATTGATGTATGTGAAGCATCAAGCGCGGTGGATTGACTCGTCGTACGTGGATTTTGCATTCAGATTTTCTGCTCAGGCTTTGGAGAGACTATGGACGAATAAGTTCCGTGAAGTCCCGGCTATGTCTCGCGCACGCCTGGTGGATGATCCATATCAGTTTATCGACAGGTTCATTGAAACCTTGCCAGCCACCAACGAGCTACTCAACCCCGAAGATGTGTCTTTCTTCCTAGCTCTAACGAAACAATCCGGACAAAAGCCGGTCAACTTCATCCCAGCCCTCAACCAGGATTTCGAATTTTACTTCAAGAAGGACTCGTTATGGCAATCGGAGGATATCGATGCCGTCGTTGATCAAGATGTCGGCCGCGTGTGCATTCTTCACGGACCCGTCGCAGCGCAATACTCAAACACATCAGAAGAGACGGCGAAGGATATCTTGGATTCTATCGTTCATCCGTTGATTGAGCGGATGCGGCGTGAACTTCCCACAACAGAGTTGGTGTCGGGCGCCGCTAGTGGTCTAATTACACCGGACTCGTGGTCCAGTGTCTCTCCTGCGGACAAGGATATATTTACCGAGGATATGTCAATTCCGTCTTCCATGACTCTGTCGGATGTACCGGAGAACAAGTCTATGTCAGGTGCGGTTGTCCGTTTTGAAAGGTGTAGGACTGCGCCAGCCTGGGCCCAGGCAGTCATCAATGGAGAAATGATCCTACAAGGATCTCGATGTCTACCAAATCCGTTCCGTCAGCTGGTTCAGGCCTATGCAGGCGTATCTGTGCAGTTTGATACTGTGAAGTCTGAGTTGATGATTGTGTGTGAAGCTGCAGAGAAGGTCGCCTCGCTGCTGAGGATGACCTCCCGAAACGGCATCGACATTGTGGCAGAGATCGTCCCCCCGGAATCTCCAGCCACCTTGCAGCTCTTCTACCAGTTTGACCCTAGCAGTAACCCTGTCATGGTACGGGAGGTGATGACAGACCGCAACGCACGACTCAAATCGTTCTATGGAAGGTTGTGGTTCGGTACAGGTTCCAACCCCGAAACATCCACGTCCGACACGTTTTACGGGGTCGAAATGACTCTGGGCCTGGAGATGATTCGCGACCTCATTGATGCAGTGGGACCTGCCTTCCCAGACTATCGAGCAGTCTTTGCAGATCTGGATGAAATGCCGATCAGCATAGGGATTGTTATCGCCTGGGGAGCGATATCGCGGCCACTGGTAATGTGTGGCATCGATGGGGACTTACTGAGACTGGTCCACCGCTCGAATTCGTTTGAATACTACCCCGATACAGCTCCCCTGCGAGTAGGGGACATAGTAACTTCTCAGTCTCGGGTTCGTTCGGTGGTAGTCGAAGAAGCAGGGAAGTGCATCACTGTGGAGGCTATCATAATTCGTTCTAGCAAGCCAGTGATGATTGTGACGTCCACCTTCCTCTTCCGAGGCTCGTTCAAGGATGATGAGGATAGCTTTGATCACACCAACGACTGTAAGTGGACACTGCATGTGTCGTCCAAGCTGGACGAAAGCATACTTGTCCATCGCAATTGGTTCCACCTGTATCAGGATACACCGTCTCTCATGGGCCGGTCTGTCCATTTTACTATCAAAAGTCGATTCAAACATGAGTGCGATGGTAGCCGTACTCTTCGAGTTACTGGCACGGCAAGGTGCCAGCTGCAGGGACACAGGTGGGAGCAGGTAGGGACCATTGGCCTTGAATGCAACAACTGCAGTGGGAATCCTGTGTCGGATTTCCTCCAGCGTAGGGGCACGTCAGCAGTGGGACAATCAACATTTGACACAGCTACCAGCATCAATTCGGATTCAATAAAAGTTCAGATGCCGATCACTAATCGGCGATATGCTGAGGTATCCGGAGATTTCAATCCAATCCACGTTTCGCCAATCTTTGCTAGTATAGCACAGTTGCCGGGTATGTTGTCGCATGGGATGTGTACTTCAACGATTACAGCTTTGGCCTTGGAGTATCTTGTGTTGGGCGGTGATCGTGGCCGGTTACGGAAGTTCTCAGCCAACTTTACTGGCATGGTATTTCCCCTGGACAAGCTGATTATAGAGATGCGACACACGGGCATGGTGGATGGACGAATGAAGTCTGCCATTCAAGTGATTCGAAAGGAGGATAACCAGACAGTCCTTGAAGGGGAGGCCGAGGTAGAACAACCAGGAACGGCATATCTCTTCACAGGGCAGGGGTCCCAAAGCAAGGGAATGGGCATGGATCTATATCATTCTAGTGCAGTGGCCAAAGCCTTGTGGGATGATATTGATCAACAGTTGTACAAATCATACGGTATGTAGCTGTCTCACTGGTTTCGTTCCACGTCCATAACTAATCCTTGTATAGGCTGGTCTGTATTGGACATTGTGCAGAACAACCCCGAGACCCATACCATCCACTTTGGAGGCCAGAGAGGGCGGAAAATCAGGGACAATTATCTTGCCATTACCACAGAGAGTGTTGGACCGGACGGTAGCTGTGTACAGAAGCCCGTCCTCTATGGCCTCACCTCAACATCGACTTCATACACCTTTACAGACCCTCGTGGGCTTCTATATTCCACCCAGTTCGCCCAACCGGCGATCTTGCTGTTCGAAGCAGCGGCATTTGCCGAGTTGCGAGCTCGTGGGCATGTATCGCACCATGCCATATATGCGGGACACTCTCTTGGCGAGTATGGTGCCCTGTCGGCGCTGTCGCAAGATATCCCTGTTGCGGCTCTGGCGGAGCTTGCATTCTATCGGGGGTTGATGATGCAGGCATCAGTCACTCGCAACGATGGAGGCAGTGTCACGTATGGAATGGTTGCCGTGAACCCAGCACGCGTAGGCAAATGTGCGTATTTGCTACCCCTTTGGTCAACCAATGCTGACCAGAATAGTTTTCAACCAGACCAGTTTGGATCGTCTGGTGCGGTTGGTGGCTACGACGAGCCAGGAGTTGCTGGAAATCGTGAATTTCAATGTGGACGGCGAACAATACGTCTGTTCAGGCACAGTATGCTTCCCCAGCCCTCTAGGCAGAGAGATATATACAGATCGTATTTCCCCTTCTAACCCATAATGCGCAGACCACGAATTTGTTCGTGCTTGGGAAACTGATGGATCACATCGCCCAGGCATCCGATGGGGCAAGCTTGGTGCAAGATGGACTTCAGGACATCGCCAAACCTAGCTCTCAACTCTGTGCCCTGATCCAGAATCAGGTTGATCAGGCCCAGGCGCTTCCCGGTCCCATTACCCTCCACCGAGGCAGAGCCACTATTCCACTCCAAGGGATTGACGTGCCGTTCCATTCCAGCCACCTGCGATCGACCGTCGATCGGTTTCGCCAGTGTCTTCTGAAGCCGGGTTTCCTGGAGGGAAACGTGGATGTCCGGGAGCTGGTGGGCCGGTATATTCCGAATTTGATGGCGAAACCCTTTTCCCTCGACGAGGCGTATATCCGAGAAGCATATGAACTGACTCGTAGTCCAGTGCTGGGGGGGATTCTGGGTGTAGAGTGAGTGTATCTATTTTGGTTGTGTTTATTAGACCGCCTGATGTAATGTGAGGGTTTGGGTTTGCTGTTGTGGAGTGATGATATTTAAATATGTATTCTCCCGGACTATATATTTGCTACACTATAAGACACAACTGGCTTGATAACCAAGTATAAACCATTGACATTACTTTATCGACTTAAAACAGCTTCTCTCTAACAGGAAAAATAACAACTACCTACTCTGATCCATCCCAACTCCAGCTCCAGCTTACAGCTCCGGCACCAGACGCCGCGAATACTCCATCTTCAACTCATCCAACATGCCCTCAATATCGAAATACCAGATCTTATGCGACCGGCGTTTAATCTCCTCATGCCCCTTGGCCATATCCGCCCCACAAACCGGATCATTCCACTCATATATCTCGCCCGCCTCGCGACTACTCCTCACCAACCACTGAGACCTCTCCCTCCTCACGGCTGTATACGCCAAAAACGCCACCTTCAGCACCGTCTCCTTCCTTGCCCCCTGCCCCCGTACACTGCGCTGCACCCCCTCCAACAGCGCACACAGCGCCAACGCATCCTCCACTCCAATCCCCGCCCCAGCCCCATGATGCGGCGCCGCCGCATGCGCCGCATCCCCGGCCACGCACACCCTGCCCCGCGCATACGTCGGCGCCGGATGATCCCACGCGTCAAAGACCCCCCACTTATCCAGCTCGGGGGGAAGCAGGTCGATGATCGACCGCACCGTTGGCCCCCACGAGGCGAACGCCGCGGCTACCTCTCCCTTGGTCGCGGGCTGCGACATCGCGAGGTCGAGTGGCCAGTCGGCCGGGTCGGTCACGAAGGCCACTACGTTCATGAGCGCTTGTTTTGCGACGGGGAAGTGTAGCACGTGTGCGGAAGGCCCGCCGTACATGTGCTGGTTGCGGGCGCGGTAGTCGCCCAGCTGCGCGGTGGCTTGGGCCATGGGGACGAGGCCGCGGAAGGCGATCTTGTGCGTGTAGTGCGGGTAGGAAGCTGGGTTGTCGGGCCCGAGGATGAGTTGGCGGATGCGGGATTTGATGCCGTCGCAGCCGATTACTGCGAAGGATTAGTTGGTGGGCAAGAAGAAGAGAGAGAGAGAGAGATGGTATATGAGTTACATACCAGCGTCTGCGGTAGCAGTGGTCCCATCACCGAAAGTCAAGGTAACAGGCCCACCATTGGGATCATCCACAACCTCCTCCACTCGCTTGGACAGATGGTTCACACCTTCGGGAATAAGCTCGGTGACCGCATCGAGGAACTGCGCGCGGTGGCAGCCTTCAAACCCGCGGGGCCCGGCACACAGCTTATACAGCGTCTTGCCGGTCATGTCGTCGGCGGTGGGGTCGTCCGGGTCGTGGGTGAAGCCGTCGATGAACTGCATGTTGTTGTTAGGGTTTTCGGGGTCGCCGTTGGCGGTGGCGACGGCGGTGACGCAGTCGACGATGCGGTGGTCGATCATGGACATGCATTTGCGGGCGTTGGCTGTGAAGGCGATGCCGGCGCCGATTTCGCGGAGGCTTTGCGCCTGGTCGTAGATGCGCACGTTGATGTCGCGTTTGAGAAGGCCCAGGGCTAGCACGGTGCCAATGATGCCGCAGCCGACAATAGCGATGTCGAGGGGTGCGTCCTTTGCTTGTCGGTCCATGATGGTCTTGTTGGATCGGTGGAATGGGGCAGCGAGGACTCGACGGATTGGGCGGTTGAGCATGGTTGTTTTTGGGGTTGTCATGGGGGGAAGGAGATGTATGGCAATGCAAGAGAGCGAGCTACGTAGACTCGGGGATAGTTACGGAGCTACTGGTGCAGGGCATTTGCTTTGGTCTATTTTTATCACCACTGCAGGGGAGATCTTGCAGGTTGTAGTACTTCCTATGCAGACGGTGGATGTTGGTTGATATGAGGGCCTGCATGGCATGGAACTGGTACGAGAGTCTTCCTCGAGCATCGGAATCCCTCTCCGGCCAATCCTACGAGCGAGCAAGCAATCATCATAGAGTAAACGGCAAGAAACCTGGTTGTACAGACTGACAACACAGGGGCAAACACAAGAGTAGCAGAGGCTCATTGGTTCACAAGGCCCTCAAGTTGAAACAGGGGCGTACGACATGAGGGAGGCAGATTGATGGAGTTGGAACTCGGAGCTGTAGTGCGTCCCCTGATGTCCAATGAAGGAAGATTGCTGGCAGTTGCAATGCGAACTGGCTGATTTTCTTCTTGGAAATGGTACAGTCTCATCTGTAGTGATACGAGAATGCATGCAGCCGCTTCTTCAACCGCTCTGGACACGAGGCAGGTCCTCCTGTGTCTGCGGAGTAATTCTCAACCGTCTTAGTTGCAGGGGGAATCAAACTAGACAGCCATCGGTTGCGATATTGTCAACCCAACCCGACGATAGCCGCGACTGTAGTGATTAGGGCATGGAGACCCGGCAAAGAGATCAACCAGAAGAGACACGTCTTTGCGAATAGGTTCATCGTCCTTTCAGCACACACAGTATAATGGATCACCTGGTGGCTGGTGGAATGTCATCCGGCGAGATCTCTACCGCAGAACCCACGGCATTTCCAGAGAAGAGAGATGGCTCTGATGATGGAGAGAAGGCTGCGACGCAGACGAAAGTGCAGACTGCGGAGAAGGAAGCAAGTCCTGTCCCTAGCTATGACGGCTTCAAGCTCGGCATCAGGGGACGGGTGATATTCTTCACCTTGGCAGTCTTAACGTTGATGGTATCGTTGGATGGCACGTCGATATCTGTCGCACTGCCCGTGAGTGCCCCTGGAATGAACACTGCACGACTCCTCGACTAACACAGGACAAAAGCAAGTGGCCCATGAGCTGAATGGTTCCGCAATCGAAGCCTTCTGGACAGGTACATCCTTCCTCCTCTGCTCGACAGGTAAGCCAGACAGACATCGGGGGGTTCTCTCGCTTGCGATAGGAACTGACGAGCGCAGTCTTCCAGCCCGGGACAGCCACGCTCTCGAACATATTTGGGCGTCGGTTACTGATCATGATCTCCCTGGTCTTCTTTCTCGCCGGGGCTGTCGTAGCAAGTCTGGCCCATAATTTCACCGTGATGTTGGCTGGCCGGTGTATCCAGGGCATCGGAGGAGGAGGCCTGGCGATGCTAGCCGAAATCGTGGTGACGGACCTGGTCCCTCTGCGGCTTCGAGGGAACTACTATGGGATTCTCAGCGCTATGTATGCCATGGGGTCGGTATTGGGGCCCATCGTTGGCGGCGGATTCGCACAAAGTGTGACCTGGGTACGTATGCAACCCCCATTCTCGCCGGCCTACACGAGCTCCACTGACCATTATCCGTTACAGCGATGGATCTTCTATATCAACTTCCCGTTCATCGGAGTGGGTGCTATTCTTATTACATTTTTCTTCCGCCTGGCCACTCCCACGGGCTCACTCGAAGATAAGCTTTCGCGAATTGACTACGTTGGAACCGTGTTGTTCATCGGAAGCCTCTCATCTTTCCTGATTCCGCTCTCCTGGGGCGGCGTGATGTACGACTGGGACACCTGGCGGACCCTGGCCCCATTGGCGATTGGGGCGGCAGGTCTGTCGGTGTTTGTCGTCTACGAGCGCTATGTCCCTGAGGAACCGATGATTCCGCAGTCCGTATTCCAAAACCGCAGCGCGGCCATCGGCTTCGTCTCCAGCGGCTTGCAAGGAATGATCCTGTGGTGTGGCCTGTACTACATGCCGTTTTATTTCGAGGCGGTGCGCGGGTTCAGTCCGCTGCTGACCGGCGTAGCATTGTTCCCGGACACTTTCACGATTGCCCCGGCGGCGATTGTGTGCGGGGTCCTCATCTCGAAAACCAGTCGGTATAGATGGTGTCTGTGGGTTGGGTGGATGTTGGCCACCCTCGGGTATGGCATCGTGTGTCTGATCCAGGTGCATACGAGTACTGCGGGGTGGATTCTGCTGCGTATCCCCGGCAATATTGGCATGGGGATGATCACAGCGGCCACCGTCTGCACCGTTCAGGCGTCGGCCACAAACAAGAACCTAACAGTGGCTGTGGCCATGGTGGTCTTTTTCCGCGCGTTTGGTCAGGCCATTGGCATCGCTGTCGGGGGAGTCATATTCCAGAACCAAATGCGGCACCATCTCATGCAGTATGCAGATCTGGCCCCGAGTGCCGGACACCTGAGTAAGGATGCCGCTGCTATGGTGATGGTGATGAAGGACATGCAGGAAGGACCGACGAAGGAGCATCTAAAATTAGCGTATACAGACAGCTTGAGGATCATCTGGGCGTGGATGTGTGCGCTATCAGGGGCTGGCTTGGCGATGTCGCTGTTTATTGAGAAGTATGACTTGAACCAGGCGCTGGTGTCGGAGTTAGGGCTGGTTGACACACGAGATGACCGTATTGAAGAGATGTAGAGTTGAGTATTTAGTTGCTGGTGATGTTGTCCCCGATTTATACCACAAATACAGCCAAAATCTGCTACTGAACCGCAGAATATTATTCAGGAGAGTAGAAGGAACAGTTGATATTCATGGACCTAAGGATATAGTAAAACTATGGACAACACGGAGACCAACACTGTCTACCCTACAACACAAAGTCCACATAGGTCGCCCAATCTTCATCCTTACACAACAGCGCAAACTCCTCCTCATGGAGGCACATCAGCATTTCCAGCCCCCCGTTCGCCCCCGCCGAGACATACGTCGAACACGGCTGCGGCCCATGAATCGGCTTCCGCAGCATATCAGGAGCCCCCAAAACCCCAAAATGCGGCAATTGAACATGAGCCATGGACGAAATGGCCATGTCGTTGGTAAAATCAAACGCCCCCCCATAGGCAATCTTAGATTTGTCCGGCTCGTTCGCTATGAACGTTGTATAGCTCCGGAGCGCATATTCATTGCTCATCTCCTGCACCTGCCTGCGCAACAACGACGCCAATCGCGACAGCGAACTATCCACAATCTCCTGGAACGACAGCCTCAGCATAGCCAGCCGGACCATGTGGCCGAGATAGGCGTTCGAAACATGCATGACGCGGCGGAAGTCGACCGCGCGGTTTAGCATGCTGGTGGCGTTGGGGGTGCCGAGACGCCCCATGCGCATTTTCGTGATGCGCTGCCAGAGGAACGCGGTGACGGCATCGTTGGCCGAGATCATGGTCATGGATGGGACGAAGTCGTCCGGTTTGCTCTGCGCCTCTGCGACGATTCTGGCCAGGGAGTCCGCGCTGATGGCGATGGACCACCAGCGGGAAGCACGGAGCAGGTCGAGCGTCAGCGTTGGGAAGCTGGCCGGGCCCTGGTTGTCGCTGTGGTCGAGCAGAGGCTCGTCTTTGCCCAGCAAGGAGATCAAGGCTCGTCGATCCCGGTTCCCTTCTAGAATCATCGGCTTGGGGATCTGCTCCCCGCGCATGCAAATGGCAAGCAGGTTTCCGATCTGGAAGATGCCCGTGGCGTCGACGATGTTGTGCTGGGCGGCGATGTCCAGCAGAAGGCCGCCGCGGATGATGTTCGCCTGGATGTCCATCACGGGGGCTGGGTCGTCCTCCGTTTCATGGTATTGCTCGGGAAAGTTCTTGCGCGCCCCGAGCAGATGGCCCGGGAGCATGGACGTCGGGCCGCGAGCGTTGCGAATTTCCTTATATGAGGCGCACACTGTGGACAGATCCTCGACGCGGACGAATTTATAATCGGGAGACTCCCATTCTGTGTGTCGGGCAACCTTGAATATGCCGGAACTGTCCGGGCCTTTGCCCTCGTTGACTACCTTGCCGGCAAGAAAGGGCAGCGCCTGTGTCACGTTCCGGGCTGCGACTTGCAAGGCGTCAAGGACGGGCTGCCGGGCATCGTCTTCTAGGGGAAAACAGAGGAGGATGTGCGTGTAGGTTTTCAGAAGGGGCAGCTGGCCGAGCACGTCTTCGATATGATCGAACGTGGCCATCGTTGGTGGGAATCAGTGCGGAAATGCGAGATTGCACGAGGATGACAATATTTGCTGATACCTTCAGCACGTCGACGATCCCTGGCCCCAAGTGGCCATTCTTTATGGCTGTACATATATATGGGCTTCGAGTCCCCCCCCTGTCAGAAGAGCCAGGGCGGAGCCGAACAGTACTCCGGTTACGATGCTGTGATGCTCAGTTGGGAAAGACAGAGGTACCTGGACCCTATTCAAGGCTCTGAAACACATCATTATACCCATGGGTGCCACTACCTTGCATTCATACACCCTAGTGCAGCAGGCTTGGGCCATGGTGAGATTGCCTCGTCACATACGGCCAGTTGAAGAAGTGATACGTGGGCTGATCTGGTATCGAACCACACTAGATGCGCGCTGCCACCTCACAGCCCCAATCTGACAGCGCAGGGAAAGTGACCTCTCAGTCGACCAGCAGAGATCTAAATCTCGACCGGAGCTTGCCGAAGTTTGCGTAGTAGCAGGACCGTTTCCCGTGAATGTCCACTGTCCATCCCAAGGTTCCACAAATGCAGATTTAGGCGCTTTCAACAGAGTGGGAAACTCGTAGTACGTTGACCGTAAACCTCTCGCATTCGTGGCCAAAATCATAGCTCGATGACACCTCCCTTGTCACACAGTCTTCTCGCGGATTCCAGTCCAGGCTTCCGTCATGTTACATTGTCGGAGAATTGGGGCTCGGGCCATACAAAGTTAAGCTGCAGTTGGTAGTGCAGCATCGGACGTGAGGCCCAGAAAGATCAACAATGGGAGTTCTATACCCCCGGGACATGCTCGATCGTCTGGTTTCTCAAGAGTTGGAGAGTTCCGGAGCCAGCAAATCGTTAAGGTCAGTGACTGTGGGTTACATTGTCCCCCAACGGTCACGCCGTTTCATCTGAAGGTCCCATGTACCCCCATAGAGAGATCTGTCACAAGCAACGTTGGTCATACATGGATAGGGTTCAGGGTCTTCGTGCTGAGAGGGGAATGCAACAACCAGACCAACCCAGTTTATTCGCCTCCTCCTGATCATGTCACGTTCAACCCCAACCCAATAGATGCAGCCGAGGGCACGGGCACTGGGGAGTCTCGAAGGCTTGCAGATCCTACATACAGCTGGCATTAACGATAGATGGATCGGACCGCCTGGCTGGTGGGCGGTGGCTGGATTGACTGGAGCGCCTCTATCGGTCCCTTTTCGATTGTTCTGGCCTGGACAGAACATCGTAACTCATCCTGCAGGCACATTCGACACAAGATGTTTCTGTTTGGTCTGCGCAGTTGGGATGGAAACCAACCAGTACGAGGACCGTGCAGCGAGCAACCGCAGTGGCTATCAAAGAATTGCCCTGCATCTAGGCAGCAGACCATACCAAGCTTTGTCGCTGTTTCTATCTCGAAGACATGAACAATGAAAGTCTTTTGGCGAACAGCAGGAACCCGCTGGAATTGTTATGTGTCCAGTTAAAGGGGGGGAGGAAAAGGGTGTACCTGGGCAATAGGACTGCAATCAGTCCACATCGAAATGTAGTTGGGAAGTTAGTAGTACCACTGATGGCAATGGCCTCCAGAAGAAGGTGTAGCTTTGATCCATTGTAGTGGTGTAGTGTAGTGGTTGGTTTAGGGTTCTATAAGTCTTCATTTACAGAGGCTCCATACAGATCCAACTACTTCCCCCCCAAGTTTATATCCCCGCAGACATCGGTGCAGACGCCATGGTCACCAGCCCCATCATCTCTCGCCAGCGACCTGGTTCCGCCTGCGAAGAATGTCGCCGCCGCAAAGTCCGCTGTGACCGTCGACGCCCGCAATGCCAGGTCTGCTTCGAGAACGGCATCGAATGTAAGATCAACACCACGAGACTCCCTCGAGGCCCCCGAAAGGGTCAGTTACGCACCCTACGCACTCGCATAGGCAAGCTGCCCCATTTCTCCTCCGTGTTTTATATCACAAAGACCACCAAGAAAATGGCCCTACTGACCCCCTCAAGCCGCCTTAGAACGGTGCCTTGCCGACCAGCACCCGGAGATCAGCCATAATATGACCGGAAGCTTCGACGGGTCGATGGTGGAATGCGATTTCGAAGAAGATCCATTTCCCGACTTCGACCCCCTTACCAAGCTGCGTTCAGCCTCCTTGCACGACGATCAGACGTCGGAGATCAAACTGCCCTCGTCGCCGGACTCTCCACCGCGGGCGAGTGGACTCGTCTCCGACCTGATGCGAGCGGATCTGTAAGCCCTCTCACATTCTTTTGACGGGAGAGAGTCCATTGCTTACCCAAGATAGAGACCAACTGTATTTCGACCGAGTGCACAGCTTCGCGCCCATCCTCCAACGCTGGCGGTACCACGGCTGGGCGAAAGACCCCAAGAAAACCGAAGGCCAGGTGTGTCTGCAGTACGCCATGTGGACGATCGCGGCGTGTCTCTCCGCCCACTTCTGGGGCCTGCGCGACGCACTGTACCAGGAAACACGCCGGATGTTGGATATCCTCGACGTACGAGAGGCGCGAGACCGGGGTGTGGGGATTGAGCAGGCGCAGGCGTGGGTGTTGATTTCCGTCTACGAATACATGCACGTATCCATGCACCAGGCGTGGATGAGTGCCGGGCGATGCTGTCGGCTGGTGCTGGGGATGCGGCTGTATGAACTCGACGACCCGAATAACCCGGCGACGCTGGCGAGGGACCACGATCTGGCGCTGGTGGATTGGGCGGACTGGGCTGGGCTGGAGGAACAGCGGCGGACGTTTTGGATGGCGTATTCGTTGGATCGGTTTATTAGCCTGCACAGCAGTTTGCCGTTTACGTTGAATGAGCATCTGGTATGTTGTTTTGTTTCGTTTCCTGGTGGTGGTTATGTGGCGACGATGTGACTGATGATGCGTAGATTTGCACCCGGTTGCCATCCCCTGAGGAGGATTTCCAGGCTGGTCAACCGGTCGTGACGCGATACCTGGCCGATGTGATGGCTGGAGCTAGTCCGGATAGCCACGAGTCAGCCGCAGTGTCGCCGTTCTGCGAGTGTATCATCCTGGCGACGATCTGCGGAAGAGGCCTCGCGCACCGGCAGAAGCTGGCGGTGGAACAGATCAACGGAGCCGTGTATGAAGGCTTTTGGAACCGCCACCAATGGCTGCATGAGATGGTCAGTCATCGTATTCGGCTGCTCTCGGCGCCAGCACATGTAGACCCGATGTTGGTGTTTGCGCGGATAATCGCTCAGACCATGGTGTTATTTTTGCATAACGTGTTGGAGTCAATCACCTGGAAGACGGGGGATCATCTGCTGGGGATCATCGACTACGAGCGGTTGTGCGTATTGGCGGCGCATGAAGTGTTAAAGTTGGTGAAGCTCCAGGCTCAGTTGGGATATTTCAAGGTCAGTGTTTGTCTCTCTGTCTCTCTGTCTCTCTCCCCCTGGTGATGTTATTCCATATTATTCCATGAAGCGTCTGACGGGTCCAGGTGCACCCATTAACTCCAATTCCACTATTGATGTGCGCGGACTTCTTTACTGCACATGCGTATATCGATCCCTTGTTCGATGTGATGCGACAGGAGGTGGTCCGATGTCTCCAGGACTTGGACAGGGTGAAGAATCCACGACTTAGTCGGGACATGTCTGCGTAGGGGATCATCTTAAAAGGGGCGTCATATGGTGCAGGGAGGTTCTGTAAATTCGTGCAATTGTCTCATCAGAGCGGTGTTTCATCTAGGGATTGGACAGGCAGTAATGGTAATAATTATAATACAGCCACGGTGACTAGAATGTGATCAATCTGGGAGGATATGCTTCCACCACAATTACATCAGACTGTAAATATCTCTCTTGTCGTAAACCGCCTCTTGTCCTGCTGAGACAACACAGCCCGGTTCTCCATCAGCCGTCGATAGACAGTAAGCCCTTTGCTACCCTCGTGGTAGGACAAGGCAGGACCCCCCCTGGCGAGATCCAGGTAGACTTTCCGAACAAATATCCCGAAGATAAACTCCGGCGGACATAGCAGCATCAGCCCGGAAAAAGCAATATTAAGGTCGACCAGGGACCGGGTCAAAAGTCGCCTTGTCTCTGGTGGGATTATACTTCCCCCTTGTTTGCTCGTTGTGTGCCAACTAGCTTATATATATCCATCTCCAGGAAAACACCACGTACGCGAAGCCCTGTTCCATGCCCTAACTCCCAGTAACCAACCCGCAAGATCCTCCAATGGACAGCAACAAGCTGTGCCCTGGAACAGGGGGAAAAACCGTTCTTCTGTTTGGTTGCCAGTGTCTGTCCTTCGATGCCAATGATTTCCGACGCCTTCGTGCCATCGTGCTAGATTCTACAGAGTATGACTGGGTGTTGGATGTGCTTGCTGAGCTTCCTGTGTATTATCGAACTGCCACGGGGTATCATGCCCAGCTGAAAGAGATCCCCGGGGAAACCCAGCTACGCGATTTGCACAGATGGTTCCTTACCGGCGATGTGTCGGACGATGTCTTTCCCATACCGTATGTGCAGCTGGCGCCGTTGTTGATGATCACGCATTTTTCGCAGTACACGCAGTATCTCCAACTGTCGCATCCGGAGTATAGAAAGAGTGGTATTCTGCACTCCGCATCCAGCTCTGTTGTCGATATCGCCGGCTTTTGTATTGGGTTTCTCAGCGCCCTGGTTGTGGCCGCGTCGAGGACCCG
Organism: Aspergillus nanangensis; assembly: GCA_015844325.1. Classification (NCBI taxonomy): domain Eukaryota; kingdom Fungi; phylum Ascomycota; class Eurotiomycetes; order Eurotiales; family Aspergillaceae; genus Aspergillus; species Aspergillus nanangensis. The sequence continues at coordinate 211,483 of VCAU01000001.1, read as the reverse complement.
GGACGACTTGCACGACCATGCGTCGGTGGCCTTGCGCCTGGCTATGCTGATGGGGGCGATTGGCGATGCACACGAAAAGGAGGAGCAGTATACATCGCTGGCTGTTGCGTGGAAAGAGCCATGTTTGGGGGACCTACTTGCATCAGTCTTGGAGGCGTTTCCTAGGGTACGGTTTCTATTTATGATGGTGATTCGTTCCACAGGGATAAGCTGACCTCAAAGGCGTATATCACTGTTCGATATGACGACAATCGAGTGACTGTCATGGCACCCCGGGGGAGTGTCAGCAAGCTCGAAGACCAGTTACACACCGCAGGCTTCTCAGCTACCCAGGTCGCATTCAACGGTCGCTACCACTGGTCGGGCAATTATTCCCTACTCCCTGGGCTGTCTGAGATGTGTGCCAGGGATCGAAGTCTTCAAACCCGCCATCTCGCCGAGCCCGAATTCCTCACATCCAACCACACTGCTGACCCAAACCATGCTCTCCACGAACTTGTGCTGCGATCGATCCTATGTGAGCAGTGCCAATGGTCCACCCAGTTTGCCTCCGTGTACAAAAAGTCCCTGACCGACACATCCTCCATCGTCGTCGAATTCGGCCCGGAGAGATGCATCCCACCGACATTCATGCGCAGCCTCCGAGGCCGAGTCATCCACTTCGAAGACCTCAACCTCGACATCCTATCCCGACTGTCGCCCCTCCGCCAAACACCCGGGGTATACGACAACGACATCGCAGTGGTCGGAATGGCCTGCCGCGTCGCCGGGGCCGACGACCTCGAGGAGTTCTGGCAAATCCTCTGCTCCGGGGCGTCACAACACCGCCGTCTCCCAGCCGAGCGATCCGCCAACTTCGAGAACCCATGGCGACCAGAGGCGCTCCGCCCGTGGTGGGGGAACTTCCTGCGCGACGTCGACGCCTTCGACCACAAGTTCTTCAAAAAGGTGCCCCGCGAGGCCATGGCCCAGGACCCGCAGCAGCGGCTGCTTCTGCAGGTTGCGTATCAGGCGCTGGAGCAAGCGGGGTATTTCCAGCGCGCGAATCCAGAGAGCAACGTTGGGTGTTATGTGGCGTGCTGCACCGTGGACTACGAGCACAACGTCAACTGCCACAAGGCGTCGGCGTATGTGGCCACCGGCGTGCTGCGCAGCTTTATGGCGGGCAAAATCAGCCATTACTTTGGCTGGCGAGGGCCTGCGTTCTGCGTCGACAGTGCCTGTTCGGGCTCGGCGGTTGCCATCCATCAGGCGTGTCAGGCGCTGCTGAGAGGGGAATGCGCGGCGGCGCTAGTCGGGGGATCGAATGCGATCTTGAGCCCAGTGAACTACGACAATCTGGCGGGGGCTTCGTTTGTCAGCCCGACAGGGCCGTGTAAGCCGTTCGACCGCAATGCGGATGGATATTGTCGCGGCGAAGGTGTTGCGGCGGTCTACCTCAAGCGCATGTCGGACGCGTTGGCGGATGGGGATCCGATTCTGGGGACGATTGCTGCCACGGCGGTCGAGCAGAATAGCAATTGCTCGCCCATCGTGGTTCCGGATGGTCCATCGCTGGCTGGGCTATTTTCGAGGGTCACGACCTCTGCGCGGGTCCGGCCGTGTGATATCACCGTCGTGGAGGCGCATGGGACGGGCACGCAGGCTGGAGATCCGGCGGAATATGCCGGTGTTCGTCAGGCACTTGGCGGACCACAGAGAGCGTCATCGTTGAGTCTGGGCTCGGTGAAGGGGCTTGTTGGTCATACAGAAGGCGTGTCAGGTCTTGTCGCTCTGGTCAAGGTGCTGTTGATGGTCCACGAGGGGAAAATCCCTCCGCAGCCTAATTTCCACGCCCTCAATCCCCACATCAAGGTCTCTCCGGATGATAATATCAGGATCTGGACCAGTCTGGAGCAGTGGGAGGCAAAGTACCGTGCTGTTGTCATCAACAACTACGGAGCTTCGGGGTCTAATGCATCTATGGTCATCACTGAGTCTCCCTCCTCGTGTGCCAGCAGTGGGCAGAGTCCGATTCACTCCCCGGGCCATCCACTTCCCTTTCAAATATGTGGCCTGACCCAGGAACGTGTTCGTGATTACTGCGAGCGCCTGCTAAAATTCCTCCGTGGCAAGGCCTTGTCCGCCGGCCATACGGCTTCCCTGGGTAACTTGTCGTTCAACATCTGTCGCCAGTCCAATCCCGCCCTGGACAAGCAAGCCCTGTTCAGTTGTCGATCTCAGGACGAGCTGTGTAACCACCTCGCCGCAGTTGCCGGGGGGAATCAGTCCCGAATCGTCGATGTAAAGAAGCCTATGCGGCCGGTGGTGCTGTGCTTCGGAGGACAGGTCTCTACCTTTATAGGGTTGGATCGAGCCACGTATGATGGCATCCCACTCCTCCGTCGCCATTTGGACGAGTGTCACTCTATCCTGGGAGCCATGGGCTATACTGGTCTCTACCCCGGGATCTTCGAGGCCAAGCCGATGTCCGACCAGGTGTCATTGCAGACGACGTTGTTCTCCCTGCAATATGCCTGCGCGCGCGCCTGGATCGACTCAGGGGTTGTAGTGAGTGCGGTCGTCGGACATAGCTTCGGCGAGTTAACCGCACTGTGTGTGGCTGGCAGTGTATCTGTTTCCGATGCTTTGCTCCTGGTAGCGCGCCGGGCATCCATCATCCGTGACCGCTGGGGGACTGACTCCGGCGCGATGATGGCCGTGGAAGGTGAGCAGGGGGACGTCGAAGATCTACTCCAGCGTTCGACAAAGGAAAATGCAGCCGATGTCCTACCGGCCACAGTAGCCTGCGTCAATGGCCCCAGGAGTTTTACAATCGCGGGATCTACGGCCTCGATTGATGCCATTAAGCAGACCGCAGCAAACTATGCCCAATTCTCGCATCTCCGCCTGAAACGCCTCTCTGTCACCAACGCGTTCCACTCAACCCTTGTCGACAGCCTCATCCCGGAGCTACAAGACGTAACGGACGGATTGACCATCAAACAGCCCACCATCCATGTGGAACACGCCACAGAGCACTCAACCACCGCGTGCATCTCGTCTGGATTTGTGGCCCAACACCTCCGCCAACCGGTGTATTTCCACCACGCTATCCAACGGCTGGCACAGAAGTACCCGTCGTGCATATGGCTAGAAGCAGGCTCCAACTCGACCGTGACCGTGATGGCCGCCCGCGCATTAGGGACCCAAGCAGGCCACCACTTTCAGCCCGTCAACATCACCAGCAGCACGGGGATTCGCAATCTCACAGAAACAGCGCTGAGCCTGTGGCAGGAAGGCCTCCGGGTGTCGTTCTGGGGCCACCATCCGTGCCAGAGTCCCGAATACGCCCCCGTTCTCCTGCCGCCGTACCAATTCGAGAAATCGCGGCACTGGTTAGACAACAAACCCGTCCCTGTCTCTGCCGCCAATGCGGCCATTTCAACCGCCGCCCCAAGTCCAACGGAGACGATGATTTCCCTGCTCGAGTACGAGGGCGAACATCCGCAGCTGGTCAAGTTCTCGATCGACACGTCGCATCCGCGATACCAGAGCGCAGTGCGCGGCCACCTGGTGGCCCAGACAGCCCCGGTAGTGCCGGTATCAACGATCCTCGACACCGTGCTGGAGGCCCTCTTCAGCATCCCCGATGGCAAGGGGCTGATCCCGCAAGTGACCAACGTCACCAGCGAGGCGCCGCACTGTCTCGACCCCTCGCGCCAGCTATTCATCGAGCTGCGCAGGGACAGTCCCAAAAGCCGCATCTGGGATATGAAATACCTCACCCAGGTCCGCCACAAGGGCCCCAAATCCACCCTCATCCACTGCCAAGCGCGAATCTCCCTCTACAACCCTGCAGACACCGACTTCACCAACGAATGGGCGCAGTACTCCCGCCTCGTCTCCCACGCCCGCTGCAAGCAGATCCTCCACGCCCTTGACGCCGACGACATCCTCCAGGGCCGCAACGTGTACTCCACCTTCGCCGAGATCGTGGATTACTCGGAGCGATTCCAGGGCGTGCGCCGGCTAGTCGGGAAAGGCACCGAGTCCGCCGGCCGCGTCGTCAAGAAATACACCGGTGAGAGCTGGGCGGACCCGTACCTCTGCGACTGCTTTAGTCAGGTGGGCGGGTTCTGGGTGAATTGTATGACGGACCGGTCGCCGTCGGATATTTATGTTGCGAATGGGATTCAGCGGTGGATGCGCACGCCGAAGTACGCAGATGCGGCTACTGCGAGACCGGACGCTTGGGACGTGTATGCTACCCATCAGCGCCATGCGGACCATTATATGACAGATGTGTTTGCGTTTGATTCGGAGACGGGGGAGCTGGTGGAGGTTTTTCTGGGGTTGATGTTTGCGCGCGTGGCGAAGACGACGTTTCGGGCGATTCTGAGCAGGTTTGCGCCGGCGGGTGCAGGAGGAACAACATCCCATGGGGGGTGGGAGGGGTCGAAGAAGGTAGCTCTAGAGTCATCAGGAGGGGCAGTGGATGTAGCTACTACGATATCCAAGACGAAGAAAAAGCGCAAGGGAGCGAAAGCGTCCGCTGATCTGACCACACGAGTCAAGGCTATTGTTGCAGACTTCTGTGCGATGGATCCCAAGGAGATCACGGATAACGGCAACATGGCAGATGCGGGGATCGACTCCCTCATGGCGATGGAGCTGGCAAAGGAGCTGGAGGAGAAGCTCTCGTGCACACTGCCGGCGACTGATCTGCTCGAGGCCGACACCTTCCGAGACCTGGTGGCCGCAGTTAGGGCTGCGCTGGGGGGCGTCGAGGACGACGATGTAAATGCCAACGATGGGACCGCGGAGACAATAACGAGGAACAGCTCCCAGGCCGAGGATATAGCCCCAACGCCGCTGTCCGAGTCGAATACAAGTGCGCTCACTGACATCGAGGCGCTCAGTCTGCCTCATGAACTCGTCCTGGAGGCATTCGGCGAGACAAAAGCCCTGACGGACCGGTTCCTGGCCGACAACCAATGTAGCGGCCGTGTCCATGCCTTTGCGCCTGTGCAGACCCAGCTGTGTGTGGCTCTGGTGCTTGAGGCATTCGAAGATTTGGGCTGCTGCATTCGCACAGCTGCAGCAGGGGAACGACTCCAGCGAGTTCCGTTCGATCCTCAGCACAGTCCTCTGATCGACTATCTCTATAATCGCCTAGAAGAAGCCCGACTCATTGACCTCGATGGGAGCGAGGCAATCCGAACCGCCATTTCGGCACCCAAAAAACCCAGCTCCACGATACTAGCAGAGATCTCGCAGAACTTCCCCGAGTACTCCGGGGCCAGCCAACTGGCGTTCTTCACGGGCAGTCGCCTCGCCTCCGTCCTCCGCGGCGAACAAGACGGTCTACAACTCATCTTTGGCACAAAGGAGGGCCAGGAGCTGGTGTCCTGGATGTACGGCAACGAGCCGCACAACGTGGCCGGCTCAAAGCAGATCCTAGACTTCATCACCCGCCTTGCCGACAAGCTAAACCCTTCCCCATCCTGCTCCTCCTCCTCCATCTCAACCGGCCCACTACGAATTCTCGAAATGGGCGCCGGCACCGGAGGCGCCACCAAATGGCTTCTCCCCGGACTAACCAACCTCCTCCTCCCAGTCGAATATACCTTCACCGACATCTCGCCCGCGTTCCTGGCGCTCGCCCGCCGCCGATTCGCAGAGTACCCCTTCGTGCAGTACCGGGCCCACGACATTGAAAAGCCCCCCGCAGACGTCCTGCTCGGCACGCAACACATTGTCATCGCGATAAACGCGGTGCACGCGACGTCGAACCTGCAGGAGTCGACGCGCAATATGCGCCGGCTGTTGCGTCCGGACGGAGTGCTGCTGCTGTTGGAAATGACCCAGCCACAGTTTGCGGTGGACATTGTATTCGGGCTGTTTCGGGGGTGGTGGGTGTTTAATGATGGGCGCAGTCATGCGATCACGGGGGAGGCAAGGTGGGAAGCCGATCTCCATGCGGCGGAGTATGGGCATGTGGATTGGACGGATGGGGATTCGCCCGAGGCTAGTGTTGAGAGGGTGATCTTTGCGACTGCAGAGGGGGTGCAGGGAGAGAGGTTGCCGCTGGGGAGGAGTCCGTTGGAGGAGGGAGATGTGGTCGTCCCTGTTGTCGATAACGCTGCAAGGCAACGGGTGATGGAGGAGTATGTCCGGCGCAGCGTGGCGGGGTTCACGGCACCGACGGCAAGGGCGTCGCAGGGTGGGAGAGATAGAGATAGAGTTACTACTACCTGCGTGCTGGTCACTGGCGCCACGGGCAGTCTGGGGAGCCATATCGCAGCGCATCTGGCACGGCTTACGTCGGTGGAGAGAGTATTCTGCCTCAATCGACGCAGCAAAGACGATCCGACGGAGAGGCAGAAGAGTGCCTTTGACAGACGTGGGATTGTGCTTGATGACACAGTACGGACTAAGGTCACGATCTACGAGGGCAACACCGCCGATGCTCTACTGGGCCTGACCGAACTCGAATACGGCCGACTGGTTGCCTCCGTGACGCATATCATCCACAACGCCTGGCCGATGCACGGCGGCTGCAACATATCCAGCTTCGAGCCGCAGTTCAAGGTCATGCGCAATTTGGTTGATCTAGCGCGCGACGTTGCCAGCTCTCGCCTGGCAGAGGCCAAAGTTGGCTTCCAGTTTGTCTCGTCGATCAGCGTCGTCGGATCCAGCCCGCTCGTTCCTGGGGAGACGGAGGTGGCAGAGACGCGTACCACGGTGGAAACTGTCCTTCCCAATGGGTACAGTGAGGCCAAGTATGTGTGCGAGCGCATGCTGGATGAGACCCTCCACCGATATCCGGATCGGTTTGAGACCATGGTCGTCCGGCCGGGGCAGATCACCGGGTCTTCTACTGGGGGGTACTGGAATACATCCGAGCACCTCGCGGCGCTGATCAAGTCCTCGCAGACACTGAAGGTCATTCCTGATTTCCAGGGGCTTTTATCCTGGACGCCGGTAGATTATGCGGCTGCTGCGTGTGTCGAGCTACTGTTCTCGGGGTGTCAGCCCTATCCGGTCTATCATATCGACAACCCGGTCCGGCAGTCCTGGAGCGATATGATCCCTGTCCTGGCGGAGGCATTTGATATTCCGCGCAAGAACATCATCCCTTTCGCCCAGTGGGTGCTGCGCGTGAGGGCGTTCCCTGGCTCTCGCGAGGACAACCCAGCCGCACCGATGGCCGACTGGCTCCGCGAGAATTTCGAGCGTATGTCTTGCGGCGAGTTGATCCTGGCGACGGCCCATTCAACAGCACATTCGCCAACTCTGGCAAACGTTGGGCCTGTGGATGCAAATGTCGTCCGGAAGTATTTGCACGGATGGAAGGACATGGGCTTTTTGAACTAATTAGATTGTTTCTCTTTCGTTGTGTGTTTGTTTCCTCTGTTTTTCCTTCCACCATAACTAGATAAGGTAGTTCGGAATATCAGCCCTAATCAATCACTCAAATCCACCACCAACTTCGTGGCACTGACTCCCTCCTTCATCATGTCCAGCGCTTTCTGACAGCTCTCCAGCCCTTTGCCCACCACTTTGGCCTCCGGGGCACACACATACTTCCCCTCCGCCAACGCCCGCGGCAGATAGTCCTCAAAGATGGCCGGCCCAACCTCATTCCCCTCCAGTGTGCCACCCAAGACAAACTTCACCTCCACATCGCCAATCTTCTCCTGCCCGGGCTGCAGGGGTATCGCAGAAGTGACAAACTTCCTCCCGGACACCCTGCCAACCACCTGCGCACACAGATCCACCGACCCAGGCATAATCGCCAGCGCCCCAACCCCATCCCTGCCCTCGAATGCAGCTACCAACACCTCCACCGCCGTGGACGAGTTATAATCCACCACCCATCTCGCCCCCAGCCCTTTCACCAACTCGAAATTCCGCGGCGAACATGTCGTCACGACATCATACCCAGCGGCCACCGCCAACTGAATCGCATTACACCCCAAACTCGACGACCCTCCCCACACCAGCAGCACCTGCTTCCTGGAATCCCCATCGGGATGGGGATGAACCCTCGGCAACTCCAACCCCAACAAATCCCCCTGGAACAATCCCGACGCCACCGTCGACACCGCCAGCGGAAGCACCGCGGCCTGCACATACGGTACCGCATCCGGGATATGCGCCGCCAACCCCGCCTTCAAGATTGTATACTGCTGGAACCCCGTCTCGGCCAGGTTATAGTCGGGTGGTGGCCGGCAGGAGCCGGCGGCCATGCCTAACACGCGATCCCCGGGCTTGAATCGCGAGACGGAGGACCCGACGGCGGTGACCTCGCCGGCGACGTCGAGGCCCGGGGTCAGTGGGTATGCGAGCCAGGGGAAGATGTTTGGGATGGTTTGGAAGGCGGCGTCGATGGGGTTGATGGCGATGGCGTGGGTGCGGATGAGGATTTCGTTGGAGGTGGGGTTGGGGATGGGGATGGGGTGGATTTCGAGGGGGGTGTTGAGGGCGGGGATAGAGGCAGAGTAACTAGTCATTTTGCTTAGATTTAGGAATCGGGTTATGGGTTAATGGAGTGATTGTTGGTTAGGGTTTAGAGGGGGAGTGAGAGATGGTGGTGTGGTTTATATATCTTGTGGTAGTAGTCAGATTCATCAAACATACGTAGTGCTTATCTCTTGTTTTGCTCACTGGGTGGATCCAACTATACTAAGTGAGTCTTAATAAAATATATTCTCATAGGTAGGAGTATCTCTCTGCCTAATTCCGTAAAATCCATATTAATTGTCTGTTCCCACTAGATGATCTGATTATGTCCAGTTGCATCTCCGATATCTCCGGGTGTCTGCTGATTTCTGCTGATTTTCCCAACGTGGATGGAATTAGGGCTATGGTGTAAGGGAATAATCACATAATACTAGTATAATATATCTTCTATATCCCCTTATAAACACCCAGTGCAATGAAACCTCTGCGATATCTCTGTAAAGTCCAGTATTACGCCTAGCACGCCACTATCTTGCATATCATCCTGCTTACCTTGCTTACCTTGTGATCCTCCTCCCAGCATAGCTAATATATTATTGAATGCAGTCTCAATCCTCCTCTGTAGCGTCTGGCAAAGACCATTCAATCTTAGGTAGTCAATTAGAATATGGATAACTGTTTCTGCTGCTCTATATTCGTACTTGTTGTCATCCCTGAAGCCGTGAGTGGCCAGTCCGGAGTTAAGTAAGCAAGTAGGCTTGGTTCCGGGGTAGTAGGCCGTAAAGTTTTTCGTTCCCGCGGTCGTCGCAGTGCCCTAGGACCCACTGGAGACGAAGAGGAATTCCACGTTCCTCCAGCTCTCTAGCTGAATGGGCAATAGCCTGGACAATCCGCTGTTCTGACCCGTTTCGTGAATACAATAAAATATAATAAATAAAAATATAGAATAAGACAGATTAAATAAATAATCTATATGGATTCTATACAAAGTTAATATTAGTATTATAAAAATAAGAGGAGAAATCTTTAAAATATCAAGTATGAATATTACTATAATATGACTGTTCTATCATAGTATGTTGACTAGGTAGGAAAATACTACCTAAAATTAATTTTATTGCTCGTTTTTACTCTCGCGCCCAGTTGAATCTATTAATAATAAAGAGAGCTGGAGAATACATATACTGTTCAATAGATAACTAGTACCCCTAACTAGATTTAACAATTACAGCATAAACAAGGGACCATTGAGTCTACCAGATTGAACCGTATATCATAAGCTCAAATTGCTAAATAGGCGTACTTTCTAAGCCTACCCTTGGATTACTAGATACCCTCTTCTGAAGTGAAATCACAATCTGCAAGCCCCTTACATCGACTTACAGTCCAGGCGATAAAGTTGCGGTGTGCCTCTCAGGCATCTTTTATGATCCCCGCTTGAATCGAACAATAAACCCATGGGCTCACCATTCTTTCACTTAGTGTCCTACCTTGAAGAATCCTTTGAAAATGACCATTGTCGTCGTCGCCACAGCAGCTTTGCTCCTGCTGGGCATTGTTGCGTACAGAAAAGTTCGATTCCACCGCCTCCAGCAGTTTTCTGCATGGCCGCAGCCAAAACCATCTCTCATCTATGGCCATTTGAAGGTGTTTCACACGGCGGTGATGGAGGGAAACCAAAAAAGACACACTGGTCTGCGGTCTTCACTCTGTTTCCATCTTTCACTTATTAACTTGCAGTATAGACATGGTCCTTCTACAGATGAGAAAGTCTCTGGGAAACCCACCATTGTTCATTCTGGACCTTCGACCTGTGCAACCCCCGCTAGCCGTCATCTGTAGACATGAAATTGCAGAGCAAATATCTAAAGGCTCGAGGGATTTCCCGTATAGCTTGCCCAAGTCGCCCACATTCAGCCATCTGAAGCCATTGCTTGGTCGGGGATCAATGATAACTGCCTATGTAAGCTGTGCTTTTTGTATGTCCAGATCTTTTGGCTTACTGTTCCTCACAGGGAGAGGAGTGGAAAAGGCTTCGGAAGAGGTTTAGCCCTGGCTTCGCACCGCTGCATTTGATGGGTCTTCTACCTTGTGTGCTCAACAAGGCGTGGACTTTTCTTCAGACTCTCGACAGATATGCCGCGAGGGTCGAGCATTTTCCTCTGGAAGAGCTGTGTGCGAACCTCACCATGGACATCATCGGTATGTCAGCATTGACTACAAATTTCGTTCAAATCATATTGTAACACACGAATTAATGAACAGGCGAAGTCGCTATGGGGGAAGACCTGCATGCTCAACTCGGTAACGACAAACAGACAGAGTTAGCCCAGCTATATCGCAAACTCTCAGTGAGCTATAGAACAACTAGTAAGCGGAAATGGTACTGGCTTCAAGTCCCAACAAAGCTATACAGATGGCGATTGGCAAGAAGAATCGACGGTCTACTCCGCCCTCGCATCATGGCGAGATTCGCAGAGTTACAGGCTCAACCTCGGTCGTCGCCCGGGACTAACCAGGCGCAGAGCATTTTGTCCATGAGTCTAGAGGGTATTGACCATCTTTCCCCACGCGTCATGGATGAAACCCAAGATCAGTTGAAGACATTTCTATTTGACGGCTACGACACAACCAGTATCTTGCTGCAGTGGTTGTTCTACGAGATCAGCCGTACCCCGCGTGTGCTTGCTGCTATTAAAAGAGAACTAGACGATATATTTGGTGCAGATTCTAGCCCGGAGGCTGTACGTGACATGTTACTCTCAGGACAAGGGCCAGAATTAGTTCGCAAGATGTCGTACATCTCAGCTGTCATAAAAGAAACTCTTCGTCTCCATCCGCCGTCAGGAACTGCCCGGTATACTCCTCGTGGATCAGATTTTTACGTCACTCTTCCGGATGGAAGCTCGCTATGTCTGGATGAAGCGGTTCTATACAGCTGCAGTACCATAATCCATCGCGATCCAAATGTGTACAACATGAGTGATGAATTTCAACCCGAACGGTGGCTGAGTAACCGAGACACAAGCTTTCTGGCGAATACATCTACTCATCGAACCCCTGTCAGCGCCTGGAGAGCTTTTGAGCGAGGCCCGCGTGACTGCCTCGGCCAGGGCCTTGCAATGCTCGAGGCTCGCGTGATCCTCGCCTGTACAGTACGGCGATATAAGTTCGAGAAAGTGGGACTCGGGGAGCTCAAACGAGACAGTAAAGACAGGCTGATCTTGAACCCCAAAGGCCAGTATGAAGTGGAGAGCGAAATATACAATGTAAGAATCTTCCCATCACTTATGAAAGGTTAATTAGTGTTAACTGAGTTCAGACCATGCAAGTGTTGGCAACGCCAGTTGATGGAATGCAGATGAAAGTCCAACTAGTACCAGGAGCTTCGCCTCTTTCCGGCACCATCCATAGAGAGCGCTGAAATATAAGACTAGAGTCACATTTGTTGCGTCAACAGGGAGCGTGATCACCAGGGTGTGGAAGACGATAAGCCCCCTTTTTTCCCATACCAACCTATCTGAATTATCTTCAAACAAGCATAAGACTACAGTAATCTACTGGTGGGCTAGGTGGAGAAGTCGGTGACGCCCTACATGCCAACACTGTCTGTATGGTCGGACTGACGAAGGGCCATCTGCATGGCGACCTTATACGTATACACCGCCAATTTCCCACATTCTGTGGGTTTACTGTAGCACATCAACTCCATTGAATAGCCTTTGACCTGCAGCCTACACAGTCCAGTCTTCAGGGATGACCACTACGGTGCACATGTCGACAAGATCAAGTTCAGCTTTGATGTATCTATGTAGTTCTATTTAAGGCCCAGTTTGTTCTCAAACACTTCTCGACATTGTTAAAATTACTATCAGCTTGTTTTTATTCAGATGATTGCGATGTTGGTCAATGAATGCACCGGGATACCCGGAATGCGCTACTTACAGATGCTCGCGTTAAGTTTGTTTCTATCCTGGAGTGGCGCCTACGTACTTTGGAGGTCCAATAGAGACTGGGAGTTGTCATCCCTCCTGCTGAGTATCATTTCAATGAGTGTATCAGCTGTCGTACCCTGGTTTCTGTGCGATTGGGTTTCCTCATTCTTCTACGATCCCTTTCGTGACTTCGCCACAATCAAGGTATGCCAGTGCTGCGAACCGTGGCCCAAGTGCTAACCAACTGAGTAAACTGATGGAACTCGTTGGTCCAGGGCAATTTCAATTCATTACGCCTCGCCTGTGCTTCAGCACGCGGTGCTACAACCCTGGAATGGATCCGGGCTTTCCCAGGACAACCGATTATTCGCTGGCGCGAGCTCGGGTTGCGGAATTACCTCCTCGTCGCGGACGAGGAAATGATCCGAGATGTTCTAGTCAACAAGGCAATTGATTTTGAAAAGCCTCAAATGCCTAGAACGATTGTTGGGCGGCTCCTTGGGCGAGGTTTGGCAGTATCAGAAGGCCATGAGCATCGAAAACAGCGATTCGCTATGGGACCATCTGTTGCGGCGAAAAATATCAGATCATTCTACCCGGTGATTATTGAGAAGGTCGATCGGTTTCTGGGGCAGATTGAGGAGTCTATGTGCCGCCAACAGGCCGGGAAAGAGGGCAAATCAGCTGAAGGCGTTGTGGATATGGATGGGTGGATCCGGTGAGATCTTCTGCTGCTACATTCTTCATGTCAATGGCATAACTCCAAGGTAACCGTGATTACATCACCTCCAGGTACCTTATGGTTGAGATTATTGGCGTCAAAGTCCTGGGCCATGACTGGGGCGTGGAGCCCGGGGCACAAGAAAAGGTTGCTGAGTGCTTTGCGCGAGTCTTGGACCCTAGTGTGACCAATATCTTTTACTTCACCATTTATAACGTGTGGCCGCGGTGGATAGTCAGCTTAGTTCCCTGGAGCCATGGGAGCCTGACTGACAGTTTGAAAGACCGCCTACGCGTCTGGTGTCTAGATTCCATCAAACGCAGTCAAGATAACAAGAACGAAATCGAGAACGAAAACATTGACACAAGCGTGATCGAGTCAATGGATCATAGAGGGGACTTCACCGCCAGTGAATTATCCGAGCAGGCGATGGCTCTCCTTGCAGGCGTGAGTATCCCTTGGTGTCAGACGTGCAGCAATCGCTTGCGTACAACACTAAATTTATTACAACATTTCAGTTCGAGAGTCCATCTCTTGCTCTCTTCTGGTGCTGCTTCGAGCTGGCTCGCCACCACGAATTCCAAGAGAAGCTCCGTACCGAAGTCAGGAGTCATCTCCTCGCTGAAGGGTGCTCCCAGAAATGGGAGACGATTGAGGCGCTTCCATTGCTCAACGCCTTCTGTCGCGAGGTTCTTAGACTCCACCCTCCAGTGTCCGTGACCATCCGCCAATCAGTACGAGATACAGTGATTGGAGATGTCGACGTACCTGCAAATACGCGTCTTTTCATCAGCGCTTACGCCATGCAGCGACGTCATGATATATGGGGTCCCCGCGGAGATGAATTTTGGCCCGAAAGGTGGCTTGATCTCGACGAGAATGGGAACGCATCTCTAAATCAAATGGGTGGTGCTACCTCAATGTTTGCATATATGCCTTTTCTGCATGGGCGTAGGGCATGTGTGGCTAAAGAGCTTGCTTACGCGGGGATGCGTTGTGTTGTTGCGGGTCTTATTGGGCGATTTGCCATGGAGCTGCAAGATTCTGCGCAAGAAGTCAAGGTGGGTGGTATGACGATCGAAAGGTTAATTGATGGTTTGGAGCTGAGACTGAGAAAGATCGATGCGGGAAAGTCATTATTCTCTCATACCTGATCATATAGAAGCTTTCCTGCATCCTTGGGTATAATAAGATCCGATCCCATATCTCGCAGTAGCCATGCAGAAATTTGCCTACCCTAATGCGTCGTCGATCGCGATGGCCAGGCCAAGGATAATTGGATGATGTAGGCATGTGTGGACAATTTGAGTGGTGGAATAGATCTATGATGCAAGGGTCTATGTGAGACAAAGCATACGTGACTTGGCCAACAATATAGTTTATTGTTTTCTACACCGACACTTCTTCCAAATGTCTAGATAGCGTATAATTCTCCTACACGACATGAGCTGTCATATATCAGTAAACTACTTGAACAGTAAAATTAATTTTTATGGAAGAGCCATATCTGGAGTCCGGCTCATCGAAAAGTTGAATGAATAGTCCAACATGGGTGTCACATTGCACGGTCTAACCTTTGCCTCAGCTGAAGGCAAGGTCTGGGCAGCTCTCGCAGCTCTCGCTGCCTTGCTACTTCTATCACTTTTATGGAAATTGTTACCAAAATGCCGGTTTCCTCTAGGAACACCCCAACAGCTGTCTGAGGGGTTCCCGCTTCTTGGTCAATTGCGCTTCTATTCCAGTCGCAGCCGTTTCTACTTCGACAGCGTTTCGGCAACACGCACAGGGAATTTTCACTTCCACATCGGCCAACATCAGTTTATCGGTTTGTCAGGGGAAGATGGACGTGCAGCATTCTTCGAGGAGCGCTCGTTGGAGTTTTGTCAAGCGTGGGTGTTCATAACCACGCTGGAGTGCCACTGTCGTACTGATACTTTACGCAACAAATGATAGATATAGGAACATGTTTGTCCCCATTCCTCCTTCAATTGGAAAACGGCTCTTTAGATCACGCTCCTCCGAGACCTACAGGGCTGGGTTTGATCTTAGAAAGGCGATGAGGTGGGAAAACTTGACCCAAACCTTGCCAGCCATGACTCAATACACGTCGACAGGCTTCCATCGGATCGTGGAACAACATGGTCCGTGAGGGATAATCGATCCGTTCCACGAGCTAGATTGCACAGTGTACCAGTCAATGCTGTGTCTGATGGGTCTTCCAGAGATCGCTGAATCGGAAGACCTCCTTCAAAAAAGCCTTTCGTACTATACCAGATCAAACCTGTCCAACTCCCCTGCGCGGATCATTGCGCCTTGGCTGCCTACCCCATCATCGATAAGGTGCCTGGTGGCAAGCATCCGACAGTGCGTGCTAGTACGACAGGTAATGGAGAATCGCAAGACAGACCCGCGGACTGTCCCAGGAATAACACAGTCGATGATGGAGAGAGGGCTGGGTTACCAGGAAGTTTGCCAATTTGTTACGATGACTCTTTTTGCGGCCCAGGCCAACACGCCTGTTATATCGAGCTGGGCCTTGATCTGCCTGGCCCATAACCCGTACTGGATGGAGCAGATTCGTCGCGAGGTCGACCAGGTAGTACTCTCCCGATGGGAGGCAAGCCCACATAGTAGATCGCCGGAAGAGGTACTCAGCACACTTGACCTTGCAGCGTGGGAATCGGAATTCCCCCTGATTGAGTTATGTGGCCGGGAAACCTTGAGGCTCTATGGCGGTGCGGCGAACACGTCGTTCGGGGGTATACATGGAATCCGACGGTGGAGGAGTACGCGCCCGAGCCATATGTTAACTACCCTGCCTATTCAGGAGCCGGAGCCATGGTGAGCAATGTTTTGGACTATGCAAAATGGTTAAGAGCACTTGTCAATCTGACTGGCCCGATATCAATGGAGGTTTATGCGGGTATCTTCCGCCCTCGAATCCCCGTTAGGGAAACAGTAGCCAATGCGTTCAATCTCCCGCCCTCTCCAAGGCATGATTATGCTGCCGGGTGGTTTGTGACCAACTACCATAGCTATCAGATATACATGCATCACGGAAGTTGTCCAGGAATATATATTACGATAGGCTTTATCCCAGAGAAAAAGTTTGGATTCGTTATGATGGCCAACTCGGGGAGTGCCAGAGAGGTACATCGGTGGCTGTATTTGTATCTTGTTGACAGCTGTATCCTGGAAGTTTCAGGTCTCAGCTTGGGTTTTGAGCCAGATCAAATCACCATAACTGATATGGCAGAAGCGAAGAGACAGCTATTTCCCAATCTCGCACCCTGGAAAACCCAACATGCATTGCCAATCACCTCATACTGCGGGGTTTACAACGAGCGAGGGTATGGTGCTCTGAGACTGATACCCTACCGAGAAAATTTGTATTCGAACCTTACGAATCGAGCGATTCCATATCATCTTATTCTTTATCATGTGGATGGGGAGTATTTTCTTGTGGAACTCTGCACTCGTTGGAACGTTCCTGGCAACGACTCAAGTTTCTTCAGGGCTGAGTTTGGGATTGAGGAAGGGACTGTCACGTCGCTGCGTATTTCATTCGAGCCAGCACTGGGTAACGAAATGATTTCGTTTTCACGTTATTCTACATGATATCATTATCGATGTGGTGTTGATTTTCCCAATTATTAACTGCCCTAACTCACAATTTTCAATAGGGCAAGAATACAAGAAACTCTAAGCTCCTTACTAATTCAACATCTAATCATACTAGATTAAAGGGTGAAAGGCTAGAATACACAACGCTATGGTAGTCCCAAGAAGCATAACCATTTGGACTCTTATGCTTCCCTATGCCACACTTCCATGACCACGTCCATCCAGTTATGTTTATGGGAGGATGAAACAACATGAGACATCGGATGATCATGCGTGGCGGAAGGTTTCCTGTCGGTAACCCTCGTTCCTAGTTGAGCCGACCGAAGGGCCCCCTCAAGAGAATCGTCTAACGCGTCCCGACCATTGACAACTTGTTCTACAATCCCCAGCGATTTTAACTTTGAGGTAGTAACAGGGCGAGCGAGGATGGTTGCCTCCCTCCGCGGTGTTACCGCCGGACTCGAAGATGCCGTCCACTTTGCCTCGCCCATGGTCAAAGTCGCTGCCTTGACAGCTATTCTGATCTTACAAGACAATGCGAGGCAAACACCGGCGCCAAATGCTGGACCATTTATGCAAGCAATTGTTGTCTTGGGAGACTTGTCGATCAGGTCTAGTAATTTGGTGAAGGCCTTCAGCTCGTCTGACTCTTTTGGGGATGCCGATTCATTCCCATATTCGACCCCCATGCAGAAGAATTGACCACTCCCGGTGATAGCAATCGAATGGATAGTGTCGTCACTGTTGCACTGGTCGATAAGGGTGGTCATGTGGTTGATCATCTTCTGTGTTATAGTGTTGCCGGTCTTGACTCGATTGAGGACCAGTTTTACATTTCCATCTGACCGATATATCGACACCCTGCTCTTCTTTCCCTGAAGGGACCACGTTCTGGTTGGAGCATGGCCAGACAGTCTCCGATTAGATTGATCGGGCAACAATTGACCCGCCGAGCGTATAGTCTGTAGATTGCGTGATATCCACGTACCGGTCTTGACTAGTCGTGCAAGATTGACTCCGGTGTCAATGCCGGCCTTATGGAACATGAACACGAGGTCCTCGGTAGCGACGTTTCCTTTGGACCCGGGAGCAAAAGGACACCCCCCTAGACCGGCTATGCTGCTGTCAAACACGCGAATGCCACAATGATATGCCTCCCATGCGTTGACTGCCGCGTGGCCGTGTGTGTCATGAAAGTGTCCTGCCAGTCTTGTTACGGGAACGTCGTTATGAACAAGATACGAGAGAAGATTCCGAACTTGTGTGGGACAGCCGACACCCACAGTATCACCGAGGCTGACTTCGTAGCATCCCATGCCGAGGAGTGCCTTAACGCATTGCAAAACTGCCGATGGATCCGTCGGCGAACCAGAGGGATCGGCAAATATGCATGATACATACCTAGCAAGATGTTAATATGCGACCAAGAGGTAGAACAAAGTAAAACACATACCCTCTTACAGCAAGCCCACGAGAAAGAGCCTTCTGGACCACATTGCCCGCCCTCTCAATACCGTCCGCCACAGAACAGTTGATATTGGCTTTGCTAAAACCCTCCGTAGCACTGATAAACACCGCTACTTCTCTGACCCCGGAATCGATCGCGATATTCAAGCCTTTCAAATTAGGAACTAAAACCGGAAGACGGTTCTCTTGTTCGTTGTGTAACCGTTTGATGTCCGCATGTCCCAGAACCTCGCGGCAATCCGCCAACTGCGGTACTGCGCGCGGCGAGACTATCGACGTTAACTCGATCGTGCGCAAACCACTGTCTCGCAGCCGTCGAACGAGCTCAATTTTCACCGACGTAGGAACTGGTTCCTTAATATTCTGAAGGCCATCCCGCGGCCCGACTTCCACGATGCGCACTGCGGCTTGGGGGTTCTTCATGTTGTCTCAACATCTATCTTATCGACAGAATGTAGGTTGTCAGGAAACCGAGTGCAGTGGCATCCCCTGGAGCAGCCAAGTTTTGTTTTTTTCATGGCTTAGCCGGGGCCGTTTTTGTCTTTCTCACGTCAGATGGATTGGGTATATATGGACAAACCGCCACTCGGTCGCTCGGATGGATGAGCCGAGGGATTTCCTGTTTCGGAAGATATGACCTCATCGGTTCCCCGGATTTACGGATCCACTTTTATCTGCCGAGGCTGGCCGTGTTACATATCGAGAGGGGGGTGTGTTTGGGAGATTACGGTGGTCACTTTAGGACCAAATATGAAGGCAAAACACGTGATAACAAAGGATATCTATCGAAGCCAGTACACCACCCCTGGGGCTATATAGGCAAATATGTAGAGTGGTGACGAACTTATCCCACCATTCGAACCCAAGCCCCGCAAAAACGTCAAACATACATCCAGGTATTACTTTTCGCTCTGACCGATTTCCTGAATACTCGGGGAAGCATGATCAAGCTCCGCCGGGGGCCGACTAGCGCGCACCTCAGGATAAGTGCTCTGCGTTTCCGGATAGAAAGGTGTGGACGAGTTGCTCATATTCTTCACCATCGTGGACCTCCGTCTTCGCTCGAAGAAAGCCCACGCGATGGCCGATAGTGCAATAACGCCCAGCGGCACCCCAACCCCAGCCCCGACCGCAGTCGTAATATGTGAGCTGTCGCGACCGACCGGGCAAGGGGTGGGACTGGCGGAAGGGGGGTTTGTCGTTTCTGCAAGGGCGGCTCGCCCGAAGATAATATCGCCGTTTCCAAGGGTAAAAGGTGCTGCGCCGTCGGAGCATGTGGATGTATTTCCGCCGTCTTGGAAGCCACAGCAATATACTGCGTCTCCGTCCTTATTTGTGCCCATGCCGATGATCGGTGCGCCGCCGTCGGGGTTGGAGTTCACTACACCATAGCGGAGCTCGTTAGTAGACGAACGGGACAATAACTCCTGGCTAGGGTGAGCAGGATGAGAGAAGTGGTACTGACTACATTGTCTGGGGCAACTGCTTCCTTCTGGCCAGGACTTGTCGGTACAGCTTCCGCGATAGAACACATATGGTTGGTGCGATAACCCGGCGCAGTAGCCATTTGACATGCAAACCGAGCCCTTGTTGCAACAAAAGGAGACTGTATCGTCACCACACGGCACCGCGTTACTCTGTATTCTCTCGCTGGGGTTGTAACAAGTTCGGGCCGATGCTAAAGCGGCCAGTAAAGCGACCGACGCCTGACAGAAGGCAACAGTGACCATCCCGCAACGCTATGGGGAGAAACTGGGACATTCAACAGACTACAACAAGGGATGTTGGCAAAGGTAAAAGGTAAGCACAGCATACGCGGTGAAAGTCGAGGACAGAATTGTAAGACGTCGCTGCACATCATTGCAAATTGTCAGAGAAATTGCTTCCCCTGGTCCAGTGCCGTAATTTCTTGGGGGCTGCAGCCAAGCCCTCCTGTCTCGTTCTGATAATCCTGCTGGTTGGCCTGATCTGCACTCTGACGAGGCGAAGCATGGGGGCAGCCAAGTTTACGAACAGATCAAACTATTTGGTGATTTTCCGTGTTTTTGGCCCCATAATATATGCTTGGTTGAATAATCCAAACGAAGGATTGGCAAGGCATATTTAGACAAAAAAATTCGTAGATACCATGTTTCTTAGGGAAGGTCTAACTTCCATGTCATTTTGATGCATCTATAAAAAAAAGAACCTAGGGTTCGCGCCAGTCAGGTGATGACGGGGGAAATGGAGTGCTTGAAATCCAATGAATCCTATGTTATAAAGATATCATCTGCGCAGACAAAGCCTTCGTCAAGGGCAATATGACCGCTTCTTAACTCCCCTCCCCTCGCAAACCGCACCCAGAGCTCTTTTATCTGTTGACCCAGTTCCCAGCTTGCCTTCTCAGCACCCTTGCCCTCCAGCATTGGGGCGCCTAGCCACGAGTCGCGCGTACCCATCACGAAAGGAATATCAATGCAGTGGCAAGATTCCAGAGGGTTACCATCAGCCCGCCACCCAAAGGAATAGGTGGTCGACCGGTGTCCTGCATCTCGAAGCTGCTCATGGAGACGTTGGCAAGGCAGGCTGAAATAAGCCCTTGTCATATACCACACGCCCAGCGCCTCCAGAACATCACCAACGTACGGAAGACTGTAATGACTGGAAAGTGGGCCAACCATTTTCGCAAATGGCCGCCCATCCTGCTTCACCCATCCGACCAGAATGGGGATATTCTTCGACCGTTCCAGCACCATCTGGCCGAAATGCTCCTCCGCCGGCAACGGAAACGCGCCAAACGTCGGCGCGAACAACATAATCCTCCTCCGGACGGGGTCCATCAGCAGCATCTTCTGCAGCTCCAGTATCTCCGCCGTTGCCATCTCGCGAGGGTCCTTGGTAAGCAAGCGCATCGCTTTCTCCGACAGGGCAGTTTCCGTCTCAGTCCGGCCCTGTAGCTCTCCCACGGGCGGACTGAGGAGAATAGCCCGTTGAAACAGCCCCTCGGTCCCCTCTGCGATCATCATGCACAGAATTGAGTCGCCTCCCGCCGACTGGCCCGTGAGAGTAATATTACTGGGATCACCACCGAAGGCAGCGATGTTTTTCTGAACCCATCGCAACGCCGCGATTTGGTCCAGTAGCCCCAGGTTGGCCGGCGCAATGCCGTCCAACTGCAGATACCCAAACACACCCAGTCGGTATGTCACGTTGACGCAGACAATGCCCCTCTGGGCGAGGTCGGTCGGTCGATAACAGTCGAGGTCTCCTCCGCCGGAGATATAAGCACCGCCATGCAGCCAGACCAGCACGGGGGCGCCCTGCGCGTCTCTGGGTGCGACAACGGAGACATGGAGACAGTTTTCACTCATCGGATGGCCTTGGGTCAATGGCCCCATGACGGACTCGAGCCGAGACGGTAGCTGGGCACATATAGATGCTGGTTTGGTGCAATCGATCGCTTGTTGCCAATGCTCGGTTGGTTGAGGGACTTCGAATCGGGTTGCTGTGGCGTAAGGAATGCCGCGGGCGTGGATGAGGTTTTCGTCGGTTACTGAGGCCGTAACGCGTCCACATGGTAAACTGATTTCCGTTGTCGTGCTCATGGTGATTGGCAATATCCTGAATTCACGATTTATGTTGGAGATGAGGAGGAATCGGTGGGGAAAATGGATGTTGATGACGCCGCCAGCTACTAACTACCCCTCTCCCAGCCT
This sequence comes from Aspergillus nanangensis, assembly GCA_015844325.1. NCBI lineage: Eukaryota > Fungi > Ascomycota > Eurotiomycetes > Eurotiales > Aspergillaceae > Aspergillus > Aspergillus nanangensis. Next base: position 189,593 of record VCAU01000001.1, on the reverse strand, counting down.
CTTCGATAAGAGAGCGAGCCGGATCACTTCCGATCATCAAAGGTGTAACATCCGCTCTGCAGTGCATATTCCGACCACCAGGTGATACCATAATATCTGGGCTACTGCTAACATGTAGAATTCGCCGTCTTGGCGAACAAATCGCCGAGTGACGCGCAACTACATAGGTAGCTAGCTAGTTCACTGCGCTATCTGTCACATCTGAAACTTTCGTAGGACAGCAAGACGGAGTCGGTCATGACGAAACAACAATGCTAGCGACGTGGCGGGATAGGCCAATGTCTTTTACGGTTGAATTGTGTGGATTCATTGCTTGCATTGGGGTCTTTAAATAACAGAGCCGGGAAATGAATGAAACATATCGAAGTGATACAATTTTCTTCTCTAGGGTTACGATATGGGCCTTCCTACTAATATGCAATCTCTATCCAAAGAACCCATAGAATGGAGGAATTAATTCATGTCCTAACGAGCTCGATATCTGCAACGTATCATAAATATGACCTTGGCTTGGCTGCCCGAGCATTGAAGCCGGAAACCTGGAATATGTCGCTGTCTTTGCGCAAAGTATCGAGGTCATGACACTCCATACAGGCTGTTCTGCTTAGGAGCACAGCATCGTACGTCCGGTCCTTCACCTCGACCTGGTATCTCTCGAATGCCTGTTCCAGAGATTGTTTTCCATCTCGCCAAAAGACCAACTCATCCCTTAACCTGGCCGCATCGTAGATCCCGTGGTTGGCAGCCTCTCCCCTGTCTATAGAAAATTTTTTTAGCTCTCCGGCAAAAACAGTTTGATCTTTGCACACTTACACATTGTCATAGTATGAGCAGCATCACCCACGAGTGCCACTTTCCCACCTTCCCGGTGCCACGTCTGGGTTGGCCAGTCCCCCAGATCAATTCCCACCGTTGCTGTATCGTCCGGAATGTCAAGTATGGCTTGCTTCAGAGCTGGGAACATGCCAGTTCCACTGACAGCCGCCGCCTTGACACACGCCAGGTGCTCTTTTGGGCTCGTCGGGAGTGGTCCATTGCGTTCAATCAGCCAACTCATATTAAACTGGCCTTCGTAGTACTCGTCCTTAGTGCCGAGGCTCCCGTTAATCGCGGGCGTGGACAACATCGAGAAAAAGATATAGTAACCCGTGCCAGGATGCGTCCCTTGCCAAAGGATTGGGTGAATATCAAGGAACGGTTTCATCCGTTGGAGTGGTAAACGAATCGTCAGTCCAATGTGAGCCACAGGCAGTTCATTCAACTGGGCCTTTTCGTCGCCGAACATAAGTTGTTTGATGCGACTTCGCTTGCCGTCCACGGCTAGTAGCATAGACCCCCGTACGGTCGACCCGTCTTCGAAATCAACTGAAACGCCGCCCTGGGTTGCGTGGAATTCGGTCACACGCATGCCCCAATTGACGTCTATTCCTGTGCTTAAGAGTTCGCGGAACTTTTTTCTGTTCAGTCGGAAGTGTTGGCTGGACTCGAGGCAGACCTTATCCTTGCCGGTTTCGAGGTCCAGGAAACGGTACTTATCATGAGCTGTTTCCAGGTTTCGTGTGTCAGAATGTCATATGCTGATCTTCGGGTGTGAATTGAACAAACATCTGCCTCCCTGTGCGGGATTGACTTGAATCGAGGGAATACGAGCGAAGACGTCTGCCGGCAGACAAGACTCTAGTGCAGGGAGAGCCCAGTGCATTGTGATGCCCCATCCTGCCGGTCGTGCATCGATGCTGCTATCACGGTCATAGATCAGAAAGTCGAACCCATCTTTTTTGAGGGCTTGGGCTAGGGTTAGTCCCACAAGTCCAGCTCCAATGATGATGATCGGTGCGCTGCTGTCGGCCATGATTCATCCACGTTGTGTCAATTTATTCCAAGATAAGCAGAATCAATCTGGCGGGTATTGCGGTTTTGCTTGACTATTCATATAGGTTACCCTATGATCATTGGCATCTCATCTATTGCATGGTTGAGTCGCCGACTCAAGACGGCGAGTAGTCGGCGAGATACGAGCCGAAGCCATCCCTTGCCGACTTGCAACCTGGAGTATTGCGTCACCTACGAGGCGAAAATCAGAACAAGCCCAGTAGATTGGCATCGGATTCAGTATGATCTGGTTCCATTCAGTTGTCAATATTAGTTAAACTCCCGCGGCCGACACTTACGAACCTCTACATCATCTCTTTCGCACTTCAAACGCATCGTCAACGGCCAGATCACTCCTGACCCACTACCCTGCTCGAATCCACCATGTACCTTACAAAAATCATAAACGGCGTCGAAATCTGCTACGACGAATGCGGATCAACCGACGGCCCCGCCTTAGTCCTACTGACAGGTTGGGCTCATGACATCGCCCTCTACGACGAACTCCTCCCTCATCTCGCATCAAAATACTGGGTCGTCCGGGTATGCTGGCGCGGTCATGGCCCTCGGCGAGACCCTCTCCCCGACTTCGGTGTGCAGGAACAAGTCAGCGACACCATCGGCCTGCTCGAATCTCTCGACGTGGACAAATTCTCCATTGTATCGCATTCCCACGGCGGATGGCCCGCCCTCGACATCGCCGACCAACTTGGAAAAGACCGGGTCCTGTCCGTGTTGATGATTGATCAAATCATGACGCCGCCTCCGCCATTCGCCGCCGGTCTCCAAGCCATGCAAAGGAAGGACTCGTGGAGAGCTGCGCGAAAGGACTTATTCGCGAACTGGGGGGCCAACAGCAATAACCAGGCTGTGCAGGATCACTTTGTCTACAATATGGCGAGTTTTGGGTTTGCGATGTGGGCGTTGTCGTGTCGGGTTATTCGCGATGCGTATGAGCGGCACGGGTCGCCTATGGGCCGGATGGAGAAGATGGAGAGTCCCCCGTTGATTCTTCATGTTTTTTCACATCCGTTGGACGATTTGGATTATCGCAGGATGCATGAGGAGTTTAGAGCTAGGCATTCGTGGTTTTCGTACGCGGATCTCAAGGGCGAGACGCATTTTCCGGATATTGAGATTCCTGGAAGGGTTGCAGAGCACATTGATGATCTGGTTCGGATGAGGAATAAGCTGTAGATGTCTGCTGGAGCTGATTCCTCCATGATTTGAAGTTTATACCAGGTCTGGTGATGTTATTATTGCTGTAAGTAGCTCTATATCTTGGTGCTTGAATAAGAATATCCGATTTCTGTCATCAGTGGACAGTGATATCAACGCACACACACACACACACACACAAAGGGAACATAAACAATGTCTTCGGGTTAAAATGAAAACACTTGAATCACTACAAATGTAAGAAATTCTATTAAAATCAAAGGTTCTCCTTGCGTGGTGATTCAACCAGGGGACCGAGCCCTAAGTCGCCGAATTGCCCGGACAAGCCGACTAAAAGGGGCTTGTTTTCTACCTTCTTATCTCAAAAACATCAAAGACCCTAAGCGTATCAAGCAGACCTGTCTACAGAGCAGTTTCCAAATATATACCACCCCCTCCCTTGCCTGGCCACTAAAGGCCCCGAGCCCTATTTCTGCTACCCCCCCGCTAGATGACATTCACTCAAGGGAAAGGCGAAGAATGGAGAAATCAAAGCCCACCACTTCGTTAGACCTGGAGATGGGAGACAAGATCGAGGCTGGGGCCGTTGAGACTACTGTTTCTTCCGGACCTGTCTCAAACATCGTGAGAAAGCTGGCAACTGTAGGTGTCGAAATCCGAGGGCTGGAGCCAATTCCAATCGAGCAACGAACCCACACGAAGTACTACAATATCTTCACTTTTTTCGGCGGTTCCTTCCTGTCGATTCTGCCGTAAGTTAACATCCCAAGTTTTCGACAACTTTATTTTCGTGCTCGCTGACCTGGGAGAGAGATCAGCTTGAGCATTGGCACCACGCCTACCCTCGTTTTTGGCCTGTCGTTCAAAGATACGGCCATCATGGTAGTGACGATGCAGTTTCTCTTCATACTACCAACTCTGTATATCCTATCTCTAGCACCGCTACTGGGAATGAGACAGTCAGTGCAGTTCCGCTATGTTTTCGGGTAAGAAACCAGTCGACTACGGGAGATAATGAGATGCTCACCCACATCGCAATCTCAGAAAGTACCCCAACATCGTCATCAGTGTAATCGTCCTGCTCGTTGCTTTGATATTCGGGATTCTCGCAACCGTCGCAGGCGCCGAATGCCTTTCAGCCGTCCGACCCGGCACGCTCCCCATGGAGGCGTCCATCACCATTATCCTGGCGGTTGGGTTCATCATCAGCTTCATCGGCTACCGCGCCCTCCACCTTGTCTGCCAGTACATCTGGATCCCCACGGGCATCTCGATCCTAATTCTCGTCGGCTGCGGCGGAAGCAAGCTCTCCAACCAAGCGCCTGCCACCTCTTCCGGGGCGGCGCCTTACCTCGCGACTCTCTCCATATGCGCCTCCAACATGGCCACCTGGGGCATGTTAATCGGCGACTACGCCTGCTATATGCCCCCTACCGCGCCCCGACGTCGACTCGCCCTCTACTGCCTCGCAGGCCTCTACGTGCCATTCACGCTGATGATGTTACTCGGCGCGGCAGTCGGGGGCGCGATCCCCGCGACCCCCTCCTGGACAACCGCATACAGCTCCGGCGGCCTGGGTGCCGTGCTAGGCGAAATCCTCGTCGCGCGCGTGGGCAACTTCGGAAAGTTCATCCTCGTGATCCTAGGATTCTCCATCGTCACGACCTCGGCGCGCGACATGTATAGTATTTCTCTATTTACCGTCGGGGTCGTGCCGGCTCTCGCCCATGTCCCGCGGATTGTGCTTCTCTGCTGTGCTGCGGGCGTCATGGTCGGGCTTGCCATCGCGGCGTCGCAGTCCTTTCTGTCTACGCTGAGCACCCTGGTGAGCATCGCGGGGTACATGACGGGACCGACGGTGTGCGTGTACCTGGTGGAATGGGTGTACTTCCGAAAGGCGGATCCGGCGAGTTTCGATCCTGCGATTTGGAACGATGCGAAGGCGTTGCCGTCGGGGGTGCCGGCTCTTTTCTGTAGTGTTGCGCCTTGGGCGTTGATTATTACGTCGATGTCTACCTCGTGGTATGAAGGGCCGATTGCGAGGAATGTGGGTGATTTGGCGTATGAGTTGGGCGCTGTGAGTGCTGGGATTTTGTATCTACCTTTGCGGGCGATTGAGATTCGCTGGCGAGGGCGTTTATAGCCACTGGATAGTCATTCGGAAATATAATCTACATTTGTTGATAGAATCGAGAATGAAGAATGGGGGGAATGGAAGATCTTCTCCTTTTTCTGCCTCTGATAAGGTCTGAATCCTGCCAGAAGATGCGGGGAGACTCTGTTGCTGGCCAATAAGCATTGGAACTAGGCTTATCTAGCGCAGGATTCACGTATTAAGGATCATCTATTTAAGCAGGGCCATCCTTGCAATCGCCCATCTGGCATGCGATCCACAGACGTAGTCTCTGGTACGGAACTTCTCTACTTCTTGTGACTGCCTTCTCACCATAAGCATGTCCCAACAACGGAGTCGTGCGCGAGTGGCTTGCAAGCTATGCAATCTCCGCCGAGTCAAGTGTGATCGGAATGCCAATGGCAGCTGTTCCAATTGCCGGTTCGCAGGAGCCGAATGTCAGCTAATCAACTCCCGGAGAGGACGGTGTGTTTTGCTCTACCCTACCCCTCCAACTCCAACCACGCTGATGCATATATAGATATCCGCGAGGCTTAGCCCAACGAGTGGCAGATCGACCATTCCAGGCTATCCCCGTCACAACCTCCGCTTGGACGCGTTGCGCTGCGCGGTCAGAAGCAGCGGAACCCCCCAGCAACAACAGCAGAGATACCAACCGCTATGTCAGCCCATCCCTATCCGAAGTGGCCATGCATCAACACGGCGAGCACGAGGCCAAACACGTCGTGTATATGGGTGATTCAGCCAATTTCAAGTACGTCCTCCATGAACTCGGCGATCCTTTCAACGGGTCGAAGCAACAGCGGTTCTGGGGGGATCATCTGCAACGGTCACTACACGAGAGACTGAATGCCTCGACACGGGCAGCAATCGAATCGACCAAACTAGCCGAGGAAAAGCAGATGCGAGATGCTGCCGTTTTCGACACTCCAAGTCCAAAAATCAGCGACACTCTGATCCACACGTTTCGCCGATATTCTTACCCCGTGTTTCCGATATTCCACTGGGAGGATTTCGTGTCCAAGTTGGATTCGCACACCGTTTCCCCCTTGCTTCTCAACGCCGTTTACTTGATGGGGACGTTTCATTGTCCAGAGTCCGTGCTGCACGAAGCGGGCTTCAATTCGCGGTATCTTGCAGGGCTGATATTCTATCGCCGAGCGAAGGCGCTGTATGATGCGGACAGGGAATTCGATAGCATCACCGCACTTCAGGCGACGATACTGTTGTCGAATTGGTGGGCTGGACCCATGGAGCAGAAGGATACGTGGTATTGGCTAGGAGCATCGGCAGGCTTAGCCCAATCACTTGGGATGCATAGATCGTGGGTATTCATTCCTGTCTGGTAAGACACTGTGCTTTCTCATCATCTTTTGCGTCTAGGAAATCGTACACGCTTTTGCCTGTGCGGACCCAAATGTTATGGAGGAGGATATGGTGGGTACTTCACGTAGGTCAGTCCAGTAGCTGGATTCTACCTATGGCTGACACCGATAGATTCATGATATGCACTATGCTGCAATCCTGGGGAGACCTCCACATATCCACCCCAGCTTTTGCGATGTGAATACTTTGGAGGAAGGAGATTTTGATCGTTATGTCGATGCTGATGCAGGATCATCACATGAGGAGACATCCTCTGAGAGTATCTTCTATTTAATCCACTTCTCAGAGCTTATTTCCATAGGTAAGGATGAGTTGGGTCCACCGAAACCACAATGACATATGTAAACGCTAATGACTACACAGCTGGAGACTGCCTGATCACAAAGCTGTCTTCTACGGACGGAAACACGGTCATAAATAAAGCCCCATATGATCGATTGCTCAGCTGGCAAGAGGGCCTTCCCTCTGAGTTCCAAAATGTCCCTTCGCAAATCACGCGAAACACTGGCTTCTGGCCGGCCTTGCTCCATCTCTCACTCTAGTACGTGACAGCAACACCTACATACTTTACTAACCTTTTACTTATTATTGACCAAACCAGCGAGTACAAGATAGTCTTCTATCGAATGATGACCGACAAACCCCAAACAGTCGGGTTAGGATCTCCCCTATCAGAATGTGCCAGCAGAATTACACGAATCCTGGAAGACCTCCTTGCCTCTGGAACGCTTTACTATGCCCCGTTCATCGTGTACGAGCTTCCATCTCCTTCTCCACATTTGAATTCTACTAAACGGGACATAGCCTACCCGCAGTATTCGCCTCTACTTTAGTGCATATCATGAACATCCACAAAGGCGACCCAGACATGCGGGTGGTATCGGAACACCGGGCCAACTTGGCCATGCACATTCTGAAAAGATTCGAAGACATTTGGCCTATGGCGATCTGGACCCGCCATTTACTCAGTGGTTTTCTGACGGGGCCCACCATGTCCACGGAGCAGTCTCAGCCGGCTGTGGGAGGTGGAGCTACGGACGTGCCATTGCTTTCCCCAATTTCAAACTCGCGTCCTGCAGCTGGTGTGTCTGCCTCGGGTTCCATGGAGATGGGGCTTGGGAGCATCAGTGGCCTGTCACCTCCGAGAACCGAGGACGAAAACGTTTTCTCTACCGAGATGTTGGGTGTTGATCAGCTTTCAGGGATGCCGATCTCGTTCCCGTTTACGAATTTGTTTGACGATGTTGGGTTTGACCATGAGGTACTTTGGGGAGGTGAACCATAGTGATATTTTTGGCTGCAGCAATAATGGCTTGTTTTGTTACTTCAGTGATAATCCATAAAATAATATCATGGGCAGTTTCTAAATAGAAAGAGAATAACTCTGAGTGGGGGACTAGAGCCCTAGGATAACCATATTGATTTGGGATGCGGCAATACAGGTCCATCGATTGTGCGCTTCCTAATAATGCCCCAACCCCTGCTTATCTATTCAGTTAAATCGGGTGCTCGTACTTGAGGCCTTCCAGCAAGGATCCCTCGACCCTTGGATTAAGCCTGGTTATCACCATCCGCGACAGGACTAAGTACACTAAGAGGAGTAGACAGTCCAACCCGATCGACTGTGCGAGTATACGCCACATCTCCATTGGCACGACCCTCGTGAACCACAAGGTCCTTGCGCCTGGTATCGACAAGGAGGCGAATCAGGTCGGGGCGCATATAGTGACCTCCCTATGAAGAGCCAGTTAGTAAAATTACGCAAGACGTGATTTATTGTTGAACTTACAAAATCGGCCAATGACTTCGGTAGATGACATTCGTCCAGGTCGATCTAGAAAACATGTTAGCACACATTCAGTTACCGAGGTGGGTGGGAATGGGAGTGCGTACGTCAACGAAGAGAAGCCCCTGAAAGTCCCTGTTCGGGTGAGGAACAAGGTTCTGGCCATCCGGGCCAAAGATGCGCCCATGTCCATTGTAAATGCGAGGATCTTCAAGTTCCTTTCCCGGGGGCGTGTTGACCTTGATACCCTCTTCGGTGATGGTCTGCCAGGGTGCTAGCGTGAACGTGCCTGTCTCGATGGCATAGGCTGGAGTGACAAGCTGGGGGTTTCTCATCAGCAACCAGGGACATTTAGTTTCAAATAACAACAACAACAACAATAAGTAGGTGAGAACGAGCTTACATCCGCATTAGCCTCAGCCACATTGGTGAACGGGTCAGGATACTTCAGCGTCTCTTTCCCAGGATAGAGAGGCCAAGCCGCAACGTGGACCTGCTCGCCCAGAGAAGCAGCATATGCCTTCATGAACGGGTTCATATTTTCCCAGCAGTTCAGATGACCGACTCGACCGATTTCAGTGCTCGTTACAGACTCGGTGGTGTCGCCGGTGCCATCACCGAAAACCAGTCGCTCCACGTGTGTGGCCTTGATCTTACGCCGGTGGTTGAGGATATCGCCGGAGGGGGAGATGAGCACCTGAGTGGTGTACAGGCTTGCGAGATCGAGCTCAGAATAGCCCAGGGAGACGAATATCTTGTTGGCTCGGGCGGCATCACGGATGCGGCGCATCTCATCCGAGTCTGACGGGAGACTGTTCTCGCGATATTTCTTGAGAAGAGGAAGACTCTCCTGGTAGTTGACTTTCCATGCCCAGTAGGGGTATCCAGGTATCCCTGGGAGAATTTCGTTTATGTTAGCTCGGTCATGGTAGTTTTTATGTATGGTTTATGTGCTGGTATACTGACATAGTTCGGGGAATGCAATGAGCTTGCATCCCTCCTTGCCCGCCTCGTTGATCCAATAGATGGTTCGACGGACGGACTCCTCAAGATCGAACCATCCTGGTTCCGCATTGACTGCGGCAGCTTTGTACTTGGTAAGAATGGGAGCCATATCTGGATTTGGGAAAATTGGAAGCGAGATAAATTGGATTGATGTTTGTTGTATGTCGAATGGGAAACAACTGGGCAGGACGTCGCCGGGCTATTTATATGTCTGTCCACATCTATGCGTGTTCTCTGGGCAGTCAGGGTTTCTTTGAGATCTGTTATTGACTGGGAGTCAGTTGATTTGGCACCCCAAGTACCGACATGGTTGCCAATTTCTTTCGGACGAGTACTTGATGCTACAAACACATCCCGGGATGTGGATATTCCACGGGATTTGATCTACACCCATTTTGTGTAGGTGCCTTTTCAGACACTCGGAAAATCCCGTTAACACCTACCAGGTTCAATCCATGAGTTGCGGTGTCTAAGTGCCTATAGACCTACCTATTCTCCTGGATTCGTTATAATATGAGGGTTTCTCACCCGTTGGCCGTGCCTCATTCTCCTCCGGCAGACAAGACCGATATCATTAGAAGATTCATCCAGTATGCAATCATGCATGATGTATTACGAGATATAGAATACAGAAATATGATCATTTTTACTATGTTCCTCGCTCACCTGCATATATATCCAACAGATCAAGCGGAGGTGCCGAAGGCATATACGGAGTGGTAACGCGATTGTTCATTATCACCTGATATTCCCAGTTTTGTCAAATGATACACTTCCAGGCCATTTGATATGAGGTAAGTTTAGACCCCATCTGCGGTTGCTGGATGTCTGGTCCTGCCGGGCCTGCCGGTGACGTGCTCCTCCGGGGTCTGTCCTGGATCCGGCGGGATCTGCGAGTGGCGCCATTCCAGCTTGTCAGCTACCCTGCAAGCTTGCAGCTGATCATTATAAACAACAAGAGTCTAGCCCTTGACAAGGTGGTTCCAGAAGCAGTGGATATATCTATCAACCCAATTGTATGTTAGGTTTACGTTTTGATGAAGCATAAGTACTCGTTGGATGACTGGGAAGTTGGAATATTGACCAAGGTAATTAATCCCTGGACAGGAGTATTTGATATTGACAATTTGTGTGTTCCACTAGAACGTGTCTATACAAGATTTCAGTAGAGTCTTCTTTTTTACTCCCTGCATATGACTCAGCTATTTACACAAATTTATAAACTCCAACTACCGTTACCCCGCTGCCCAGAGAGATTAAACTAAAAACATTCGGAGATCATCGTTCGGCCATCACCCGAATATCCACCTTCTTAATCAACCCTAGTCAACTCTGGTTCCAGAGATAAGCTGCCAATTGTGACTAATTATTCAACGCACCGTATCTTGGAACCACTTCTTGGCGTTAGATAGCAAAAGTAATCATAACAGTAATAATCGTCCTGATAGAAGATAACCTTGGGTCTATACGAAAATCGTTTATTTAGCATTTGACTAAAATGCATCCTTCTCCGGGCTGTTATCGTGTGAAATACATTCTGCCCCCCCTGCATACTCCGAACCGTCAAGTTATAAAAAACTGTCTGTCCCTCCCCCATCTGACCTTCATCCACAGATTTTATCTCGTTAAATCGCCAAGATGGAAACAGTCAAAATACCAGATCAGACAACAACGAAACAACCGCAGCCGGTCGAGGGAGAGACCGCCTCGGTGGACTATGCGGCGCTCAGCGACTCGATTGACATGCGGGCTGAACGGTCTCTGGTGTGGAAGTTTGACCTGCGGATTCTCCCAGTCCTCGCAATCATGTATCTGTTCAACAGTTTGGACAAATCCAATCTAGGGAATGCCAAGACCGCAGGCCTTGAAGGTACGTGATATGTGTTTCAATATGCAATTATGAATTTCTCGACTCATCGCTCTCTGATTAGAAACCCTCAACCTCCACGGAAACCAATACAACATCATCCTCAGCATCTTCTTCATCCCCTACGTCCTGACCGCCCCGTTCCTGGGGATTCTGGGCAAAATGTACGGTCCGAACCTCGTGCTCCCATGCATGATGCTCACCTTCGGCCTCTGCACCCTGCTTGTCGTCGCCGTGTTCAACTTCAGCGGCCTGTTGGCGATCCGATGGTTCCTGGGCATGTCCGAAAGCGCCTTCTTCCCTCTCGTGATCTACTATCTAACAACGTAATGAACCACCTACCTTACCTACCTAACCCACTCAACCACCTGTAAATTTCAACTAACCCAGTTATTTCAACCTATAGATTCTACCGCCGCGGCGAACTCGCCCGCCGCCTGGCCATCTTCTACGCCGCGCAAAGCATCGCCTCCGCCTTCTCAGGGCTCCTCGCCTTCGGGGTATTCCGCATCGACACCGGCCCCCTCGCCTCCTGGCGCTACCTCTTCCTGATCGAAGGAGCCGGCACAATCCTCTTCGGCATCTTCGCGCTCTGGTATCTCCCCCGTTCCTCGTCTGAGGCCAGCTTCCTCTCCGACGACGAGAAAGCTCTCGCCTACACACGCATGCAGATCGACAGCTCCGCGGTAGTCAACGAGCCGCTAAACATCCGCGACGCGTTCCGCATTTTCAAACACGGTACTAGCTGGGCGATTCTCGCCATCCAGGTTTGTCTGGGGGTGCCGCTGCAGTCTGTGCAGCTGTTCCTCCCCGTCATTATCCAGCGACTGGGGTATGGGACTGTCAAGACGAATCTGTACACGGTCGCGCCGAATGTGTCCGGCGCGGTGATGTTGCTGGTGCTTGCGTTCTGCAGCGACTGGACGCGGTGGCGGTTCCCATTTGTGGCGCTGGGGTTTCTGTTCACGTTCATCGGGATGGTGACTTATGTTTCGATCGACGTGGAGCAGCAGATCAATGTCGCGTACTTTGCGTCGTTTATGATGACGTGGGGCACGTCGGCGCCATCGGTGCTGTTGGATGTGTGGTATAATAACAATATTGCCAGCGAAGGGAAACGGGTTGTGTTGACGAGTATTGCGGTGCCGCTGGCGAATTTGATGGGCTTGGTGAGCTCGAATATCTTCCGCACGCAGGATGCGCCGAAGTATATTCCGGCGCTGATCACCACTGCGGTGTTTGGGGGGACGGGCATTGTCCTGACGATTTTGCTGGGGGTGTGGATGATTCTGGATAATTCTCGTCGAGATCGGAGACAAGGGGTCAGCATCAGGGCGTTGGATGTCCCTACTGAACGGCTGAGGGCGGGCCCTGATAGTCCGGATTTCCGATGGTTTTATTAAGCTTACTTGCAGTTACTCTTATATTGGGGGTTAATTTGGCTGCCTTATGATGAATATGTTTTATGATCTACAGTTTCTGTTTTTTATCCGTGTAGCAAAAACCCTTATGTTCATGGGCAGGTCTTTGTTATCATCAACGTAACCTTGACCAACACCAAAGCCAAATAGTCGAAGCATTTCGTTATCTGTTTAGCATAAGTTCTAAACTGAACATCTTTCCTCCAAGGCCTCGGACAATATTATCCCATCATCATTGGCCTCGCCCTTTTTCGGCCCAATATCACCCATTAACCAGGTCGTATTGGACGAAAGAACATTCATCGAGTAATGGTAAATGGAAGCCCGATTGGTGCGAGAGAGGTTGCTTGATTTAGGCTCTTATTTTTGAAAGCTTGTCATGAACAGAATAAGCGATTGGAAGATCTCGCAGGGCAATTTCCCGGAGGATCAAGACAACCGGCTCAACGGCATCATACCTGAGCCCTACAGCTCGAATCACATTCCCAACCACCCATATTAAATGCCATTACCATTACTGTCCACCTTGATAAGAGAATGGAACTAACGATAGTAACCACATCTCCGGGCATGATTTATCTCGAGAGAAAAAAAATCCCCCCAAATTGGGGCTGCCTTTGCTTCCGAAAAATAGCCGGAGCCGCGTCTCTCGCTTCTCCACATGGCACTGAATCCATTATCTCCGTAAGTAAATTAGCGCGTAGTCAAGAGGATCAATTCCGCCGGGGGGCTTCAATATGGGGAAGCTAGCTGGATTTCTTCCACCACTGGAGAATCTCTGGGGAGTTCTCGCACCCCGCATCTCGCTGCATCATTATGCCGACTCGGGAAATTGATAGTCTGAAACTACCAAAAAAAATCAAGTCTGAAAATTCACATAAATACGTAGCTTTACCATGATTCCCCCTAAGGAGGTCGTTTTCTCCAGCAATTGCTTTGCCCAGGATGCTTCTCTCCGCCGCAGGGGTGTTCGCCGCTTTAGCTGCCGGCGCTCACGCCAAAGGACCATTTCTGCAGAAGATCAACGATACAGCCCATGTCATTGGGAATGATCTCTGGAATGTCACAATTGGGCAGCAATATGGTGTTAAGCTCTTTTATAAAAACCAGGATCTAGTTGGAGATGCAGTGGGACACTATGTCAGCTATAGTATGTGAATTTCCTCATCATCTCCACCAACACATCTAACAATTTCCCTTTTGGTTTACAGACGGTGCCGCTTCCGACCTGAACTGGACATCTGCCTCCATCCACCACCAAACGAAAGACTACCTCGACGTCAAGTTCACCGCCAACGAAGGCGACATGCATTGGGTGATCTTCGACGACCTCGCCGGCGCCTACCAATACTTCGTCAACCAGGCATTACCTGACCTGGGCGAATTCCGCACCTTGTGGCGTCTCGACAACACCTCCTTCCCCAATGGCCACACCAATCTCAAGGACGAACCTCTGCCCCCGTTATCCGAGTACGTTGTATCCACCAAGGTCCAGGATGAGACCTGGGAACGTGCCGATGGGTCGTATATCACCAAGTACGATTGGACCGCGTGGATCCGAGACCAAGATTACTACGGCGTGTACGGCGATGAATTTGGATCCTGGTACATCAACCCAGGGAAGGACTACTACAATGGAGACCAGCTCAAGCAGGAGTTGATGGTGCATCGGGAGAGCGCTACTGGGGATGCGGTGCAGTTGAACATGATTCATGGAACGCACTTCATGGCGTCTTCCACGGATGTTTTCCCGAAGGAAAAGATTTGGGGGCCTTGGTTGTGGTATCTCGTATGGAACAATTGCCCAATTTCCTCCCATTTGCATTGAATATTGCTGACAATTCTCCAGAATGACGGGTCGAAGTCCGACGCCGCAAACCGCGCGAGGAAAGAGTTCCGCAACTGGCCATACAAGTGGTTCGAGAACGAAGAATATCACTCTCGTGGCTCTGTATCAGGACGACTAGTCATGTCCGACGGCCGACCTGCAGCTAAAGCGTCCGTCTTCCTAGGTGACAACCATCCCAACAAGACCACTCTGGACATGGGAACCCTCTACTACTACACAGGAGAAACGGACGACCAAGGCAAATTTTCCTTCAAAGATGTCCGCACCGGAGACTACGGCCTGCAAGCCTGGTCCAACGGCGGCAAACTCGCCGACGTGTCGACGACTTTCCTTCGCAACGACGTGACCGTGAAAAACGGCAAACAATCCCAACTAGGCAAACTAAAATGGGCCGTTTCCCCGGCAAAGAAGATCTTCCAGGTTGGAGACTTCGACCGCAAGGCGCTGGGGTTCAAGTACGGAGGCGCGCCTTACGAGCATGCTCTGGTGGCGAACTGCCCGGGGAACTTGACGTATACGGTGGGTAAGAGCAAGACCTCGGACTGGTGCTTTGGGCAGTCTGCGGCGGGGACGTGGTCGATCCGGTTCCTGGCGGATCAGAAGGCGAGTCGGTCGTCCAGTGTCTTGACTGTGTCGCTGGCGGGGTATTCGGAGGGTACTACGTCTGAGATTCTGCTTAATGGGGATCAGGATGCTCCGATTGGAAACCTCACGACCCTTCCCAACGACCAGTCGGTGTATCGGTCTATGACTGTTGCGGGGGAGTGGCGGTTCTTTCAGTTTGATATTCCCAAGGGGAAGTTGCGGAATGGGTGGAATTCGATTGATTTTCATGTCCTCAAGTCATCCGCTTGGCATGGGTTTATGTGGGATAGCATCATCCTTGAGCAGTCGTGATTGTTGGGGTATTATTGTAGCTGCCTATTGGCACGTCACACAGGTCGACTATTCAAAAACAAAACACCAAAATTCATTTCATGATAAGAAAAGAAGAAGAAGAACTTCCAACTATATCTATCATCCACATAGCACAGCCATCCATCCAAGTATACCAGCCTAAACATGTAGACCAGCGACCAGCTCATCGCCGAGAGGCTTGATGCTTTTCTCGAACTCATGGACATTCTCCGCATTCCAGGAGGCATTTCTTCCTGGAACAGCATTTCCGCCTATAAAACCCAGGTAAAGAACATCCTGCGCCTGATGGCCATGGTCACCACTTATACTGGCGTTCGGAAAGCACAACTGGCCCATCGACAGAGATGCTTCCCCAGTCGAATTCGCGCCATTGATATCGCCCCAGATGCCGTAGAACTAGAACAGCACATGGCCGCCAGTTAACACGCTGTCTGTCGACAAGAAAACAAAAGGACACACCACTTACCAACTTCCTGTTGCACACGACGGCCATCACGCTCAGCGGCTCCATACCATACTGCTGGGGATCGAAAATATCCTGGTTGCCGAAAACCACATAAGGATGGATATGGGCGTCTAGATCGGCAATCCCGTACTGAGCCACGTCTTCCACGAAGGCGGTTTGACTCTGGCCGGATTGATCGTCGCCGCAGACTCCTGCTGCGTTATTGGCCCCGTCGCAGTCAATGTCCATGTTCGCGTAGCTGCCACCATGTCTAGAGGTATGGAGGTAGATTGCACCGTCGATATCGCCACAGTAGGACATCGGGTGCGGGCTATCTCGACTTCCGCCGTCGAGGAAGCCTGTTGCGAGCTTGTTGTTGCACTCGCGAGACTATCTGGTCAGTGTTGGGTTTTTCTTGGGCTATTTGTTGGGTGAGGTGTTAAGTAGGTACCTTGTAGTTGTCGTAGATCTCCTGCAGATTGTCTGGAATGCGGTAGCTTGACACTAGTGTGGCCACGAGAGCCATGCCTTTCAGATAGTTCATGTTGAATTTGGTACAGTGCACAAGAGAAGGGATAAGGGAGTGGTTGGGGGCGATTCGAGATGGAGATTTTCGTCAGGTTTAAAATGTTAGCCCCTTACCTCTCTCTGATAAAAAGTAAGGCGACAGTCGGAAATAGCTACAGTGTTATCTCTTGATATCCATTCATTTCATCATTTTGACAAAGTCTGTTTATATAAGATAGTCATTATTACCTCTCTTCTGAGCCTATTTATACATCATCTAACTAACTATATTTCATCCTAAATAGTAATGGCCAAAATGAAAGATTCCTCTCTATCACGGAAAACCATATATTTCCAATCGCCCTGTCTGGAGTTGAATATTATGATCCGAATTCTTTATTCGTAGACCTTGACATTATTTGGCCTACGCATTAATCTAAGCAGTGATCGAACTGATGCTGTCCATTCACCAGGACAAACTGCCCTCTGATTGGTCAGATTGAATATGAAAGGGCGATCATTCCGTTTAGGGAAAGTCTTGCTGTTGCATTCATTACCAGATCGTCCATCATATTATTATCATTATTACATGTTCATGAATATTATTAACCTGGAAGCTTTATTAAATATCAGAGGACTCAAGAGAAACCAGAAAAGTATATAATATTCTGGTAGCTTTTTCGACCCGCGCAATGTTTCACATTGAGATCCATGCGGAAATATATAACCAGCCAAGGACAGGTCAAGACAAATAGTGGACCAATGAATACTTAAAACCCCAATCTGTACTAGGTTCGTTAAGAATATACGCGTCTAGTACCAAGCATTTTTCGCCCATGGACATATTATCATATATAGAGACTGAACAGCAATATTAAAAAATGAAAGTAACAAAATTGATTTCAAGAAGAAGACAGCTAGGATATTGAAGCTAATATATATACACTAAGACATTTCCACATATACAAAACCAGAGGCCTAGACAACCTCAGCATGGCTCGAGTCACCAGCCTTCTCCACGACACTCTCTCTGCGATGTTTCTCAATCTGCTCTTCGAACCTGGCCTCGAACTTGTGCGACTGCCAAGCTTTGATGTTAGAATCAAACATCGCGTCAATCTCCTCCAAAGAACGCCCCGAAGTCTCGGGGTAGAGGAAGTAAACGTGGAAATTCATGACCGTGCAGAAAACACCAAAGATAATATACGTCTTCCACTGGATATTCGTGAAGGCCGGAGCGACAAAGTACGCGAGCGCGAAGTTGAAGATCCAGTTCCCGGCGGCAGAGAGACCGACACCCTTGGCACGGTACTTGAGGGGGAAGACTTCAGAGCTGTAAATCCATCCTGCGGGGGCCTGTTCATAGGTTAGCTAGTGTGCAGAGCAGTGTGTTATTTCACTCCGTGATTGTACATACCCAGGTGAAACCGTAAATCCCGACGAAGATGTAAGATAAAGAAATGACCGCCTTTCCAGGGGCGCCGCCAATTTTCCAGGTGAGGTTTGCGTTGCCGTCGATCGAGTCCACGGCGTGACCGTAGGTGGCCATGGTACCGGCGATGGCGAAATGCAAGATCATGCAGGTGATCGATCCGCTCAGGAGGAGGAATCGGCGACCCATACGGTCGATATAAGGGAGGATAATACCGGTCGTGACGAGGAAGATGACGTACTGGATAATGGCGGAGTAAAGCGAAGCCGAGCCCTATAATAATAACTCCCATTAGCGTTGATCACTCGCAAAGTGTTATCGTGAAAAAAGCTCACCATCCCTGCCATCTGGAAGATATAAACGACATAGTACATGGCGACATTACCACCCAAAAGCTGCTGCCACACCTGAACACTAACACCACAAAGCGTCCGCTTCCAGATATTGGGTCCAAACAACGCCAGGAAGGAAACATCCTTCGATTCGTGGGCGATGCGAACCGCCTCTTGCACCTCATCCCATTCCGCCTGCACGACGGGGTCGTTGCGATCGCCATTACCGTGCAGGAGTGCCAGAGTATCGAGACTCTCCTCGTAGCGCTCCTTTGCCGCTAACCAGCGGGGAGATTCCGGGAAGAATGGCAACGCGGCGAGCAGAATCACGGCGGGAACGGCCTGCACACCCCAGGCGATGCGGAAGGCGGCGGGGGTCTGGATGCCTTCCTGGCACCCGTAGGAAATGAGGTACATGATGAGGATACCCCATTCGATGGCCCATTGTTGGATGCCGACAATGCGGCCGCGGATGCGGGCGGGGGCCAGCTCGGCGAGGTAGACGCATACTTGGGAGGAGGTTATACCCACTATAGACCGAGGGTTAGAGGTTAATTAATGGAATGAGGGGAGGAGGGGTGGTTCGATTTGGGGGGGGACAAACCGGAAAGACCGCTGACGACACGTCCAGCAACCAAATGGGTAACATTTTGGGCACTGCACTGCAGGACAGCACCGATGATCCAGATAACACAGGCGATGATCAAGGACATGCGGCGACCGACATGATCCGAAATGAAACCAGCGGCGAGCGCACCTGCGAAGGAACCAGCAGACATAGAAGCAGTGATCTACTCGATAATCAGCACGATGATTCATTGTCTCTAGTTTTAGCTGTCTGAGAGAAAAAAAACATACTCCTCCTTGCAAGTTAGAATCCGGGTGGTTGAAGTAGTCGAGATACTGATGGGTGCCAATCCAGGCACTCATCGAACTGATATCAAAACCAAACAGAGCACCACCAATAGTGCCGAAGGCGGCGAGAACTAAGTCGTAAGTCAGTGTCAGAACATCCTATCACAATATAACACTCATATGCATACCATAGATATTAGAAAGGCGATACATCTTGACCAGCAAGGGAATCCCCCAACGTTGTTAGTTTATGGTAAATGGGGTTGGTCACGAAGATCTGACTACGGTCTGGGGAAGAACCGGTCTGGAGCTTTTATATATACTTCCAACCCCGACCATCACCGGCGTCATTGGGCTTAAGGGGAAGAAGGCTCGCGCGCCGTGGTTCTCAGCCGAATTCCGGGGTGGTGCAACACACGCATGGGAGGTTCGACTGGTGGAGCGCCACCTGAATCAGAAGGGATCAACCAGTCCAAGGAATGTGGAGGTCCGGGGGGACGCAGCATGGAGAATGGGGACGGGGTCCAATCGAGGACAAATCAAGGGCTATGGATCCGGGGCGAGCCAATTGGAATTGTACGTCATCTGTGGATATTTCTCAGGGGCGATATCCAGTCGGTTGATTCTGGGACGGAGATTTTCCGTTTTGGTGTTTGTTTTTTTTGGGTTGCTTGTGGGCCTCGGGTGAATGGGGAATTAACCGAGTCTTACAGGAGAAGGGAAAACAGGGCATTACGTGTATGCAGCTGAGAAGAGGAGGAAACTATCTGGCAAAAGAAGGTCTCCTAGAATCACCCGATAGTCGCGTCTTTTGATCTTTCCTGTATAGATTTGTTCGTATGTCGTTGACTGACGGTTTGCGCCTCCCGAGGGCAAATCGGCCGGAGCCCTAAGACGGCCGCGTTTTTCCCGACGCCACCACAGCTCCTTTGTTGCAACCGAGCCGCCAATTCGTCGAAAACCCTAAAGGATCTTATTCCATGTCCCTCTAGTAGTAGTTGATCATTCTAGTCCGAATCATC
Source organism: Aspergillus nanangensis (assembly GCA_015844325.1). NCBI lineage: Eukaryota > Fungi > Ascomycota > Eurotiomycetes > Eurotiales > Aspergillaceae > Aspergillus > Aspergillus nanangensis. Next base: position 169,583 of record VCAU01000001.1, on the reverse strand, counting down.
GTATCACCGTGATCACATCACCGTGATCATATCGACTGATCAACTGGGGCGTGGCTGTTACGGCCCATCCTGATACCGCTCCACCTCCGACACTACAGTGGGTAGGCAATTCAGCGAATGAAATCATCGAATGGTGGCCCAATAAATGCCGATATTCGCTTGAACCTTTGGTGACTCGCAGTACCTCTCAGGCCGTGCCGCAGGAGATCGGGAACCCGGGAAACGTCGGTCTCACCACCACACGGGGAATCCCCGACTCGGAGGTGCCGCACATATTACTAGCACTTTCACCCCAAAGGAAACAATTCCTGGGGATCATTCCTCGGTATAGTAACGATCGGTTGTGTATTGAGGCTTTCCGTCCTTTTTTGTTTTTTCTTTTGTTTAAAAAAAAAGTTTCTCCTCAAAGACTGGGTCGGGCCTAGCCGCCCACTGAACAATTTCAAACTCTCAGTCGAAACGTAATTGCCACTGTTGTGACCCTTTTTTGGATGAACTTTTTTCTGGTTCCTCGCCCCCTAGTGCCTAGACTAGACTCTTCACAGTTTCCGTTTTATCTCTTGTAACAGCGTCATTCATGTTATTACTAGCGGGATCTACAGAAAATTCGGCAACTGGGAGACCGAATTTCGCCCAGGACAGCCGTCATATTTTTGAACTCCCTGTCCGCGTTGAGTCGACGCTGGAAAAATTGCCTCCGTCGGGATTATACCTGCAGTATACTTGGCAATAGAAGACAATATTCAAGTAAATGGAAATCAAACCGTCTGGGCATGTCATTGCTATCACAGTGGTTTTGGTACGGGGCCGACCCTGCGATTGCCATATACACACCGAACATCTCGGTCCATTAAGCTCGGTTAAATACCGCTGATAGATAAGACCCATGAGAACCCGAGAATAGCTTATTGGTAAGTTGGAGTTACGGTCACAGGAGCCCGTACAGTGCTTGTTTCTCGGCACGGCCTAGTATTCTACGGAATATTGTATTATCGTGGAATCATGAACGACAACAAAGAATTCAATCAAAACGGTGCAAAACCATACGCTAAGAATGCGAAGCTCAAACTAAACCCCAGGCGCCTCGATATGTCTTTTGCAATGCGTTCCTACGCGATGATCTTTCCGACTTTGGACTGTTGATCTAACCCATCGGACCCATCTTGGGTTGGCTGTACCCTTGACCCTGGTAGCCAGAATGCGTCTTGAAACAATGCGAAAGATGAGCCAACGTACGGCCATGAAAGATGTTGCGTCATTTGCACCTGGTGGGTCTCTCCGCACGGTGTTGAGCCCCCAGAGTGTTTAAACCTCACCCGCAATTATGGAGATTCGGGTAAATATATTGTGGAAATTGCCCACTTGGTAGGCAGGATAAACGACGCAACCGGAAAACACTCTCGGATTAGGATAAAACGCCAGGTAGACCTCGTATGATCTGTCCCATGGAGAGCCAGAGAACGCTTTCCCTTGATCAAAGCACGATCAGCGCTGAATTGTGTACCATAGAATATCCTAAATACCATGCAGTCCTAGTATACATTGACGTTGAATGGTGTACTCGCACAGTAGACAACAATACTGGCATACAGTATATCCAACGAGTAGCAAGGATTATCAACATCAACCTATAACTCCTCCTCGAAACAACGATATCGTATCCAGGGAACAACCGGGCCGGCTCCTGTACGAAGTGATATAAGCGAAAACCGGGATCAGTGACAATTCTCCACCGGCGGCAGACACGGCTTTCCGATGACATCGCGGTAGATGTACACATTTTGTTTCCTTTCCTGGGCAATTGTTGAACAGTCTCGGCAGGCAGAACCTGTCTCGCATGGGGCCCTAACAAATGCCGGGACGAAATACCTCAAGTCCCACTTCCTGCATCATCGAGCGGTTTGCGGTAGCGTTCGGATCGAAAAACAGCCTAGGAGGCTCCATATCCTGCACGATGCTGCTCCATGGTGCTTGGCTTTGCTCCGTCTCTCTGCTACCGAAATGAACCACGGCATTGCGCCCTCTACACGCTTCCTCCAGCGATTCCGCGCACACGATTCCCCCGAGCTCAGAATCATGGCCATGCAACCCCTCCTCCATCCGAACGCGAGACACACGAGGAACGTATATCGTCACTTCCACCCCTCTACTGACCAACTCTCGAGCGAAATATAACGCAGATGTATTGCGGCTGTTGACCGTGCTACCCGTGAAACCGACAATCGCCACGCGTGTCTTCGTCTTCTCACCCAGACATCCGGATGATAGCCTGTCGATAAACCGAGTCGCTGTACGGCGAACGCAAAACTCGTTCATTCGCAGCACCGCTTTCCAATACTCCGCGACTTCCTGCAGCCCCAATTCCTGCGCGAGATACACCAGGCCCAGAACATCTTTCCGGAAATGCTCCGCGCCTAGCCCGATGCCCATATGGTGTCCGATGCCCAAAGTCTGCGCAACATAGTCCACACTGGCATTCATCGACTCGCATATCACCCCCATGGAGCCTAGACTGCTCATTTGCTGCGCCAGGAGCGCACTCGCCGTGATCTTTCCCAGCTCGGATGACCATGCGTCCATGGTGATTATACGCTCTTCTGGCACCCAGGTGTTGTATAATCGTTTCAGGGCTGTGATCGCTTCCGGGGACATGTCTTCCGAAAAGATATGGCCGATGATCACGCGTTGGGGGTACAGGAGATCCTGCAATGCGGATCCCGGTACGAGGAAGTCGGGGTTGGATAGGACCTCGAAGGATGCTGTCGGCGATGCGTTTGTTTTCAACTAATTTTTTTTTATCAGACATTCCTTTGTGTTGCATTTTGTGATAAATGGGAGAGGATAACGAACGGTTTTCTTGATACTTGCCACCGCCCCGCAAGGAGCTGCACTTTTCTGAACGATGATCTTGTGCCCGGTCGATACCTGGGCGATAGCGAGAAGGATGTCCTCGGAAGTAGAGGAATTCAACCGCTGATTGTCGGATTCACCCTTTTTTATAGATTTTTTAGCTGAATGTCGTATCGTTCACAGGGTGGGTGAGCCCTTACATCGATTGCTTCAGGCACGTCCGTGCACAGGAAGATCATGTCCGCGGCAGCTATGCCGGCATGAACATTAGTCGAGAAGTTTAGATTGGAAAGCTTCCAGCATCTTTGCTGCGGGGCTCCCAGCAACTCTAACTGCATATTATCGTCTTCGATAGGATCATATTGATTGTCTCGCGATTCTGTCTCCCGTAGTTCCTCGCAGTCTTCGAACAAAAGCTGTTCTAGCCCAGGCTCGGTCACAGGGACCTGACCAGAATTCCATGCATCAATAAGCTGCGAATGACTATCCACCACGAAGAACTGAACCTGCGGGTTTTGCTTCGCCAGTACCGCCGCCGTCAACGCTCCTATGAAAATGTCAATCCATCCACCCTTTCCCTATGCTTGATTGTCAGGCTGCTAAATGTCATTTCAACAACCACTTACCAGTATATCCAGCGCCAATAATACACGCGCAACGAACATTTTCGACCTTCCTACTTGGCTGTGGTGGTGTTTGTGGTGTTTCCGCGACAACGTCGGAATAAGTATGCCCTTGCACCACAACTCGCGAAGATTCTTTCTCCTCGATCGCGCGATATTGACGGCGGCGCGAGAAACAGAAACTCACCCCCGCCAACGCGAAGATGAAGGACAAAAATGGCATCATGGTGTTAGGCGAGAGTGTCCGGTGGAGCTTTCGAAAACGCCATGGCTTGATGTGTTCTTGGGTTCATTGTATATGATGGGGTTGGGCTGGCTGGAGGGCCCCCAAATAGCGGTCTAGTAAATGGCCACTTCATCGTAACCTATCTCGCCGGTGAAATTGTCTGTTTTCGGGGATTTTTGAGCCATTGATATGATGTTAAATTATGATGATATCTTGTCATGGACGACGTGGCCGTCTTGGCACTGGAAGGCGGAGTGGCACATTGGCTAAACATCCTAGGATTTCTTTTATTAGAATACAACAATCCAATGGTTAGGCGTTAGTTGCCATTGATTTGCGAGCGTCCCGATCTTGGGTTTACGCTATCCAAGCGACCCCTTAAGTCGATGAGATGGAAGGGCCTGGGAAGGGGGCTGTGGCTGGATCCCGGCGTCTTCGTTAGACTGTTAGCCTATTGAAATCCAGCCGTCTACAAGAGGTTTGTTCAAGAACTTAGCCTTTCCGAATATAAAACGAGATTTTAGAATAATACTAGTAGATAGAATGTTTCTTATTTAAGTATGCTCCTTACCTAGTTCTTCACTGCGCGATAGGGGGAAAAATGGCGCACAGATGCATCGACACAATCAAAGGCAGTACTACTCACACAGGGTTATGATTTCTCCTGGAACAGTTATACATGACTTGGCAGCCTTCTCTTGGATCATCCGCAGGAAATGTTTTGCGACAGGCAAGCGAGACACCAACGATTGGAGCGATGTGAAAGTGTTTACAAAGAAAACTCGACTTTCAACATTGTCAAGATCGGCCAAGAGGTTGGTCAATGCAACCTCGGCATAACGTATATAATTCAAGGGCATATATATCATGGGCCACCGAGACCCATACAGCTCTAGCAAAGAACAGATGGCACGGGAAGACGAGAAACTGCGCTGGATGCCGTTTGCTCGCCCCGTCGGAGTAGATTCATTGGGATCCGGAGAACTAGTAGCAGCTTCAAACACAGAGATTATAGCACTGTGATACCTCATGCTGTGGGGTGATAAGGTAAGTCAGTATGCAGATCTCAAGTTCGGCCAGGACTTACTGTAAATCGAGTATTGCAGGGGTTGGCGTAGTTTCCCATGACATGCATTCAGGGAGCTGTATAGCCCATTCTTCCAGGTGCTGATGGAAATCATCGGAGATTTCACCAGTAGAACCAGTTTTTTGTTTCCCCTTGCTGTCTTGAACCGAGTGGGACACATCCCATAAGATAAGTTGCAATTTGAACGAGTTAGACACCAAACAGCTTGTGTGCGTTTGGACCGGGTCACATCCTATTGGATATGGGCGCCATGTTTGTCCGAGGACATGATCGGAGGCTGGTTGGTCGACTGGTATTGGCATTATGGAAGGACGGTGGATGCTAGTAAACAATACACTGGCACAGGTTAGATCTATTTGTTGCCAGAAAAACAAAAGTGAGAGTGAGAAAGGAAAAACAGTCGAACTTACGGAACCAGACTAAATGATCCAATAAGAGCCACGTCAATAGATTGGGCCATCGCTCGAGAGTCCTCGCCAGCTCTCGCAATCAGTATTTTTCGTTTCCTCCTCAGTTCATGGGCAAAATCGGCAACATCTACCAGATATTGCCAACTTAGCATATAGTTACCCATCCCGCACGTCCTGCATATCCGAGTTGTATTAGAGCAGCACGTGAAAAAGGTTAGAGGAAAACAAGCACCCAAGGTAAATTGCACAACGGCCCTGGAAATTCGTCAGAGAAAGTCTACCCTCTTCTTGATCCAATAGTCGTATTGCTTCGTTATGAAAATTTATTCCGACAGGGAATGGGTCCCCCGATGTGGTGCTTGCAGCCGGTCGATTAAAAAATCGCTGAATGACAGGGTCCTTTAGTCAGACCCCCTTTTTGGAGACAAAGGTGATTGCTTACAGAGGCAACTGAAAGGAGCGCATTCACGAGGAAAGGAGAGCAGAATAAGGAGCTTGTGTTGCCACTTTGCATGTCTCTGATGAAGCAGTCGCGGTCAATCCATGTCTGCAACGGGTGATCCCAGGTAAAATATAATGATATCAGGTGAGATACATAGTTGCTATCCTCCGAAAGAGATGTCCAAGGTCGTGCCGGGACATGGAACAAGGGATCGTGCAGTAACTAGTTCTTGGTAAACAGGTGGGCAAAGCTAGAAACAAACTGGACTGGGCGTTTATAACCTGTTGCTGAGCAGAGCTAGATCCACGGGGCGTTGTATTCGCCGCAAGGAACTGGCGAATTTCATCCAATGACATATCGCTCCGAATGAAGTTTAAGACTTTATTGACTTCGGTCTTGTCATCGTCGCGGAAACTTCCGAGGAGTCTGTTCAATAGCCCGCTATCTCGCTCCAGATCCTCCAATCGACGCTCCATGGCTCCCTTGAGGCGGCCATCACTGTCATCCTTAATGATACAGGCCTTGTTGGCACGACGACAACAGTTACATGGGATTCCTCCAATGCACTAGTGATAGTCAATAAAATTCATCCGATTTTTTGGGGGGGGGAGATACTTTCCTTCGATTTGCGTTTTCGACATTCTTCACACGCCACCGATACCTTCTTACGTGATTCGATACCGGCCTGATTGCGGGTAGCGGCAGCAGGAGGAGGTACAGGTGGTCGTGATCTATGTGAGGACATCTCGGGATACCCAAAGTGGGGACAAACGAGACATTCAACTGAGCATGATTGTGAGCATGATTCTAATATGAATGGGTAGTTAGTGGTGGGATGGGTAATAAGTAGGAGTAACTGTATGAATGGAGATGAAAATGGAAATTGACATGGTCAAGTTCCCAATGGGAGGGACGAACTATCACGTGATCAATATAGCAGACATCCAAGGCGGTGTGAAAATACTGCCGATATGGTTCCACGGATCTCCGCACTTCTCCACTTCGATCTCCGCGGATACAATATCCACACAAATCACTTCCATCATGTCGTTGCGGCCTCTGGCACCGAAAGACCCCAACAATCCCTCGCCCGATCGAGTTCCACCCAAAAAACGAAAAGTGTCTAGCGCCTGTGAAGCATGCAAGATCGCCAAGACGAAAGTAAGTCACTTGGGTGCTTCCGGTAGACTTTTCGGGTGGCTGCTTAAGATCACGATATTGTAGTGCAGTGGACACCAACCATGTACATATTGCGTCAAGAAAAATATCGAGTGTATCATGGACCCGGAGAGTGACCAGCGCCGGAAGGTCCAAATGAGGCGTCGACTCAACAGCCTTGAAGAAGACCAGGATCTCTTTGTTCGACTAGTTCGCACCTTACGCCATACCAACCAGGCGGTTGATGGCCTTCTCAAGTATATTCGTGACGATCAACCTTCCGTGGCCGAGATAAAATCATTTATGGACTGCAACCTTCCACAGCGAGAATTCGAGAAAACCCCGGAGTTGCTGGATATCTACAACGGCTTGAACACCACACAACAGGGTGTATCTAAATCGTGGGCTCGGGCATTGGATATCCCTCGTCTGTGTGATAGGCCGCGGTTTTCCGGGCGTGCTCGCCCGTGGACAACCATTACTGATGATGATGATTTTGTCTCCCATCTGATTTCTCTGTGGTTCACTTGGCATCACCTTTTCTTTAATTGGGTTGATCGAGACCTTTTTTTGCGAGACTTGAATTCGGGCAATGTACAGTCGACATTCTGTTCTCCATTCCTTGTTAACACAATTCTGGCAGAGGCGTGTGTGAGTTGAAAAGCTTTCTGTTGCTCGAGCCGGGTGTTAATACGTTTAGTTCTATTCGGATTACCCCGAGGCATGCGCTGTACCGGGGGATCTCACGACGAAGGGAGAGCACTTTTGGAAGGAGGCCAAACGACTTCTAGATGCCGAGGAGGGCAAAATCACGCTGGCCACGGTCCAAGGACTTGGATTGATGTACTCATGGTAAGGAGTGGCAGTTCCTGTGAGATAGTTCTCGCTCGGTATTAACATGACTTTAGCTCATCGGTCATGGGGAAAGACCGCCTAGGATGGACATACATGGTCCGAGCATCTAAGGCAGTGCCAATACTGCGTTCCTCCCCTGATCAAATTTTCAGAGATTCAAATTTAACTGGAGAAGCGATTTCGCAGCTGTTAGACCACTTGGAGGTGGGAATGTTCGGCTCAATGGTGTAAGCATTCTTCACCTGGATTGACCTAGAAGTCAACGGTATGCTGATAACCCCACCCAGTCTAGGCTGTCTAAGCCTTCAAAAGATACCACCAATGGATAAACCGATTGGTATTCAACTACCAATCCATCAAAAGGACGAAGGGGAGTGGTTTCCGTACCCTCGACAAGTCGATCCAGTTCCTGCAGCGCACACGCACTGCGCTATCATGCAGAGGTCGCTTGTCGGTGAGATTGCTTGGGACCTTTGCCATATTCTCTTCGAAAACGATAGAGGGGGGGGGGGGGGGGGGGG